>JAAGEH010000343.1:676652-831051 GCA_011751065.1 Lasiurus cinereus
CTCCCCCCCCAACCCCCCGCCCCCATCCCACTGCCCCGAGCTTTTCAGTTTTCGTTTGTGGTGCTTTTTTCGTCTACATGACAAAATTTAGAAAAGGAGAAGTAATTTCCTTGGAGCTCTGGAAGAGTCATAATTGTAGACAGCACTGGAATTTTAAAGCAGAAAAGAAAATATAATTTATTAAAAATAAAAAAATACACTAACTAATCATTAACGCTAATGCATAAAGCCCCTTATACATAGATATCAATCTTCCATACTTTGATGAGTACAGTATGAAAAAGCAATATTTTGTAGTAAGAAAATTAGTGCTTAACAATTTTGCTTCCTCATATTTCAGGTCATTCTGATATTAAAGCTGTATTAGATTAATTAATAAAAACTTGCCTTTCCATGTAGACATCAGTAGTAGATATATATTTGATAGTCAGTTTTTGTCAGTGTCTCTAGTAGAAATTGGGGACAATGAGCTGAGTAGCATCATAGCCAGGAGACCAGTAATAAAGCAAAGTACCATGTTTGTAGTGTAATTTATTACCTGACACTGAACTCTTAATTTCCAAGGCATTCATTTGAAAGATAACCATGTTGAATAAACATATGGCCAACTGTGTGACACAGCTATGAGATAAACACCCAGGCCAACTGACCCAGGAAGTTCTCCTTATGGAAATCCCTGGATAACATAGATAACTGACCTCATAAGTGACTCTCCTCACTTTTTCACACAATAACCCCTGCTCTTAAGTTTTAAATTCACCAAGAAAGAATGACTGTAATAGATACAGAGACCATAGTTGTGTTCTCTCTCTCATACCCCCTTTTCTCTTCTTCTTCCTCTTCCCTCTTTCTCTTCCTCCTCCTCATTTTCCTCTTTCCTCCTACCTCTCCCGCTCCCCTGCCTCCTCTCCCCATGTGTGGACTTCAGGCAGGGTGGGTGAGCAGGATTTGTGAACAATGGACTTTGCTTTTACCAGGTTTTCTGAAGGTTGCTGCTTGTGTGCATCTTGCATTCATAATAAGAAGAACCACAAAGGCTGGTTCAGCCACAACATCGCCTCAGGTCAGTGTCACAAGAATTCATGCTCATTTGAGTGCCTCAGGCATTTATAACGAATATCTTTCTTATCAATTGGCTGAGACTTAAATGGAACAACATTTAAAATCTATAATATCAAGAAGAAATAGTGATGTAAAAATGAATGACAGATACAAAGTGAAAACTGGTTTCATATTTTCCTGTACAATATAATTAAATAAAAGTCCTTAAATGCCACATATAGTTTTGTCCATATGAGTAATACAACCCTGATTATTCTTTCAGGAAAACTAGAGAAAAATAGCTTAGCCTAATATATGTCAATTGAGAAGAAATTATTTTAGAGAAATCCAAGTTATCCCATAAAAGATATGAAAATTTCCTAATACTTCTGATGCAAGCTTGAGAAAAACTTTGAGATTGTATAAAAATGGTAAAAACAGAAAACTGTCTTTATATTATACCAGAAGCTTGATAAAGTGAGTTACTTATATTATATATAGAAGTTAAATACAAAAAATGGACATGCCAGAGAATGCAGAGAAGGATCCAGTTCTCTTCCACATGATCAATCACAACTTCTGGCTTCAAGGGGTTGAGCCATGCAATCAAGGGCACTTTCTCAGATCAAAACAATTGCCCGCATTTACACCAGCCATCTCCAAGAAGCATTCAGAGCCATCTTTATGTCTTTGTTCCTGAGACTGTAGATAAAAGGATTCAACATAGGTGTGACCACAGTGTACATCACTGAGGTGACTGCACTTGATTGTGAGGTGCGGGTAGGAGCAGAGCTGAGATACACACCTAGGACTGTACAATAAAATAAGGAGACAACTGAGAGGTGAGATGCACAGGTAGAAAATGCTTTATACTTCCCCTGAGCTGATGACATTCTACATATGGAGGACACTATTTTAGAGTAAGAGTAAAGGATCCCAGCCAGAGGACCACCAGCTAACAGCCCAGTTGTAAAATACATCATTGTGTCATTAAGAAAGGTGTCAGAACAGGCAAGTTTGATCATCTGCTTAATTTCACAGAAAAAGTGGGGAATTTCTAATTCTGCAGGGAAAGACAGTCTTGATATCATTATGCTATGTAACAAGGAATTCAAAATACTAATGCTCCAGGACACCAGAACCAGCAGTCCACAGAACTGGGGGTTCATGATGGCTATGTAATGCAGTGGGTGGCAGATGGCCACATACCTGTCATAGGCCATCACAGTTAGAAGGAAGTTGTCCCAACCTCCAAAGAGTGTGAGAAAATACATCTGTGTGATGCAGCCTTCATAGGTGATGATTTTTCTCTGTGACTGTATGTTCCACAGCATCTTCGGGACGGTGGTGGAGGTGAAACAGATGTCTACGAGGGACAGGTTGGAGAGGAAGAAGTACATGGGTGTGTGGAGGTGGGAGTCTGAGCTGACGGCCAGGATGATGAGCAGGTTTCCCAACACAGTGATCAGGTACATGGAGAGGAAAAGCCCAAATATGAGGGGCTGCAGTTCCACTTCCTCTGATAATCCCAGAAGAAGAAATTCTGAACTACTTGTGTCATTGCCTGGTCCCTTGTGTTGGAGGTGATGACTAAGAATGAAAAAATACTACAATTAATTTTCATATAAATGGTCATTACTAACCATTGAAATGCTACAATTTATATTTTTGATAATGTAATCTATCTATCTATCTATCTATCTATCTATCTATCTATCTATCATCTATCTATCATCTATTAGGAGCCCAGCATGCGATTTGAAATTGTGTGGCACCGTCCACTCTCGAGTTGCAGTTCTGGCCCTGCCTCCCTCCCTGAGCCCCGCAGCTGCTGTGGCCACTGCTGGTCCAGCTCTGCCTCCCTCTCCAGCCTTGAAACAGCTGCGGTCACTGCTGATCAGGCCCTTCCCCAGCACAGGTGCGAAGGCCCCTGTGGCCCCACCCCCAACATTGTTTGTGCAACCTCCTTCTGTCCAGTGGACCATTTACGGAGTCCTGGTTAATTAGCATATTTCTCGTTTATAAATATATACACAAATCATACCCTTTAAGACATCCTCTATGACATCTCTGATTTAGGAGTTTAAGTACATTCAGATTATTTTCCCCAAGGAGGTAATGTATTTCACAGTTTTATTGAGAAATGCTTTCATGTCCCTGAGGAATATATGTTGAGTACTGACCATCTTAGGAAAAAGGTGTAGGATGCGGAGAAGCAAACTCACTAAAATATAATGATAGTGAAAGACTATATGCAAAATAAATATCATATAATATTAGATGGTGTCAGATGCCCTAAAAGAAGTAGGTATAAAAGAGAATGGGTGAGTGTTAATTTTTACTGATAGCTCAGGAAGACCTGCAAACAAGGTAGCATTTGAAAAGGGAACTTAAGGAAGTCAGAGTGGGAGACATGAGGTTATTTAGGAAATAGTTGAGGAAAAAGCTAGAGCAAAGGATAACTTTGGTTTCAGATATTCAAGAGATAAGTGATGACTTTGCTCTGTGTCTGGATGTTCCACAGCATCTTGGGGACGATGGTGGAGGTGAAACAGATGTCTACCAAGGACAAAACCAAGGACAGGTTGGACAGGAAGAAGTACATGGGTGTGTGGAGTTGGGAGTCTGAACTGATGGCAGGTTTCCCAACACAGTGGTCAGGTACATGGAGAGAAAAAGCCCAAATATGAGGGGCTGCAGTTCTGGGTCCTCTGAAAATACTAGAAAAAGGAATGCTGAAATTTGTGTATCATTGCCTGTATCAAGTGCTGGTGGTCATGACTAGGAATAAAAAATATTGATTTTCACATAAATGAGCATAACTAACATGGTGGAAGTGCTACAGTTACAATGCTATGAGGGAACAAAACGCATGTATAAAAGTAATGTGGGGTATAATTATTATGAGTTTAGGGAAACCTAAGAATAAGGTAACATTTGAACAGAGAGCTCAAGGAAGAGAAAGCAGGAGACATACAGGTTTTTATGAAACCTATGCCCTGCAAGTGAAAAAACCAGTGCAAAGTCCATGACACTTGTTTCATATATTCAAGGTTCAAAATGGAGCCAGCATGGTGAGGGGGATGAGCAAGAGTAGAATGATAAGAAATGGTGTCAGGATGTGGGCAAATGAGGTGACCTTTCTGCTGATAGAAAATTTCAAGTCACAGGGAATCCCTTGTCCAAAAGTTGTTCATTGCACTTTATTAATTTTTGTTTCTATGTAATATATATTTAAAAATATATTTCTATTGATTTTAGAGAGGAAGGGAGAGAGAGATAGAAATATCAATGATGAAAATCATTGATTGGCTGCCTCTTGCATGCCCACTACTGGGGATTGAGCCTGAGCCACACCGGCTGGGGTATGTAACTGAATTTTGAAACTTGGGTCTGCTGCATGTTAGCTGTTTGAATATGTAGAGACAACCAATCCATTCTAAATGTTAATATTCTCACCCAAATAGAGAGGCAGCAATGTCCATCCCCTAAAGTGGTTGACATATTTGGTCAATAGCTACAAAAGTTTACCACAGTTCCTTCCTTTTAGTAAATATATGGGTATCACTGGTGATAATTCTCATTGTTTTTCTCTGTGAGTGCATTCATGTGTATTTGTGTGTTTTCATGTGCACACATGCCTGATCACAATGGAAAAGGCTTATACTATGATATATGTTAAAAACTGGAATAATTCTATAAAGGAAAATATAGTTTTAAAAGAATCAGAGTTCCTGTAAAGGAGAGGAAAACCATGAGTGAAGAACCCAGCAGAGAGCCAGTTTAGAGAGAACAGGCTGCCAGTGTGGATGCTGAAGTTACGTAGGGCTCAAGAGACCACACACTGACTGGACCTTTATTGCTCCGCTGGCCTCATCATTACATCCCTCTCACCTCCTGATCTGATTGTTATTCCTGTATTTATTTCATGTTTTCATATGACTCAATAGTGGATAAGGCTGGCCCTTCTCTTACTTTTCTTTGTGGCATCATTCCTTTGTTGTTCTTGAACTTCAGGATATTATCTCTTTTGTGACATACCCAATGGTTACACTTTAGTCCTGGTTCTGGTCCACAAAGTCCTCCCCAAAGTATGCTTTTATAAAATCCTACACAAGCCAGATAATCTAGCTCCTTTCTTCATATGTTTATAACTAAAGACATTGTGCCATACACACATTTACTTCACTGCTCCTGGCCTTCTCCATTTAGTGTAAGTTCAAATGAGCAGGGACTTCACCTCCTTTGTTCACTTATATGTTTTTCACAATGGTGTGCATTTGCATAGAAACAAATTTTAAGAAAAAGAGAATGAATGAAATAAATATTGATAGAGAAAATAAACTTATGTTATATATAGTGAATTCAAATGAAATTGAATAAAATAGAATAAAATATATTCACAGCTGAAAAAAATAGTAATAATTCATCTCTAATTCAAGATGACACAAGTTAAAGGAGATAAAAGATGAGAAAAATATATTCTTTAAAACACAGTGGAGGAAACAGCATATAAAGTTATAATTTCATCCTATGTAAACATAAATGGACTCATTATACTTAAGAAAAAGATATAGTGATCTTCAATTGAATATAAAAAATGTTTTTCAAAATATCACAGAAAATGATTGCTATTTCAGAAAATAGATCTAATCACAAAACAAAAAATGGTAGAAATAACAAAAAATAGATGTGAAATCAGATGCCAAAATGATTCATTACTACTAAGGACGCAGAAGAGCTTTCAATGTTCAAAAGCAATGAGGGAACACAATGTGACCAACTGATAGATTTGAGCATACAAAATTTATAAACTCTCACACAATGCCATAAATCCATCTTTACATACATATAAAAATTAAATGAAAAAGAGAAAACTTAGTGAAAAAATGCGATTCTTTTTTGAAAGAATGCAATAAAAACATTGAGACCCCAATACATAAAAACAAAGTACTTGCACAATGTCATCCCAATAAATTCAATAAAACAAACAAAAAAACAAAGTGCTTCCAAAGACAATTTGCAATGTAGAAAGTAAATGGCTATAAACTAAAAAATATATTCAGCCTCCCTGGAAATAAAATAATTGGAAAGCAATGCTTCTCATGAGAGATACTTTGAAATATATGTCTAAAGATCCTGTGTTGCAAGACAGACTATCTACCTTGGTCTGGATCCTTTAATAAATACAGAATTTGCTCAAATACACCCCATCTGAAAAAAATTTAAATTCTCTCACTTCACTGCTTACACACTTACATCTAATACTGTTTTCCGACTCCCCTGAACTTCAAAACTTCCTTGGAACAACTTTATGTCCCCCCAGTCTTTCTTCAGTATTATCCAACTGGACTTCCATTCCCACCATGTAACTGTAAACAATGATCCTTGTATTGTTGAGTCCAAAGAATACTTCTCTTTTTCAAATATCAAATATGTGACTTTTAAACTCATTAGTAAACAAAACTGGCAATCTCTGGGCTCTGGATGAGGCTGGTTAGGCTCTCGGGTGATCTCAGGCAGAAATGCTAATCTTCCATTTTCTCAGAACCTTTTCTTCAGTACCTCTTGGGCTCTTAGACTCACCTGGATGAGGCTCTGAGAAAGAATTTCTGTGTGGAAGTCCACATTTCTTTTGATGGTTGATGATGGAGACTGAAGCTCTATCCTCAGTCAAGTCAGCAGGAAGGAGTGAAGCACTGGTCTCTAGCAACTAAGGGATCCAAAGCAACAACCATGTTCTTTCCAGATCAAATTGCACATGCAGCAGAGGAGATAAAGTCAGCTCCCTACACCTGCTCTTTAGATACTGTTTCCATTGTTACCTTCCCCTTCTGAGTACATCATTTCCCTTTGGGCGCTGATCTAGATAGAAAGAACCTGTTGTCCTGATGTATTCCCAGTAGACCATATTAGAAGTCAGATGAATCCAGCCTTAATTTTGTTTTTCCATGAACTCACCTGCCTTCCAGAGTCTAACCTCCTTGCACCTTTTCCCAAACTTGTGTTAGTATTTTCTCCAAATCTAATACTGAGGAACCTGTCTGGACCTCTAAAGTATTGAAAGCTGGAGAGCAACAGCTCCTCATATCTCTAGAAATTGCTATTCCTTTTTTGAACAAGGAAGAGAGGTCAGTTCCTTTGCTAAAATACCATGGTACGTTAATCCTTGGCTGCATGATGCTTTTGACAAGTCAATTAGGAGATTTGTACTTGTAACACAGATAAAGAGTTGGCATTTAGTGCTTCACTTAAATAATGTTTATTCATTATAAGATAATATTAAGATATTTTTATACACCATGAACTGAAATTAGATTCTTATGTGGATTGTCTTATTTCATTTTTATAAGAGTTCATTCTCTAAGGATGTACTATTATGAACTTCATTCTACATTTGCAGAAATGGGATTTAGAGGGTGAAGCGATCTGCCCAAAATTATGAACTGAATAAGGGGTGAGCTTTGATTGGAACTCCATGGAGATGTTTCTAATTCTCTAGACCACTGATTGGCAACCAGAGGTCATTTTTCCCCAAGGGAACACCTAGCAAAGTCTGGAAATTTTTTTTTTGCTGTTACAACTAGGGAGGTGCTACTGGCACCTAGTGGACTGAGGGCAGAGATCCCTCTCAACATCTTAACAATGCACTGATAGCCCCACTACAAAGAAGCATCTGACAGAAATGTCAACAGTGCAGAGATGAGAAATACCATTCCAGATCAGAATTTCCCCAACATCAATATATACATGAATCTGGGATCTTGTTCAAATGTATATTTTGATTGGCAGGTCTAGGGTGAGCTAGCTATTCATCATTTGAAACTAGCTCCTACTGAATATTGATACTGTAGGTCCTGTCTGTGACCACTCTAAGAATCAAGGTGGATTTTATATTCAGGGGTAAGTAGTTTTTTTGCCCTCTTCAACAAGAATCTTCTCACATACCTCAGGTCTGGCCTTATACTATCAAATGTTGGGCTCTGTAGCTCAGCTTCTGTATACTCAGATTATACATGCCTCTTAAGTGTTTTTCTCATGACAGAAAGTAAAACTTTCAGGCCTTTGGTTAGTATTCTATACATAGGGAACTTCCACCTATGCTATTTTTTCATCATATCTATTGGGGTGACATTTGTTAATGAAACCATACAGGTTTCAAGTGTACAACTCAATTGCATACTGCATCACGCACTCATCACAAAGTCAAGTCTCTTTCTGTTCCCATGTATCCCCTTTGCCCACTTCCATTCGCCCCCCCCCCCGCTTTCCATTTTCCTCTGCCTGTCACCATATTGTTGTCTTTGTCTATATGTCATATGCACTGAGTGGCCAGATTATTATGACCACCCTATCAGTACTTTGTTGGGCCACCTTTTGCCTTCAAGACTGTGGCAATTCTTCTTGGCATTGACTCCACAAGATGTTGAAAGGTGATGTGAGGAATTTGACAACATGCCTGATAAATAGCACTGTCCAGTTCTGTGAGATGTGATGGTTGTGGATCCAACTGCCTGATGGCTCTTTTAACTTTGTCCCACAAATGCTCAATTGGATGGAGATCTGGTAATGGTGGGGGCCACCTAAGCAAGGTAAAGTCTCCCTCAGATTCTTGAAACCACTCCTACACAATACAAGCATCATATCATGGGGCATTGTCTTATTGGAAGAAGCCATTTCCATGGGGATATGCCATCAACATGATAGGATGAACTTGAGCAGTGATGATACTTAGGTATATTGTGCTATTCAGATGTTGTTGCACACGAATTAAAGGGCCCAAATAATGGCAGGAAAACATTCCCCAAACCATAACACTGACCCCACCAGCTTGAAGGGTACATGCATGTGGGGTACATGCTTTCATGCTGTTCTGTGAAATTCTCACTCTGCCATCTGCATGATGCAACTGAAAACATGATTTATTGGACTACAAGACTTTTTTTCCAATGCTTGTGTTCCTGTGGGAATTGGAGACATTTTATCTTGGTAACTGCAGACAGTAAAGGTGTTCAAACAGGCCTTTGGCTTCCATATCCCTTATGATGCAGTGTACAAGTAATTTGCCTACAAATGTCAGGTGGTAATAATAATCTGACCACTCAGTGTGTGTGTGTGTGTGTGTGTGTGTGTGTGTGTGTGTGTGTGTATTTAAATATATTTTATTGATTTTTTACAGAGAAGAAGGGAGAAGGATAGAGAGTTAGAAACATTGATGAGAGAGAAACATTGATCAACTACTTCCTGCACACCCCTACTGGGGATGTGCCTGCAACAAAGGTACATACCCTTGACCAGAATTGAACCTGGGACCCTTCAGTCCACAGGCCAACCCTCTATCCACTGAGCCAAACTGTTTAGGGCTTTTTTTTAATAATTATTTTGAAACTGGACAACCAGTGGGTCTGGGCTGCCTGTCACTACTTGAGCCAATTAAGCAGAGACAGGGTGGAATCATATATGAATGTTTATTCCAATAATGCTGGAATATAGGAGAGTAGCAGGTCATCCACAAAATATGGGAGAGTAGCAGGTCATCCACAAAATCTGCCCTGCAATTCCACCCCCCAACCCCTGCCCCGGCAACACACACACACACACACACACACACACACACACACACAACCTGTATTGGATAGAAGGGAAAAGGTTGCACGGGGAAGTGGATTCTAAAAGGAAGCACAAGCTTGGAGAGGTAGGCAAAAGAAATAAGAATGGGTATAATAACTGTGGTACATTTACATAATGGAATACTATGAAGCTATAAAAAAGAAGAATCTCTTACCCTTGATACAACATGGATGGACCTGGAGAGCATTATGCTAAGTGAAATAAGTCAGTCAGAGAAAGACAAGTATCACATGATCTCACTTATATGTGAAATCTAATGAACAAAATAAACTGACAAACAAAATTGATTCAGAGACATAGAAGTATTCAACAGACTGAGAATCCTCAGAGGAAATGGCAGTGGGGAGGAAAGAAAGAGAAAAGATCAACCAAAGTACTTATATGCCTATATGCATAACCCATGAACACAGATAATAGTGGGTTGAAGACATGGGGATGGGACAGGAGAGGGGTCAAAGGGAAAAAAAGAGTGACATCTATAATACTTTTAACAACAAAGATTAAAAAGAAGAATGGCTAGGAGAATCCAAGATGGTGGCAAAGGTAAACACCTACACTTGCTGCCTCGCACAACAATTTCAAAACTACAACTAAAAGACAGAACGGACATCATCTAGAACCACAGGAAAGCTGGCAGAGTGGAAATTCTACAACTAGAAGGAAACAGAGGGGCTCACAAAGACCCAGAGGAGCTGTAAAAAGCTGAGGTACAGAGACGCGCGTGTGGAGAGAGCGAGAGACGGCGAACCTGGCTGGCTTTCTCTGGCGGGAGGGAAACGAAGACTCTCAAAGGCATTGAACTCGTTATCCTATGACACTAAACCCCAGATCCAGTCGAAACTCATACAGGGGGAGTTTGGAATGTGAAAAGGCAGAAGTGCAAGGAAATTTAGGGGAGTTGCAAAAGATCAGAAGTCTGGTGTGGCGCACGGCACTGTGCCGCAGAGGACCAACTGCTGATTGTGCTGCTGGCTTTCACGAGTGGGCGGGAGACAGACCTTCCCAACTGTGCCACTTCTAACTTCACTAAACCCCAGTTTCGGGTGAAACCCTGGGGACCCAGACTCGTGTGGTCCTGGAGCACAGGGGAGCCGGAGGGGCAGCAATCTAGAGGCACTGGGAGACAGCGCGCTCGCGCACAGGGATTACCCAGTCATGTGAGACTCAGGGGCCAGGAAGGGCAGGGTCGACTGCAAGGCAAGCCAGTCCCTTAAGCCCTGAGACTCCACCCATCCCAAGCTCAACAAAGAGGCTTTTGCGGTTTTTGAAATCTGGTATCATAATCATAAGGCTGAATCCAATACAGAAGATCTCCCAGCATAGTGAAAATGCCGAGACAAGGGAAGAGATCACAAACAAAAGAAATGGAGGAAAACAAATGACTGGATGTAGAGTTCAAAACCACGCTTATAAGGTTTTTCAAGAATATCCTAGAAAGGTTGGATAAAGTTAGCAAGTCCCAAGAGGAGATGCAAAAGGACCAACTAGACATGCAAAAGATCCAACTAGAGATGATAAAGGACCAAATAGAAATTAAACATACACTGACTGAAATAAATAATAATATAAAGAGACCTAACAGCAGACTAGAAGAAGGCAAGAATCAAGTAAAAAATTTGAAATATAAAGGATCAGAAAGCACTCAACTGGAAAAGCAAGAAGAGAAAAGAATCCAAAAATGTGAAGATAATGTAAGGAGCCTCTGGGACAGTTTCAAATGTACCAACATTAGAATTGTGGGGGTGCCAGAAGAGAGAGAGCAAGATACTGAAAACCTATTTAAAGAAATAATGACTGAAAACTTCCCACATCTGGTAAAAGAAATAGACTTACAAGTCCAGGAAGCACACAGAACCCCATATACAAGGAATCCAAAGAGGACTACACCAAGACACATCATCATTAAAATACCAAGAGCAAAAGACAAAGAGAGAATATTAAAAGCAGCAAGAGAAAAACAATTAATTACCTACAAGAGAGCACCCATACAACTGTCAGCTGATTTCTCAACAGAAATGGTGCAGGCCAGACAGGAGTGGCAAGAAATATTCAACGTGATGAATAGCAAGAACCTACAACCAAAAATACTCTATCCAGCAAAGCTATCATTCAGAATTGCAGGTCAGCTAAAGAGCTTCACAGATAAGAAAAAGCTAAAGGAGTTCATCAACTCCAAACCAGTATTACATGAAATTCTGAAAGGTACTCTTTTAGAAGAGGAAGAAGAAAAAGGTAAAAGATAAAAAATTATGAACAACAAATACATATCTATCAACAAGTGAATTTAAAAATTAAGTGAATTAAAAATTTGATCAACAGAATAAACTGGTGAATATAATAGAATCAGGAGCACAGAAAGGGAGTGGACTGATAATTCTCAGGGGGAAAAAGGGGAGGGGTGTACAGGGAGTGACTGGACAAAAATCATACACCTATGGACTCAATTGGGGGGAAAGGGAAGGGTAGAGAAAGGGGTGGGAGTGGGTTGGAGGGGAGCTATGGAGGGGAAAAAAGAGAGACAAATGTAATAATCTGAATAATAAAGATTTAATTAAAAAAAAAAGAAGAATGGCTATAATGGTTACAGGGTACAGGCAATGAGGGCTGGCGGCAGGGTGCCTCTGGGACTCCATTGTTTCAGCAAGAAGTTGTTAATATTTCTATGATAATAGACAATTCTCAGATAAGGAGAATGGACCACATTCCCCACATTCAAGGTTAACTGCCAGGTCCTAGCTACCCAACTCTCAGGTTAGAATGTGCTTTCCTTAGAATAGAACCATCACGGTTTACAGAGCATGGTTAATATTTCTGCTCCTAACATTCCTCACTGCTATCTCTATAATCTCATATATATGAGATTAGTTTTAGGTGAAAGTCTCATCCTGCTGGATTGCATTCCACCTTGAAAATAGTTTGTGAGATTAGAATAAAATGATTGCAGAATCAAAAAGAGGAAGACATTGAATACAGCAGCAAATGATCAGATTACAAAAAATAAACAGGTTAAAAATTTAAAAGAATTCCTTCAGCCCAGACAGGATTAGTAGCCAGGAAATTAATTTGGATAAGTAAAAAATTAAAAAAATCTTTCCCATTGTTTTACTTTGGAGACGGTTTCCCTAATTTGTTGAATGTTGTTTTCTACCAATTGAGAGTTGTCAGTGTTAACGTAAAAAAAAAAAACATTAAAACCTGTAAAAAATTTTTGTGAGTTTATTTGAGCCAAACTGTTGACAAATGCCAGGAAGCAGAACCTCAATGAATTGAGATAATGCTCTGGAGAATGGAGGGTTACATCTATTTTATACATTGCAATAAAAGGAAAAGGATGTAGGTGGGTTATATGAAATTCATTGGTGATTAAGAAGATGGGATAAAGCAAAGCGGGAAACCTCTGGGATTGGGTAAAAAGTGCAATGATGGACATGTGCTACTTTTACAGAGATGGATACAGGATACTTTAATTAACAGTTGACAATTAACTTGATAACAATAACAATGAGTGTCATTTGTTGTGCCCTGAGGGGTTGGGATAAAAAAGAAGTTACACGTTACTCAGGCATCTCACAGATGTGTTATCTTAGAGGCAAAAAGGCAAATGGGCTCAGTAAAGATCTAAGTTGATCTTTGTCAGGGATAATATCAGCCTAGGACATGACTGCCCACTATAACCTGATTGTAGTTAAATATTTAATTTTCACACCATCTTTTGTGGTTATTTTAAGTCTCTGAGTTTGCAAGACTGCCACTCAGGCCTCCCCTGAGCTTGTCAGGTTAGCATGTGGCTCCTTTCGTCTTCATTAGAAAGACTAAAACAGCACATTCCTTTGAATTCCTCACAACTGTGGTTATGCTGAAACAGCAAATAATCTAGAGCTACCTGGTTCTCTAGAACTGCTTCCCTAACCTGACTCAGCTCTTGACTTATCCCATGCAGAGCCCTGGAAGTGGCATTCATGGCTGTTACCAGGCTACATGCCAATGGGTCACTTCTAATTAAGGGAGCCTACCATTATGGCATAATAAAAAAGGTCAAAACAAAATAGTCAGCGGGGCTCCATAGGTGGAGATTATTGTTGCAGTCTGGTGCCACTGCTGTGAGAAGGCCTTTTTTGGTTCAGACCCTGTGATGTTTCTGGAGCATAAAGACAGTCAGTTGTCCAAAGGAATAAGGAATAAGCCTCCCCCCTCCAGCTCTCCCCAGTGTTGTTGGCAGGTGTATATATATTTTCATATATATATGAATAACCCCACATATCAGAAGACAATCAGCTGGCAGTTTAGTATGTCCCCTACTATAAGGGAAAGTGAAATGATCAGAACAGTTTATATTGTAGTTATTAGATCCTGAAAGACAATAATTAGAACATCAGATAAAAGCCAGTCATGTCCCAGAATTCCTCTAGGGATGCAAGCACAGGTGGCCAAGAGTATCCTCTGCCAATAGAATGGACTTATACGGTGACTCAAGGCACTTATTAAATATTGGCCGAGCATAAATTACACAGGAGACAGACAGGCAATGCACGAATCACACGCAGTTTATTTACCGGAGTCCTGGTGGTTTCCAGACCTTGGCAGGCCACCCAGAGATCCGCGCTGACAGACACACACACTGGACGTTGGACTTTGCAGCTGGGGCTCGGTGTCTTGTAGAGGCCTCGGCTTGTGGCTCACGGTTCGGACCCAGGGTCCACCACAGAGCGCAGAGCTCAGCAGGATGCAGGAAGGGGAGGGGAGAGCAACCATCTGTGGAGGGGCAGACAAGCGGCTCTAATCTTCAGAGCTTGCTTTCTTTTATGTGCTCAAGCAGACATCTTCAGGGTGTCTTAGCATGTCCCAGGTGTTCTGCTATCCGGTCTTACATGTGGGGTACAAACTTTTTTATCTCTTACATGCACATCTCTTTTAAGGGCATTCACACTTCATTCCACTCTCTAATATGTCACACCCAATTCTTATTTTATATTTATATTTTATCCTTGTTATTATTACTATAACAAGACATTTGCTATAGGAAGCTACTGCAGCAACCTTTAGAGAAAACATCCCTGCATCCTTTTCCTGAATAGTGGGTCCCAGCTCATGAAGGTCCCCGTATATGACTTTCTTTCCCAAATGAATAGAATGAATATAATTGTATATATTAGCGATATGTGTCCCAACTCCTGTTAGGCAGGATGTAAAGACCTGTACTATATAGGTTCTTCTGGAAAGGCAAAAGTCAGAGATATTAAGAACATTTTTTGCTAAATACACTCAAGTATTTTCATCTCTTTTGAATGGAATTAGTTATCCTTCAGCCAGACCAGCGGTGGTTAAGAGCATGATTATAACAAATGTTGCCTTTGAAAGAGGATGACCTTGAGGTGTTGAGTGGGATCAGTCACCCATTATCCCCCTTCTGGTTCTCTCTTCATTCTGGTGTGTTGGACCCAGCGCTTTACCCCTGCCAGCTTTAGAGCAGTTGGAGTGGTGAGAAGCATGTCCCAGGGTCCCCTCATTTTCCCTCCAGTTCCTCATTTAGTAATCCAGTTTTCCATGTTTTGAGTGGAACTTTTTCTCCTGCTTCAAAGGGATATAGAGGACCTTGCCCATGATCCTTGCTCTGCTCATGTCTGTCTAACTTCCTACCACATCCCACCTCAAGGATCTTGGCTCCGAAATCTTTCAGAGAAAAGGAACACAGTCTCTTCTGTAGCTGCTTCATGCTGAGAAGGGATGAAGTTTTCCTTCAGAGCTAAGAGATCCTTGCTCTCTGTCAGAGGGAAAATGAGGCATGGGCACAGAGGAAGGTGGCAATGGTGTCTAGAGGTGGTATTCTCTGAACACGAGAAGGGTATGTAACCTGATAGAAACAAACTTAAGTCTAAAATTTTGTATTATTGGGTCAAAGAAAACTTTGGACAATTAATTGAATTAGTCTAACATCCACAATTGTATATTATAATCTATTGAAACACAATTTCTCCCTAAAGTTATCCCATTTTTATTAAAGAGCCAAATTAAGACTAATTTATTTATTGTATTAAGTTGTTTCAATTTTGCCTGATTGCATGAACACAATAAGAATAGTAATTGATCATATAGGCTTTTAAAAATCTGCTTTGCTGGAATCTCATACCAGAGCTTTAATTAGCCCCTTAGGGCAAAGAAGCTGAGCCATCTAACTGCCATCAGTTTTCCTGCAATCCCTATAGACTTGGGTGAATTCCTCAAGTTGAGATTCCCCAGTGAAATCTTAAGGTCCCCAGCAACCTTAGTTCCTTACCTGGAAAGACTGCTATGAACCACATGACCAAACAAGGTACCAGGCTTTCTCCAAGGGGTTCTTATTGGCTTTTTAAAACTTTTTGGTGGCATCCAGACCCAGACATATCTCCCTCTTAGACACAACATTCTAAAGTCTTGGTTAATAAAACCACAACTGAAAACTGGTTTTATCGAATTAATTTAAAGAAACATATTGCCACGACTCACTCATTAAGAATTGCCAAATTCTGGAGGGATAAAGTAGGGAGAAAAATACAAATACCTCAATATTGCTTATCAAAGTATAATGTACCAAAGTTCTTTAAGAAAAGAAACAAAGTTCTTTATTTCTAAAAAACAAAAATATGAAAAGTAAGCAATACTTTCAAAAATAAAATTACAAAAAGTGTAAATATTTTCAGTTTATTCAGTCCCATAATCAATTTTAGTTACTCCTAATTTTTCTTGCCAGTGCTTTTATAAATCCAGATATTCTATAGAGTTCTAATGTTTTCCATTGAGTTCAAAGGGAATGATCTGAAAATTTATTCTCAGAGATATATAATTTAAAATAAATTAGTCTTTTCATGGATCTCTCAAAAAAGATGTAACATTTTTGCAAACAAGTTATAACAAAACAGTGACTATCTCTAAATGACAAGAAGAAATTAAAAATTTGAATTTGATTATAATGCAATTGACATAACCAGTATGTAACTCTTGCCCTTTGCAAAACACATATTTCAGAATAACAATTAGAGTTATAAATGAAAGTATATAAAAATTTATAGACTTGTGGAAATTTTTATGCAATTTCCAGAACATCTATATATATAAAAAGCCAACATAATGCCAGAATGACCGAATGACTGGTTGTACACTGACTACCAGGGGGTAGATGCTCAATGTAGAAGCTGCTCCCTGGTGGTCAGTGTATTTCCACAGCAGGAAAGCCACTCAGCCAGAAGCTGGGTGCATGAACCTCTTCCACTTCTGGCAGGCACAATCTCCAGCAAATAGATTGCAGTCCCAACACGTGGATGGGGGGTGTAGCCAGAATGACCATGGATCAGCCATTGCTGGCCCTCAGAACTCTCCCTTCAGACCCTGTGGCTGCACTCACCCCTTACCTATTGCCCTCTAGGTCTCCAGATGCAGGCTTGGGAAAAACCCACAGAGGCGCTTCACAAATGTACTGCTAGGGCCAGCCCCATTTCAAGAGCAAGTGCTGGTAAAGTCCAATCCAATGACCAATACCCACACATGTCTGTGGGTGAGCCCTTCACAACTTCCACCTATCACCCATCCCTGTCCCCATCTCCTGGAAAGATCTGTGCCCTGGCACCAAATACTCGCTACTGGATCTCTGCAGAGCGCTGGTAAGCTCTGGTGGGTGGAGGGGCACCAGAAGGTGCTGACCTGACCTGTTCACTTTCAGGTAGTCTCACATTTGGGCCAGGAGTTGGATGGAAAAATCCCCTACACTCTGCTGGTACAATCTACTATGAACAAATGCAGCATGAACATTTGCACATGACTGGGATAACCTTGATACTGACGGTGGCCCCTTGAGAATCCCCCTCAGGCATCAGGGCCATTGCTGTGCTCCTTTGAATGTGGAACTGAAATATTAAGAACACGCCTTACCCAGGACCATGATCCACCTCTCCCTTCTTACTTCCTACCACTCTCAGCTGCCACTTTCAAGCTGGACTAGTCCCTACCTCCCCTTTGGAGAAAGTCCTAGAAAAAGTGATAAAATTCCAATCTGATGAGTGGGTCTCCCATGGGTGTCCACAGCGGAGTCGATGGCACCCTTCTCAGTCCTGGCCTGCATTCAGGCTCCCTCTAGGCTTCCATGTTCTCACAGATTCTGGTGGTTCCTGCAGGTGGGCAGGTCCACAGATCGCAGCTCCTTTGGGTGGATACGCCCCCCCTTATGCTGTCCTCCCCCTTGTGGTGCTGGTACCTGGCTCCAGAGATTCCCACATTTGGAATTATTTTTTCAGGAAGCTGCAGGGAGGAGGGCAGACTCCTGGTGGCTCAGGGAATGTGGAAACTCCCAGGCATGTGGGCATAGGCTCCCAATTTCCTTCTAATGTGCACCAGGCCACTAGTCTATTTAATAATATGTATATATAAATAAAATATAGCTACTTTTTCTATATTTGGCAAAGCTTCCTACGTATCTTAAGCATAAAATTTTCCACCATAAGGAGAGAAAAACAAATTCTTGAGGCATTCCAGGGCCTATTAGAGTGACCTAAAGCCAATTCTTGGTCAAGAAAAAGTTTCTTAAAATTCAAACCCTGAGAAGGCTGTCAAACTTATTTGAAGGAAAGATCATATATCATCATCATTATTATGAAACAGTATGAGGCTGTGTATTCATTCAAAGTGACAAAAGGGTATTAAACACAAATATAGGCTAGCAAAACTTCAGTTCCCATGATAAAGAAGATGGCTTTAGTCATCAAGTAACTGATTTATATGATTCAACATATAATCATTTCAATATTTTAGAGAACTTTTGCTTCCTGGGAAAATACAAGAAAGACATTTTCCCTTTCAACAGACTGGAAAAGAAGTAAACAAATTCTATATTAGCTTACTTCAGATTCATTTATGTAATTAAATTTATTTTTCATATTACCTATAATTTTCTTTGAAGATTTCTCTTCACAGGGGAAGAGATGGCTGCCCACAGGATGGCAGGCTGAAAGATAGTGTGTGAGTGAGAGAACAAAAGGAGAGTGCATGGATGTGCAGGGAGTGTCTGTATTTGTGAGAGAGGGACAACTATGTTCCATAGGACTGTTGGGGATTGGAGGATTGGGCTCCCCTGGCTCGGCAGTCTCTACTGCTGCTGAAATCTCTCCCAGAGTGGCTGGCTTTACCTTCAACTGGGAAGAACTCGGATACCCCCTGGAACTCTACAACCACAACACCCAGGGACCAGTTACCTCAGCTGCAAACCCATAAACACTGGGACTCCAGCTTCCCTGATCATTGGCACCTAAAATGTCGTCCAAGGGGAGACAAAGCAGCACCAAATATGCAGACAGGCCCTGCACCTTCTCACAGAGCAAATAGAAGGAACTGCGGAATCAAACAACACCCACCCGAAATTGGCAAATTAAATACAGATAGTTAGGCAATCCATGGATGGAAAGGTCAGATATCATCTAGAGAAAAGTGATATCTGAGATCCAGGCTGGAGGGAGAAACTTGAGCAGCAGGACTAGAATCTCAGAGGAAGACTGTGCCCCACAAAATTCACAGCCATTGAAGTCAGTATAGCCCTCGAATGTGGAAGGGGTCCACAGGGCTGCTGGCAGAAGGGGACTCTAGATATTATCCCACATCTGGGCTGGGCCCAGAAAGGCAGCCTGGATTTCTATACCGGCCGCGCAGTACCAGGGGAAAAAGATGCCAGTTGGCTTTAGCTTTTTCCCTTTTAACTCCTTGCTTTTGCATGCTAAGTCCAGTACATAAGATCTTCCAATTAAAAACACTCATCAAGACTGAAGGGGAAAGTTGTTTTTGTGGAACTGGGGATCAGAGTGGGGAGAGACAAACAGGAAACCAGCTCTGGAGCAGTCCATCCCCCCAACCCAGTATTAAATGTGGCAGGCAAAGAAAAAATCTAAACACTAGGTAGAGGGGCCTTTTAGCCCCAAATATTAATACAGAAACACTGACACCCAGAGGTTGTATCAGAAATTGACTCTTGTGTAAATTCAACTAAAGGCATCCTGAGAAACAAAGGGAGTAGAGAGATACTGCCTGCTTAAAAACAAGATTGTGGCTTATGACACAGAAGAGTGGAGGATCAAAGGAACTTCATTTTGTGCTAACTACCTGACAGGAAACAGAAATGCCAAGCAGAAGAGTAGAGAAAGTGAATGACCATTATTTCACCTTTTTATTTTTTATCTTTTACTTAAGAAACCAAAAGTTTTTTCTCACTTGATTTTACTTTTTTTTATTATTATGTTTTTATTTTTAATTATTATTACAGTGGTACCTTGAGATACGAGTGCCCTAACATACGAGATTTTTGAGATACGAGCCGTGGCACGAGTGATTCTTGCTTTGAAATACAAGCAACATTTGAGATAGGAGAAATGGCGTGGATCGGCCGGCTGCACATGACCCACCAGTTTACCACGACTCGAGTGTCTCATAGTTTCCCACGCCTCAAGGTTACGGAACGAATGAAACTCGTATCTAGAGGTACCACTGTATTACTATTATTATTTTACTTTTTAAAAAAGTTTTATTTTATTTTTTCTTTATTTTATTTTATGTTATTTTAGGGTTAGTATTCTACATTTTATTTTTCTTTTAGCATTAATTATTCTATCTCAATTTTTCCTTTATGCCAACACTCTCTTCCTCATTTTTCTCCTTAATTGTCTTGTTTCTTTTACTCTGTTCCTGCTTTAGTTTTTTCTCTATGCCTTTTTTCACTCCCTGTTAAAAATTAATCTTACTCATATAGCTTATTTTCTCTCCCCTGCTCCAAGTCCATGCACACTTCTCTCTTCTCTTTCTTCACTATCCCCCCAATTTTTTTCTTCTCTTCCACTCTTTATTTCTTTTGCCTTTCTTTATGTCTTCTTGTTGTTGTTTGTTCTATTGCAGGCTATTTTTTTTTCTTTTTTGCTTCTATTTTTCCTCTCCTCTCTTGTTCTCTATTTCTACTAATAGCTTAATTAAATCCAGTCACCAACTCAGGCCATATACTCTCTATTTTCCTTTTCCAATAGTTAAAAAAAGCATAGATAGGTAGATTAAAGAAAGGGGAAATTTGTACACACACACACACACACACACACACATAAATTTTCTTATATATATGTTTTTCTTTTTTCTATTTTGCTTTTTACTTTTCTTCTTATACACTCATTCTCTTTCTACCTTCTCTATACTAAATTGTGGCTATTTCCCCATTCATTCAATTTCTTGACCTTACCTTCTGGAAATAAGCTCTGTCTCCTCAGATTTTTCTGGGTATTTGTTGTTTGGGTGTTTGTTGTTTGCATTTTTTGGGTTAGTTGTTGTTTTGTTGGAGTTTTCTCCATATATATATTTCCCCTTTTTTTTTTATTCTCTTTATTTTCTCTCTTACAATTTTTACTTTTCTCAATATCATTTTTGACCTCTTTTCTATCCTGTAATTCTCTTTTCTCTGGTGGTCACCTTTATTTGGGGTTATTAGTATCATAGTATCATGAATACATTTGTGTTTGGTGCCCTGTGCAATGTATCTTGTTGTATTGTATTTTGCGCCTTTAAGTCAACACAGTAGAGAAAGAGAGAGAGGGAGAGAGAAAAGAGAGAGAGGAAGAGAGAGAGAGAGAGAGGGAAAGAGAGAGAGAGAGAGAGAGAGAGAGAGAGAGAGAGAGATCACACTACATAACCAGACAGCTGGAGAGGAGCAATCATGGAGAGATAAAGAAACAGCCCACATATGAAAGAAAAGGAGGTATCACCCCAAAAGGAAGTAAATGAAATGGATGAAAGCAACATATCAGAGAAATAATTCCAAGCAATGGTCATAAAGATGCCGAAAAGGCTGGAAGACAAATTCAACAATATGTATAAGAACCAAGAGAAAATGAAGAAGAACCAAGAAGAAATGAAAAATGACATTGCTGCTATAAAGAACTCAATAGAAAGTATCAAGAGTAGGCTAGAAGAAGCAGAGGACCACATCAGTGATCTAGAAGACAAGCTAGAAAAAAATACCCAAGTAGAGCAGCTTCTCAAAAAACAAACAAACAAACAAACAAAAAAACCTTAAAGAACAGGGGAAGAACCTAAGGGAACTTTGGGGACAACATGAAATGAAACAATATCCACATAATAGCAGTGACAGAAGGAGAGGAAACTGAGCAAGGAATATTAAACCTGTTTGAAATAATGACAGAAAACTTCCCTGATATGGAGAAGAAAAAACTCACATAAATCCCAGAAACTCACAGAGTCCCAAACAAAATGAACCCCAAAAGTCCGACTCCAAAGCACATTATAATTAAATTGGCAAACAGCAATAAAATAAGAGAGAGACAGAAAGTTACCTACAAAGGATCCCTCATCAGACTAGTGCTGATTTTTCAACAGAAACACATAAGACCACAAGGGAATACAATGAAATATACAAAGTCATGCAAAGGAAGCATCTGAATCAAAAAGAATACTGTACCCTGCAAGGCTATCAATCAAAACTGAGGGAGAAATCAGGAGCTTTACAGACAAAAGAGGACTAAGGGAGTTTATTACCACCAAACCAGCAATATAAGAAATGCTAATGGGTCTGGTGTAGAAAGAAGTAATAGGGAGAACAGAAGGAACACAAGGGTAAATAATAAATACGGCATCAAACAAGTACCTATAAATAATAACTTTAAATGCCCTGGTCCAGACAGCTTCACAGGGGAGTTTTATAAAACATTCAAAGAAGGAATAAAACCTTTCTTCCTCAGACTATTCTAAAAAATTCAAGAGGAAGGAACACTTCTAAGCTTTACCTACAAATCCAGCATTACCCTAATCCCCAAACCAGATAAAGACAATACAAAGAAAGAGAATTACAGGCCAATATCTCTCATGAACATAGACACCAAAATCCTCAACAAAATTTTAGCAAATCGATCCAGCAATACATTAGAAAGATCATACACCATGACTAAGTTGGATTTATTTTGGGGATACAAGGATAGTATTGATATCTGCAAATCAATAAATGTGATACACCATATAAACAAACTGAGAGATAAAAACCATATAATCACATCCATTGATACAAAAAAAAAAGCATTTGTCAAAATCCAACACCCTTTCTTGATAAAAACCTTCAGCAATGTGGGAATAGAAGGATCAGACCTCAACATAATAAAAGCCAGGTTTGACAAACCCACAGTAACATCATACTCAATGGGCAAAAACTAAAACCATTTCCCCTAAGCACAGGAACAAGACAGGGATGCCTACTCTCTCCACTGCTGTTCAACATAATACTGGAAATACTGGCCATTTTGATCAAACAAGAAGAAGAAATAAAAAAAAAAATCCAAATTGGAAAAGAAGAATTAAAACTGTCCTTATTTACAGTTGACATGATATTGTACATAGGAAACCCCAAAGACTCCATAAAAAAACTACTAAACTTAATAAATGAATTTGGCAATGTAGCAGGATACAAGATAAACACCCAGAAGCCTATGGCTTTTCTATACACCAATAATGAACTCACAGAAAGAGAAATTAAAAAAGCAATCTCATTTACTATTGCAACAACAAAAAATTCAGATACCTAGTATAAAACTTAACCAAGGAGATAAAGGACCTGTACTGAGAAAGTTTCAGAACACTGAAAAAAGGAGATAGAGGAAGACATGAACAAATGGAAGCATATACCATCTTCGTGGATTGGTAGAATCAACATCATTAAATTGTCCATACTACCCAAAGCAATCTATAAATTCAATGCAATATTCCCATTAAAATACCAATGGCATACTTCAGAGACATAGGACAAATTTTACATAAATTCATCTGGAATAAAAAAAAAGACCCCAAATAGCTGTAGCAATCTTGAGAAAGAAGAACAATATTGGAGGGATCACAATACCAGATATCAAGGTATGCTACAAAGCCATTATTCTCAAAACTGCCTGGTACTGGCACAGAACAGACATATAGATCAGTGGAATAGAACAGAGAACACAGAAATTGATACAAGCTATTGTGAGCAATTAATATTTCATAAATGAGGCATGAACATACAATGGAATCAAGACAGTCTCTTCAATAAATGGTGTTGAGAAAACTAGACAGATACATGCAAAAAAAAAAATGGCTGAGAATCCAGCATAGATAAACACCTACACTGCTGCCTCGCACAACAATTTCAAAACTACAACTAAAAGACAGAACGGACATCATCCAGAACGACAGGAAAGCTGGCTGAGTGGAATTTCTACAACTAGAGGGAAAGAGAGGGGCTCACGGAGACCCAGAGGAGCTGCAAAAAGCTGAGGTACGGAGACACGTGCCTGGAGAGAGCGGGTGCCAGAGTACCTGGCTGGTTTTCTCTGGCAGGAGGGAAACGGATACTCTCAACGGCATTGAACCCCTTATCCTACAACACTAAACCCCAGATCCAGCCGAAACTCATACGGGGGGAGTTTGGACTGTGAAAAGGGAGAGGTGGATAGAAATTTAGGGGAGTTGCAAAAGATCAGAGGTCTGGCTGGTGGCGTGCACGGCACTGCGCAGAGGACAGATTGCTGATTATGCCGCTGGCTTTCACGAGTGGGCGGGAGACAGACCCTCCCAACTGTGCCACTTCTGACTCCACTAAGCCCCTGTTTTGGGTGAAACCCTGGGGACCTAGACTTCTGTGGTCCTGGAGTGCAGGGGAGCCGGAAAGGCAGTGGTCTAGAGGCACTGCTGGTGCAGGCGCACAAGGACCACTCCAGCGATTACCCAGTCACGTGAGACTCAGGGGCTGTGGAAGGCGGGGCCACCTGGAAGGCAAGGCGGTCCCTTAAGCCCTGAGACTCCACCCCTCCCAAGCTCAAAAGAGAGGCTTCTGCGGTTTTTCAAGTCTGGTATCATAAGGCTGAATCCAACACAGAAGATTCCCTGGCATAGTGAAAATGCTGAGACAAGGGAAGGGATCACAAACAAAAGAAATGGAGGGAAAAAACGACTGGATAGAGAGTTCAAAACCACGCTTATAAGGTTTTTCAAGAATATGCTAGAAAAGTTGGATAAATTTAGCAAGACCCAAGAGGAGATGAAAAAGGACCTATTAGAGACACTGACTGAAATAAAAAATATTATACAGAGTCCTAACAGCGGACTAGAGGATGGCAAGAATCAAATAAAAAATTTGAAATATAAAGAAGCAGAAAACATTCAACTGGAAAAGCAAGAAGAGAAAAGAATCCAAAAATGTGAAGATAGTGTAAGGAGCCTCTGGGACAGCTTCAAGCGAACCAACATCAGAATTGTGGGGGTGCCAGCAGAGAGAGAGCAAGATACTGAAAACCTATTTAAAGAAATAATGACTGAAAACTTCCCACATCTGGTAAAAGAAATAGACTTACAAGTCCAGGAAGCACACAGAATCCCGTATACAAGGAATCCAATGAAAACTACACTGAGACACATCATCATTAAACTACCAAGAGCAAAAGACAAAGAGAGAATATTAAAAGCAGCAAGAGAAAAACAGTTCATTACCTACAAGGGAGCACCCATACGACTGTCAGCTGATTTCTCAACAGAAATGATGCAGGCCAGACGGGAATAGCAAGAAATATTCAACGTGATGAATAGCAAGAACCTACAACCAAGAATAATCTATCTAGCAAAGCTATCATTCAGAATTGAAGGGCAGATAAAGAGCTTCACAGAGAAGAAAAAGCTAAAGGAGTTCATCAACTCCAAACCAGTATTACATGAAATGCTGAAAGGTCCTCTTTTAGAAGAGGAAGAAGAAAAAGGTAAAAGCCAAAAAATTATGAACAACAAATACATATCTATCAACAAGTGAATCTAAAAATAAAGTGAATTAAAAATTTGATCAACAGAATAAACTGGTGAATATAATAGAATCAGGAGCACAGAAGGGGAGTAGACTGATAATTCTCAGGAGGACAAAAGTCATAAAGCATCAAACAGACTGTGAAATTACAGCAGAAAAATTAAAGTTAGGTGAGGTAGATAAGTGATCAATCAAAGGACTTGTATGCATGCATATAAGCATAACCAATGATTACAGACACTGGGAGGTCGGGGTATGCCTGGGAGGGAGGGGGGGCAATGGGGAGATATGTATAAAAAATTAATAAAAAAATAGAGACTAAAAAAAAAATGGAACTAGACTATCAACTTACACCATACACAAAAATAAACTCAAAATGGATAAAGGACTTAAACATAAGATGGGAAAACATAAAAATGTTAGCAGAAGCCATAGGCAGCAAAATATCAGACCTTTGTTGTAGCAATATATTTAACGATTCAGCTCCAAGGGCAATGGAAATTAAGGAGAAAATAAACAAATTGGAGTACATCAAAATAAAAAGCTTCTGCATAGCAAAAGAAACCATCAACAAAACAACTAGGTAATCACTGCATGGGAGAACATATTTGCCAATGTTATCTCTAATAAGGTTTAATCTCTAACATTTACAGGGAACTCATAGCACTTAACAAAAGGAAGATAAACAATCCAATAAAAAAAATGGTCAAATGACCTAAATAGACACTTTTTGAAAGAGAACATTCAGAAAGCCAAGAGACATATGAGAACATGCTCAGTCACTAATCTTCCGAGAAAGGTGCAAAATAAACACACAGTGCTTACTCTTGGACATTTTCTTTGGACTCAAAAAATATATTTAACATTTTATTTATATTTTACAATATCTGGTTGAAGTAAGGTTTATTATTACACATTATCTTCAGAAAGAAGAAAACTGAAGCCAGGTGGATAACATTTTAAAAAATTACACAATGTAGTTAAAACTTATTGTGCATTATCTCAAGTTATGTACAAATGGACCCACCTACCAAGTATTCTTAATTTCTATATGGCTTCTTCAATTCAGCAAATTGTACTTTTAAAACATGTGCAGTTTGTTGTATATAATTATACTCCAATATTTCAGTTAGAATTAAAAATGTTAGTGATGTATAACTCATGTCAGATCAAGAACATAGGCAGCTGAGTCACACCAGACATTGGTGGGAAATATTTATATTTATAGAAGCCCAGACACAAGAATGGCAGAATGCCCAGAATGACCAGTGGCTATGACACACACTGTGGCAGCCAACCAGCCTGTTCCAGGCCCCGGTTGGCCACTTTCCAGCTGGCTCAGCCCCTGATTAGCCCCCATCACCCAGGTCAGGGGTGAGACCAGCCACCAACTGCCCGTGACCCCTCTCTCAGTGGTTCAGCCGAATGGGTCCCCATTGGGGCAGGCCAGCCAGACCCCAACCATGCACAAATTCATGCAGCAGGCCTCTAAAATCTTACAACTTGGAAGAAAGCAAGTTTTCATATATAAGTATAGGAACTGTGATATTAAATTAAAGTAATTCACATTTGATAAACTATTTTTACATAAACTGTAAGATCAACTCACAGATATATATGCATGATATATGTATACATATGTTAAACACTAGATATTGGTTGAAGAAAGAAGTGCAATACAGATGCACAAGACATTATTAAAGAGCTTTAGAAACATATTGTAGCAACTCATGATAAGCCCAGAATAGATCAGAACTACTTACACCCATAGAGTTTGTTTTGATTATAAAGCCATAAAAAATATTATACAGAGACATAACAGCAGACTAGAGGAAGGCAAGAATCAAGTCAAAAATTTGAAATATAAAGAAGCACAAAACACTCAACTGGAAAAGCAAGAAGAAAAAAGAATTAAAAAATGTGAAGATAACATAAGGAGCCTCTGGGACAGCTTCAAGTGTGCCAACATCAGAATTGTGGGGGTGCCAGAAAAAGAGAGAGAGCAAGGTACTGAAAACCTATTTGAAGAAATAATGACTGAAAACTTCCCACATCTGGTGAAAGAAATAAACTTACAAGTCCAGGAAGCACACAGAACCCCATATAAAAGGAATCCAAAGAGGACTACACCAAGACACATCATAATTAAAATACCAAGAGCAAAAGACAAAGAGAGAATATTAAAAGCAGCAAGAGAAAAACAGTTAATTACTTACAAGGGAGCACCCATACGATTGTCAACTGATTTCTCAACAGAAACTATGCAGGCCAGACAGGAGTGGCAAGAAATATTCAACGTGATGAATAGCAAGAACCTACAACCAAGAATAATCTATCCAGCAAAGCTATCATTCAGAATTGAAGGGCAGATAAAGAGCTTCACAGATAAGAAAAAGCTAAAAGAGTTCATCAACTCCAAACCAGTATTATAGGAGATGCTGAAAGGTACTCTTTTAAAAGAGGAAGAAGAATAAGGTAAAAGATAAAAAAAATATGAACAACAAATACGTATCTATCAACAAGTGAATCTAAAAATTAAGTGAGTTAAAAATTTGATCAACAGAATAAACTTGTGAATATAATAGAATCAGGAGCACAGAAAGGGAGTGGACTGATAATTCTCAGGGGGAAAGGAGTGAGCGGGGTGCAGGGAGAGACCGGACAAAAATCATATACCTATGGATGAGGTCAATGAGGGGGAGGTAGGGGTAGAGAGAGGGGTGGGAGCCGGGTGAAAGGGAGCCACGGAAAAGAAAAAAGAGAAACAAATGTAATAATATGAATAATAAAGATTTAATTTAAAAAAGTGCTTTTATCCTGTCTCACACAACCTCTCAATCATTCCACATGGCTAACTGCCTTTTATTTCTGAATTAACATATGAACTTTTGTCTTTCCATGAAATAGTAATTATAATTTTTGTTTGATCCCAGGTTTAAGATTCTCAAGAGTGAGTTAAGTTTAAATTTATATCAAAACAATACCATGAGTAAAATACAGTGGTACCTCGAGATACGAGTTTAATTTGTTCCGTAACCTTGAGGGGTGGGAAACTATGAGACGCTCGAGTCGCGGTAAACTGGTGGGTCGTGTGCAGCTGGCCGGTCCGCGCGATTACTCCTATCTCAACTGTTGCTAGTATTTCAAAGCAAAAATCACTTGCTCGACGCTCGTATCTCAAAAATCTCATATGTTAGGGCACTCTTATCTCGAGGTACCACTGTATTTGTGTGAAATATCATTGACTTACCAGATTGATTTGCAAGCTCCATGTTGAAATTGCCCAAGGGTTTATAGTAATATCAAACCATTTCTGGATGCTATCCCAAAGCACAAATATATAAATGAATCAGCAGAGAACTTTATTTTCTTTCTTTTAATTTTATTTAGCCACCAGAATGTTTCATTATAATTCTTAGTTAAAATATCATGTAGTGTATTTTTATACCAGCATCATATTATACTTTCAGAGGAAGACTTTCCTGGAAATTTTTATTTTTTGAAAGTAAATCAAAACATATTCCAATATTATTATTACTTTTTTTATGGAGCTATAAGCCCCAGAAGGGGTTTTTAATTGATAGCAAGTGAAACCATGGTTTCTCTGCTAATGCTAGCCTCTAGCAATGACACACACCAAGAGATTATGGATGCATGTGATACATATTTTATTAGCTACTAAATGACTCTGCAGAAAAGGAAATTAAAAAATAAAAGAAAAGAAAA
Source organism: Lasiurus cinereus (assembly GCA_011751065.1). NCBI lineage: Eukaryota > Metazoa > Chordata > Mammalia > Chiroptera > Vespertilionidae > Lasiurus > Lasiurus cinereus. Next base: position 705,868 of record JAAGEH010000343.1, read on the forward strand.
TGAAGATCAATGATAATAATATGCTTTTACCACTCTAGGCATTTGTACTAATATTTGAAGATAGCATCCATGATTAATTTGTTATTGAAGTTTATTTCAATAACTGAATTGAAAAATGTCTTCATGGATATTCCCTTATGGATAACCAGAAGAGGTTAAAAGAATATGCATGTTTGTATAAAATTTATAACTCTGAATCACAAAACTGGACAGGAATTAAAGGTCACCAGTGAGTTATTATTTGGTCACTTACGCACATATATGACTTATCTATAGATCATATATTAGTATATATAATGGATGAAAATGATATTGTTCATTCCTGTCCACTTTAGGGGTTACAAAAATATCTAGAATTGGCGGAGATGCTTCATTTAGAATAATAGAGGGAATCATATTTGAAGGCAGCAATGTAAGTTTTCAAGTGAAAGCAAGAGATATTTCAATAAGAAACATAATTAAGGCAAGCAAAATTCCATCCCAATGTTAAATCCCTTCACACAGGGACACCAAACTTACATCAATGGGTAAACATACACCATAAAAAATAGTTTGCATACTAATAAATGTATGACTCAAAATTTTGGTTCCTCATACTTAAGGTCATCTTTGACTCTAAGGGCATTGTATGTTAAGCCATTTATGGAAATTTGTGTTTCCACATCAACTAGAATTGGAGACATGTATTTTATTATCAGTTTGCCAGTGACTACGGTAAGAATATGGACACCAAGCTAAATATGATACATGATTGTAATGAGGGAAGCCAACTCAATGACCTCTTGTAACACACGCTGCATGTTAAAGTCTACATTTTCAGAAAGAGTAGTAATGGGGAAGTGATATATGAAATCATGAAGTACAATGATGATTAAATGGTGCTCTTACATTTTCTTTTCCTATGAAATGATATAAATGGATTTAGTTATCAAGGGTACTTTATTTTCTTAGGAGTAGTACAACTCATATTTTTTTCTTTTAATATAATGAAAGAAACATTACTCAGTATGATGGATTTCTTTTCAAAAGAAATTGTTCTTAAGAAATTCATGTAATCTCAGAGATAAATCAGAATTTCTAAATATTTCATCCAAAGTTGGTAATCAATTTTGGAGGGAAGAAAAATGACAAATAGAAAGCTGTTATATATCACAAAGTCAAGAAATTAATACAGTTATTCAATTAAATTCTGCATAAATCATAGAAACAGAAACTCCAGGAATAAACAGAGAGAGAGAGTAAACTGTACTTCCACAACCTGATCAAAGAATCAAAACATCTGGCTCTGAGACTTTGAGTCCAGCTGTCATGTCCATTTCTTCAGCCCTAGAACAATTGGTCCTTTTATAGCTACCATCCCAAAAAATCTTTTCAGAGCCCTCTTTATGTCCTTATTCCTGAGATTGTAGATGAAGGGGTTTAACATGGGTGTGACCACAGTGTACAGCACTGAGGCTGCTGCACTTGAGTATGAGCTATGAGTAACAGCAGAGCTGAGGTACACTCCTAGGCTTGTACCATAAAACAAGGAGACCACCAAGAGGTGAGATGCACAGGTAGAAAATGCCTTATACTTTCCTTGAGCTGATGGGATGTCCCAATGGAGGACACTATCTTAGAGTAAGAGTAAAGGATACCAACGAAAGGACCACCACCCAGGAGCCCAGCTCCAAAATACATCACCATGTTATTAAGAAAGGTGTCAGAACAGGCAAGTAGGACCATTTGTTTGATTTCACAAAAAAAGTGGGGGATTTTCAAATCTGGACAGAAGGATAGTCTTAACACCACTAAGCATTGTAACAGGGAATGCAATAATCCAGAACACCAGAACGAGCAGTCCACAGAACCGAGAGTTCATGATGACCATGTAGTGCAGAGGATGGCCGATGGCCACAAACCGGTCATAGGCCATCACGGTCAGGAGGAAGTTGTCCAGTCCTGCAAAATAATAGAAAAAATACATCTGGGTGATGCAGCCTTCATAGGTGATGACTTTGCTCTGTGTCTGGATGTTTCATAACATCTTTGGGACGGTGGTGGAGGTGAAACAGATGTCTACCAAGGACAGGTTGGAGAGGAAGAAGTACATGGGTGTGTGCAGGTGGGAGTCTGAGCTGACGGCCAGGATGATGAGCAGGTTTCCCAACACAGTGATCAGGTACATGGAGAGGAAAAGCCCAAATATGAGGGGCTGCAGTTCTGGTTTCTCTGATAATCCCAGAAGAAGAAATTTTGAAAATCCAGTGAGGTTCCCTAGTTCCATGGGGTGGCGGTAACTACCAGGATATAGGAAAACTAACATGACTAATTTTCTCACAAGCAAGCATTAGTAACCTAGTATAAACACTACCGTCTATATTGTAGAATCAAAGAATTAATTTCTGTATTTGGTGTACGGTCTGGTCTTCTTTAGGACATCCCTAATGCATCATTAAACTTTTTCATGTAAAGACACATGAAGAATTCTTGTGTCTTGCTCAATTTTTTTCAGAAAGAAAAATAATTTAAAAAAATATATATTTTATTTATTTTTTATTTATTTTTTCACAGAGAGAAAGGGAGAGGGATAGAGAATCAGAAACATCAATGAGAGAGAGACATCAATCAGCTGCTTCCTGCACGCCCCCTACTGGGGATGTGCCTGCAACCAAGATACATGCCCTTGACCGGAATCAAACCTGGGACCCTTCAGTCTGCAGGCTGACACTCTATCCACTGAGCACACCGGTTTGGCAGAAAAAATAATTTTTAAAAAGCAAAGGATTAGCTGCAGAGGCCAGCAAGTTAACTATAGTTAGTAATACTGTATTGTGTATTTGATAGTGTTTAGAGGGTAAATTTTAAGTGACTTTATCACAAGAAGAAAATATTTTAAGTATTTGTATTCTGTATTTGTATATATTGCAATATGACCTGCATGGTACTGTATTTGTATATATTCAAATACAGAATTATTATACACAGTAAGCCTAGTATAGACTTATTGCAATATATACAAATACAGAATTATTATACACCTGAAACTAATAAAATATTTTATCTCAATTATACTTCATTTACAATTTTTTAAAGTAATGGAGAGGACAGTATAGGAGTGACTGATTGGATCACACAAAATTTATAAACTTTATACATTCTTTATAAACACATATCCATAAAAACTAAACAAAAAAGTCAGTATGTATAAAAAACTCCAATTCCTTGTTAGAAAGAATCCAGTAAAAAATAAAATAAGAGCATATAGGCAATAATATTGTGATAAGTCTACACTATGACAGATGAATACAAGACTAGGTGTGGCAATCACCTAGTATATATGAATGTTGAATTACTATAGTGTACACCTAAAACTAATATAATATTGTATACAAACTATACTTAAACAAAAAATGGAACAAAAGTAGTTTGACATAACTATCCAAAAGCAAAGAACTTTCATGTGTACAACATAGTGCAAGTGTATTAGATGCCAACTATACTTTAATTTAAAATAAATAAATTAATAAGCATGTAAAGGAAAAAGCTTACATAGACAAATTTTAATAGAGACTCCAAATAATTTACAAACCCACAAATTTCATTACTCAGTTTTACAGGTAATGAAATAATTGCAAAGTGAATCTCTTTACCTTACTTGTTTTCACCTACCAAATAACTTTTTAAAATGTGAATAAGCCACAGTGAGAGAACATACTGTGAAATGTATGTCTCATGCACTGTGATTGCAAAGGTGTCACTGTGATTGCAGTTATCGTGGGTCTGGAGCTTTCTCATCCATATGGAAACATAGTCTAATATGTCCCATCATAAATTTAAAAAAATGCCCTCACATCACTGACTATTCCTCCACAGTTAATAACCTATTTGTCTATTTCTTTTAATAAAGTCATTGAACTTATGTTCTACTTCTACTGGAAACACTTTACACCTCCAAAGCCTTTTTTTAAAAAAACAAACAAACAAAACAGCAATGATGGCTGTTTTTTTTTAAAAATTATATATATATATATATATATATCTTTATTGATTTCAGAGAGGAAGGGAGAGGGAGATGGAAACATCAATGATAATGAGGGAGAATCATTGATTGGCTGCCTCCTCCATGCACCCCACTGGTGATCGAGCCTATAATCCCAGCATGTACCATTGACCAAAATAAAATCTGGGAACCGTTCAGTCCATATGCCGCTTTATCCACTGAGCAAAACTAGCTACAGCTCCAATGCCATTTTTTAATTTGCTTTCCATTAGTAGCATTTAAATATCGACATTGGAAATGACATTTCTGAATGCAGTGCTCAAATGAAAGTAGTAGCATGGATATTTTAATGATGTTGATTCTACCAATCCATGAACACGGTATGTTCTTCTGTCTGTTTATGCTTTCCTCTATCTCTTTTTTCAATGTTTTGTAGTTTTCTTAGTAGAGGTCTTTTACCTCCTTAGTTAAGTTTATTCCTAGGTATCTTAATTTTTTTGGTGCAATAGTAAATGGGATTGTTTTCTTAGTCTCTCTTCTGTAAGTTCACTGTTGATGTATAGAAATGCCATTGATTTCTTGGGTTTAATTTTGTGTCCTGCATCATTGCCAAATTAATTTATTAAGTCTAATAATTTTTTGATGGAGACTTTAGGGTTTTCTATGTACAGTATCATGTCATCTGTGAATAAGGACAGTTTTACTTCTTCTTTTTCAATTTGGATGCCTTTTATTTCTTTTTCTTGTCTAATTGCAATGGTTAGTACTTCCAGTACTGTGTTGAACAGGAGTGGTGAAAGCAGGCATCCCTGTCTTGTTCCTGTTCTTAGGTGAAATGGTTTTAATTTTTGTCCATTGAGTATAATGTTGGCTGTGGATTTGTCATATATGGCTTTTACTATGTTGAGATATGACCCTGCTATTCCTTGCTGAGAGTTTTTTATCGGAAATGGGTGTTGGATTTTGTCAAATGCTTTTTATGCATCAATTGATATGACTATATGGTTTTTATCTTTCAATTTATTTATGTGATGTATCATGTATTTTGATTTATGAATATTGTACCACCCTTGCATTCCTGGGGTAAATCCTACTTGGTCATGGTGTATGATCTTTCTGATGTACTGCTGAATCCAATTTGCTAGAATTTTGTTGAGGATTTTGGCACCTATGTTCATAAGGGATATTGGCCTGTAATTCTCTTCCATTGTGTTGTCTTTATCTGGTTTTGGTATTAGGGTGATGCTGGCTTCGTAGAATGAGTTTGGAAGTGTTCTTTCCTCTTGAATTTTTGGTGAATATATGTTTAATTCTTCCTTGAATGTTGGCAGAACTTCCTTGTGTAGCCATCTGGTCCCGGGCTTTTATTTGCTGGAAGCTTTTTGATGACTGCTTCAATTTCTTGCATAGTTATTGGCCTATGGAGATGTTTAGATTCTTCCTGATTGAGTTTTGGAAGTTTATATTTTTCTAGGAATATGTCCATTTCCTCCAGGTTGTTCAGTTTGTTGGACTAGAGTTGTTCATAATATTTTTTTAACAATCCTGTGTATTCCTGTTTCATTTATGATTTTGTTTATTTGGGTTCTCTCTACTTCTTGGTGAGCCTAGCTAGAGGTTCATCAATCTTGTTTATCCTTTCAAATAACCAACTCTTGGTTTTGTTTATCTTTTGTATTGTTTCTTTGGTCTCAAGTATCTATGTACAGTATCATGATTAATGATGTTGATTCTATGTACAGTCTCAAGAAGATTTCTATCTTCTTGAATTTGAAGAGACTTTTCCTGTGTCTTAATAAGTGGTCTATCCTTGAAGATGTTCCATGTGTACTTTAGAAGAATCTATATTCTGTATCTTTGGGGTGGAATGTTCTAAAGGTGCTCCTCTATTGGGTGAATATATGTTTACCAGAGTTATATCTTCTATGTCATTTATCTCCACTCTGATCTTTATTATTTCCTTCCTTCTGCTTAGACTAGACTTTTCTTGTTGCTTTCTTTCTAACTCTTTGAGTTGTAGGGTTAGGTAATTTATTATCAATGTCTCTTGTTTTTTGTTTTTTTTTTGCAGTAGGCTTGTAGAGCTATGAACTTGCTTCTCAAGACTGCTTTTGCTATGTCCCATAAATTTTGGATTGTTGTGTTTTCATTATAATTTGTTGCCATGATGCCTTTCATTGTAATTTGTTGCCTTTTATCTCTCTGGTAATCCAATCATGGTTTAATAGCATGCTGTTTAGTCACCATGTGTTTGATTTCTTTGTATTGTTTTTATTGTAGTTGATTTCCAGTTTTATGCTACTGTGATCTGAGAAGATGCTTCATATGATTTCTATCTTCTTGAATTTGAAGAGACTTTTCCTGTGTCTTAATATGTGGTCTATTCTTGAAGATGTTCCATGTGTACTTTAGAAGAATGTATATTCTGTATCTTTGGAGTGGAATGTTCTAAAGATGCCAATTAAGTCCATCTGATCTATTGTGTCATGTAAGATTGTTATTTCTTTGCTGATATTTTGTTTAGTTAATTTATCCATTGGTGACAGTGGAGTTTTAAAGTCCCACACTAGGACTGTATTGTTTTCAATGTCTCCCTTGATATCTTCCAGAACTTGTTTTATGTATTTGGGTGCTCCTCTATTGGGTGAATATATATTTACCAGAGTTATATCTTCTTGTTGAATTGCTCCCTTTAGTATTATGTAGTGGCCTTTTTTATATCTTGTTATAGCCTTTACTTTGAAGTCTATTTTGCCAGATATATGTATCACAATCCCGCTTTTTTCTCATTTTCATTTGCCTGAAAAATGTTTTTCCATCCCTTCACTCTCAGTCTGTGTGAATCCTTTGTTCTGAGTTAGGTCTCTTGCAATATATGGGTCATGTTTTTTTAACCATTAAGCTACCTTATGTTAGGTGGGCAGTCTCAGCTTTTGCTGCTGTACATGTGGTGCATTTAATCCATTTACATTTAATGTTATTATTGACAAGTACATATTTGTTGTAATATTTTTCTTTAATGTTTGTGTTTCTTCTTGCATTTCTCTTTCTTCTTTTTACAGCGCTCCCTTTAGCATTTCTTGCATTGCTGGCTTGGTAGTGATAAATTCTCCTAATCCTTTTTTGTCTGTGAAACTCCTGGTTCCATCTACAATTTTGAATGTTAGCATTGCTAGGTATAATATTCTTGGGTTCAGTCCCTTGGTTTGCACCACTTTATAAATCTCATTCCATTCCCTTCTGGCTTAGTGTGTTTCTGTTGAAAAACCCATTGATATCCTAATAGGAGAACCCTTGTAGATAACTTTCTGTCTCTCTCTGGCAGCCTCACAACTACAGAACTCTGGACACCACAGTCACACCTTTCCAGAGTGCAGGCCCCCTGAACCCCATCACAGAAGGTTCCTGGGTGCCACTGAGTGTCCCTACTGGGCACACGTGATTTCAACTAAGGGTGCAAGACAGCAAAAATAGGGACACTCCCCTTCACAGCTTCTGACTTCTAGACCCCGCAGTTGTGCCTCTCAAGATCACAGGCCTACATCAAGAGGACTCAAATAGCTCAAGTAGGGGGCTACATTAGATTACCAAGCCCAGGAGAACTGAGAGATTACACCAGTAGCACCATCCCCAAAAGAATCTAGGTAGAAAAGCAATTGGCAGCCTTTAATATTCTTACTTTGTCGTTGGTGTTTGCCAATTTAATTATGATGTGTCTTGGTGTTGGTCTTTTATGATTCATCTTGGTTGGAACTGTTTGTGCTTCTTGGACTTGCATGTTTTTTTTTCTTGCCAGTGTCAGAGAAGTTTTCTGTCATTATTTCTTCAAATAGGTTTTCTATTCCTTGCTTCTCTTCCTCTCCTTCTGGCACCCCTATTACGCATATATTGCTTCATTTTGTGTTGTCCCAAAGCTCCCTTAGGCTCTCCTCTTGCTTTTTAAGTCTTCTTTCCAGTTGCTGCTGTGTTTGTGTGTTTTTTCCCACCTTGTCTTCTAATTTGCTAATGTGATCCTGAGCCTCTTCTAGTCTACTGGTTAGGGCTTCCATTGTGTTACTTTTTTTAAATTTAAATCTTTATTATTCAGATTATTACATTTGTTTCTCTTTTTCCCCTCCATACCACCACTCCACCCAGCTTCCACCCTTCCCTCTCCCCTTACCTCCCTCCCATTAACCTCATCCATAGGTGTATGATTTTTGTTCAGTCTCTCCCTGTACACCCCTCACTCCTTTCCCCCTGAGAATTATCAGTCCACTTCCTTTCTGTGCTCCAGATTCTATTATATTCACCAGTTTATACTGTTCATCAAATTTTTAATTCACTTAATTTTTAGATTCACTTGTTGATAGATATGTATTTGTTGTTCATAATTTTTTGGCTTTTACCTTTTTCTTCTTCCTCTTTTAAAAGAGTACCTTTCAGCATTTCATATAATACTGGTTTGGAGTTGATGAACTCCTTTAGCTTTTTCTCTCTGTGAAGCTCTTTATATGCCCTTCAGTTTTGAATGATAGCTTTGCTGGATAGATTATTCTTGGTTGTAGGTTCTTGCTATTCATCACGTTGAATATTTCTTGCCACTCCTGTCTGGCCAGCATCATTTCTGTTGAGAAATCAGCTGACAGTCGTATGGGTGCTCCCTTGTAGGTAATGAACTGTTTTTCTCTTGCTGCTTTTAATATTCTCTCTTTGTCTTTTGCTCTTGGTAGTTTAATGATGATGTGTCTCAGTGTAGTTTTCATTGGATTCCTTGTATACGGGATTCTGTGTGCTTCCTGGACTTGTAAGTCTATTTCTTTTACCAGATGTGGGAAGTTTTCAGTCATTATTTCTTTAAATAGGTTTTCAGTATCTTGCTCTCTCTCTTCTTCTGGCATCCCCACAATTCTTATGTTGGTACGCTTGAAGATGTCCCAGAGGCTCCTTACATTATCTTCACATTTTTGGATTCTTTTCTCTTCTTGCTTTTCCAGTTGAATGTTTTCTGCTTCTTTATATTTCAAATTTTTGACTTGATTCTTGACTTTCTCTAGTCCGCTGTTAGGACTCTGTATAATATTTTTTATTTCAGTCAGTGTCTCTAGTTGGTCCTTTTTCATCTCCTCTTGGGTCTCGCTAAATTTATCCAACTTTTCTAGCATATTCTTGAAAAACCTTATAAGAGTGGTTTTGAACTCTATATCCAGTCGTTTTTTCCCCTCCATTTCTTTTGTTTGTGATCCCTTCCCTTGTCTCGGCATTTTCACTATGCCGGGAGAACTTCTGTGTTGGATTCAGCCTTATGATACCAGACTTGCAAAACCGAAGAAGCCTCTGTTGAGCTTGGGATGGGTGGAGTCTAAGGGCTTAAGGGACCTCCTTGCTTTCCAGTCGGCCCCACCCTCCACGGCCCCTGAGTCTCACGTGACTGGGTAATTGCTGGAGCGGTCCTTGTGTGCGTGTGCCTGCAGTGCCTCTAGACCGCTGCCTCTCCGGCTGCCCTGCGCTCCAGGACCACACGAGTCTAGGTCCCCAGGGTTTCATCCGAAACAGGGGCTTAGTGGAGTCAGAAGTGGCACAGTTGGGAGGGTCTGTCTCTCTCCCACTCACGAAAGCCACAGGCACAATCAGCAATCTGTCCTCTACGCATTGCCATGCACTCCACCAGACCTCTGATCTTTTGCGACTCCCCTAAATTTCCATGTACCTCTCCCTTTTGACAGTCCAAACTCCCCCCGTATGAATTTCGGCTGGGTCTGGGGTTTAGTGTTGTAAGATAAGGGGTTCAATGCCTTTGAGAATCTCCGTTTCCCTCCTGCCAGAGAAAACCAGCCAGGTACTCTGGCACCCGCTCTCTCCACGTGCGCGCCTGTGTACCTCAGCTTTTTGCAGCTTCTCTGGGTCTTCTTGAGTCCCCTTCCTTTCCTCTAGCTGTAGAATTTCCACTCATCCAGCTTTCCTGTCGTTCTGGATGATGTCTGTTTTGTCTTTTAGTTGTAGTTTTGAAATTGTTGTGCGAGGCAGCAGTGTAGGTGTTTACCTATGCCGCCATCTTGGATTCTCCTCTCCATTGTGTTTCTTATTGCAGCTATTCCATTCTTCATCTTCTCTTGGTTCTTTTTCGTGACATTCTAATTCAGCTTCTTATAATTCTTGAGTTGCATGAATTTGTTATCCAGCCATTAAACATTCTTATAACCATTACTCTGAATTCTTTTTCTATTAAGCTGATAGCCTCAATTTCATTTAACTCCCTTTCTGGTGATTCCTCTTTTCCTTTACTTTGGGTTTGCTTTTTTGTCTTCCCATGTCTTCCTGTGATGTTTTAATTATAGATCCAATTGCTTTTCTACCTAGATTCTTTTGGGGATGGTGGTTAGATGAGCTCAGGGTGCCTGCCTGTTGAAAATGCATGGGTGGACTTTCAGAATTTTTACTGCAGGGCTGCACATCTTTGTCTGTACAAAATTACACTCACGGGGGCTCCCAGTGGCTCCCAGGTGCTGCCCACAGAGTGGAGTGTCCTGGATGCCTGCACAGACATACCAGTGGCTGGAAACATGGGAATGCTTTGTCTGGAGTTCTGCTGATGGGGAGATTTTTGAGATATGAGCCGTCGAGCGAGCGATTTTTGCTTTGAAATACGAGCAACAGTTGAGATAGGAGTAATCGCATGGATCGGCCAGCTGCACACGACCCACCAGTTTACCATGACTTGAGCATCTCATAGTTTCCCATGCCTCAAGGTTACGGAATGAATTAAACTCGTATCTCGAGGTACCACTGTATACATATACTAGAGGCCTAGTGTACAAAATTCATGCACAAGGGAGGGTGTCCCTCAATCTGACCTGCACACTCTCCAATCTGGGACCCCTGAGGGGATGTCCAACTGCCAGCTTAGGCCCTATCCCTGTGGGATTCCTGTGGGATCGGGCCTAAGCTGGCAGTTGGACATCTCTCTCTCAATTCAGGACAACTGGCTTCTAATCACTCTCCTTCCTGGGTGCCTAATGCTCTAACTTCCCTCCCCTGCCAACCTGGTTGCTCCCAATAGCCATCCTTTGCCAGCCTGGTTGCCCCAACTACCCTCTCTTGCAGGTCTGGTCGCCTCCAACTGCTCTCCCCTGGCAGCCTGATATCACCTCTAACTGCTCTCCCCTGCCAGCCTGATCAACTCTAGCTGCCTCTGCCTCTGCACTCAACACCATAGCTTTGTCTGGAAGGAAGTTGGATGTTTGGAAGATGACCAGTTGACATGGTCTAATTAGCATATTATCCTATTATTGGTATAGATTTAAAGATAACATTTATGATTACTCTGTTATTAGAGTATATTTCAGATATCTGCATTAAAAGTGAAATTCCCTTCTAGATAATCAGAAGAGCTTAAAAAAATATGTATGTTTGTGTAAACCTTATAACTCTGAATCACAGACCTAGACAGAAATTCAAAGTCTCTGGTGAGTTACCCTTTACTAACTTATGTTCATAGTAAAGGCCTGGTACATGGATTCGTGCACTGGTGGAGTCCTTCTGCCTGGCCTGTGCTCTTTTGCAATCTGGGACACATGTTCGAAGAGCCAGTTTCAGCTCAATTCCCACAGGCCAGGCCAAGGGAACCCACCAGTGCACGAATTCTAGTATATGTGAATAAAAAGGGTAATATGCTAATTAGATTGCATGTCTTCCAGACTTCCTTCAGGATGCCCTTCTGAATAAAGCTGCAGTGGTTGTGAGGGCTAAAGCAGACAGCCATGGTGGTGGCCAAGGGCAGGCCACTGTGGAAGCTGGCAGTGGCAGCAGCAGTGGGGTGATAGGGATGTGCCTTCCCCTGATTGCCGGGTTGCCTCCTGTAGAGAGAGGCCAGAGGCAACAGCAGTGGCAGTGTTATGGGCCAGAGGCAACAGCAGTCATAGAGTGATGGGGGAGGTGCCTTCCCCTAATTGGCCTTTCACCTCCTGCAGAGGGAGGCCAGACTCTCTCATGGGGAGCAGGCCTAGGCCATCAGTAGGACATCCCCTGAAGGCTCCCAGACTGTGAGAGAAGGCAGGGGGGTAGACTAGGCTTAGGGACCAGGTCCTGGGTGCCTGCGGCCAGCCAAAGAAAGGGAAGCTCAGGTCCCAGTTGCCTGAAACCGGCTGGAGGAGGGAATCCTGGGCCAGGTGTGGAGGCCAAGGCAGAGGTGGTTAGGGGTGATCAGGCAGGCAGGGGAGCAGTTAGGGGTGATCAGGTAGGCAGGCTGGTAAGTTAGGAGCCAATGGTCCCATATTGTGAGAGGGAATCCTGACTGCCAGTTTAGGCCAGGTCTCAGATTGGAGATGGTGCAGGCCAGGCTGAGAGACCCTTCCCTCCCACCCCTCATGTACGAATTTTGTACACTGGGCCTCTAGTATGCATTTAAGATCTTTGGTTAATCTCTTCTCATCCTATTCTTTCCCTCTCCCTTCTGAGATTCATCAGTCTATTCCATGTTTCAATGCCTGTGGTTTCTGCTCCTACATTGAACATCTGCCCCCTGGTGGTCAGTGCACATTATAGCTATTGGCCTATCATCCAATCACTTAGGCTTTTATATATATATAAATATTAAATATCTATAGAGCACATATTAGTGTATATAATCAATAGATGATAACAATATAGTTCATTCCCTATCCCTTTAGTGGTTAAGACAATATTTAGAGTAGGAGAACATGTTTTATTTAGAATAAGAGAGGGACTCCCATTGATAGGCAGCAATGAAAGTTTTCAAGTGGAAGTAGGAAGATAGTTCAGCAGGAAACATCATTACACCAAACAAAGCACCACAGTGATAAATCCCTTTGCACGTGGACACCAATCTTACATATATCAATAATTAAACTTATACCATGAAAAAATACTTTGCATTATAATAAATGTACACCTCAAAATTTTGCTTACTTATATTTAAAGTCATCTCTGACTCTAAGGACATATTATGTAAAACAATTAGGACCAGAATTAGAGATATGGACTTTACTATACTTATAGTATAATAATGACTATGATAAGAATGTGTGCACCAAGTGAAATAAAATACAGGATCATAATGAGGGAACACAGCCAGATTACCTCTTACAACAAACACTATGTTAAAGTCTGGATTTTCAGAAAGAGCAGGTATGGTAGTGATCTATGAAGAAATGAGGCATAAAAAGGGTTAAACTGTACTCATATATTTTTCTCTTCTATGAAATGATATAAATGCTTTGGTTACTAAATGCAGTTTATTTCATTGAAGTAGTACAACTCATGATTTTTCTTTAAGTAAAATAAAAGAAAAATCACTCAATATGATAGATTGCATTTCAAAAAAATTGTTCTTAAGAAATCCATGTAGTCTCATGAGATAAATGGGTATTTCCAAATATTTCATCCAAGATTGGAAATCAACTTGGGAGAGGAGAAAATGACAGAGAAAAAGCTGTTAGATATCAGAAAGTCAAAAAATTCATAAAGAGATTCAATTAAATTGTATAGAAATCATAGAAACATAAACTCCAGGAATAAACAGAGAGAGTAAATTCTACATCCACAATAACTGGCTCTGACTTTGCATCCAGCTACCGTGTGCATTTCTTCTGCCCTAAAAAAATTGGTATTTTTATAGCTACCGTTGCAACAAGTCTTTTCAGAGTCCGTTTTAGGTCTTTGTTCCTGAGACTGTAGATGAAGGGGTTCAGCATAGGTGTGAGCACTGTGTACATCACTGAGGCTGTTGCACTTGAGTTATGGGTAAGAGCAGAGCTGAGGTACACTTCTAGGCTGGTACCATAAAAAAAGGAGACCACCAAGAGGTGAGATGCACAGGTAGAAAAAGCTTTATACTTTCCCTGAGCTGATGGGATTCCAAATATAGAGGACACTATCTTAGAGTAAGAGTAAAGGATACCAACAAGTGGACCACCACCCAAGAGGACAATTCCAAAATACATCACCATGTTATTAAGAAATGTGTCAGAACAGGCGAGTTGGACCATCTGTTTAATTTCACAAAAAAAGTGGGGGATTTCCAAGTCAGGACAGAAGGTTAATCTCAACACCACTAAGCATTGTAACAGGGAATGTAATACACTCATGATCCAGGACACCAGAACCAGCAGTCCACAGAGCCGAGGGTTCATGATGACCATGTAGTGCAAGGGATGGCAGATGGCCACAAACCGGTCATAGGCCATCACGGTCAGGAGGAAGTTGTCTAGTCCTGCAAATAACAAGAAAAAATACATCTGAGTGATGCAGCCTTCATAGATGATGACTTTGCTCTGTGTCTGGATGTTCCACAGCATCTTAGGGACGGTGGTAGAGGTGAAGCAGATGTCTACCAAAGACAGGTTGGAGAGGAAGAAGTACATGGGTGTGTGGAGGTTGGAGTCTGAGCTGACAGCCAGGATGATGAGCAGGTTTCCCAACACAGTGATCAGGTACATGGACAGGAAAAGCCCAAATATGAGGGGCTGCAGTTCTGGTTCCTCTGATAATCCCAGAAGAAGAAATTCTGAAAATCCTGTGACGTTCCTTAGTTCCATGTGGTGGAGGTGACTACCGGGATATAGGAAAAGTAACATTTCCCCAAACAAGCATTAGTATAACAAATCATATAGGCTGCCATCTATATTGTAGAATTAAGGAATTAATTTCCCAATCTGGTGTATGGCCTGATCTCCTTTAGGACATCCCTATGCCATTTCGCATTAGAATTTCCTTTTCCATGTGAAAGCACATGAAGAATTCTTGGGTCTTACTCTATTCTTTCAGTGTGAAAAATAAAAGCAAAAAAACAAGACATGAGCTGTAGGCTCAGCATGCTGACTATAGCTAATAATACTGGAGTGTGTGTTTGAATGTGGCTAGAGTGTAGATTTTAATTTTTTTTTATCACAAGAAAAAATTATAAGCATGTGTGGTGACAGATGTGAAGTGGACATTGTGGAGGACATATTGCAATATGTGCAAATACAGAATCATTGTGTTGTTCTCCTGAAACTAAAATAATGTTTTATGTCAATTATACTTTAATTAAAACTTTTAAAGGAAAAGGAAAAGATGAGGTAGGACTGATTTACAGATTGGACCACATAACATTTATGAACTTCATTCAATCTTCACAGAACATTTATACATGTATGATAGAACGAAATGGAAAACAGTTTGTGTAATACACCCCATTAATTTGTTAGGAAGAATCCAATAAAATATAGAATAAGAAAATATAATAAACAATATTGTGATAGACTGAAAGGTGAGAGATGATTACAAGACTTGGTGTAGCAATCACATTTCTACTGTATATAAATGTTGAATCACTATAGTGTACAACTAAAACTAATATTGTATGCAAACTATACTTAAACAAATAAAAACAGAATAAAACACTTTGATAACACTATCAAAAGCAAACAACTTTTAGTGTATAATACAGTGACAGTTATATTGGATGTGAACTATATTTTAATTTGAAATAAATTAATATTCAAGTAAAGCCAAAAACTTCTGCAGACAAATTTTAATAATACTCTGAATGGCTTACAAACCCACAAATTTCATTACTTATTCTTAGAGATAATGAAATAATTACAAAGTGAATCTCATTACCTTACTCTTTTTCATCTACCAAGTTAATTTTTGAAATGTGAATAGCCAAGGTGAGAGAATATACTGTGAAATGTATGTCTCATGCACTGTGATTGCAAGGGTGTTTTTGCAGTCTTTCTCGGTCTGGAAACATATGGAAGGTGTTTTTGCAGCCTTTCTCTTACATATGGAAACATAGTAAAATATGCCCCATCATACAATTCTAAAGGCTCTCACATCAATGTATATTCTTCCACAGTTCATAACCTACTTGTCTGTTCCTGTTAGTACTGCTTTACTGGGAGGACTTTACTCCTCCAATGTCCTTTCTTAATTTGTCTTCTATCAGTACCATTTATTTGTCAACAGTGGCACCCGCATTTCTGAGTGCAGTGTTCACTTTCCTTTGAGCATCATGACTAAATTCATTAACGTATTAGTAAAGCCAGCCAACAATCACAGTGATCACTGGTACCTGGGCTATGTTGTAAGGTGACTTCAGGGACAAGTTCTTGGCTTCCAATGTCTTTGATCCTCTCCTGCCCTGTCTGTTGGGCTCTGGGACTCACCGGCATGGGAACTCTGAAAGGAAGGTTTCCCTGTGGAGGTCCAAATTCTTGCCTGGATGGTTGGTGATGCAGACCTGAGCTCTGTCCCAGATAAGACAAGCAGGAGTCAAGAATTGGTCTGCCAGACAGATTTAGGACTTCAAAAGCAACAACCACATTCCTTCCACCAAAGGTTGCACATGATGAGAGTCTGCACTGGAGTTGCAATTTATGTGCTCTGTGTCTGCTTATTAGACACTCTGACTTCTTGTTACTCTTATCTGTAAGCACAGGATACCCCTGGGAACACTAGTCTGGACAGAATGGAAACTCTTTCTGCTGATTCTCTGTTCCCACGAGACTATGTAATAAGCCAGGTGAGTGCAGGTGTGATTAGTCCTTCATTAAATGTCCAGCTTCCTGACATCTACATCTTTCAGCGGACTCATCTTAACTCTGATTTAAAGTTTCTAAATGAATGGACCTCAAGGGTATTATTCTCAGTGAAAGACAAATACCATGTTATTTCACATATATGTTGAATCCAAAGGGCAAAAGTAAAATTGAAACACACTCATAGACATAGAGAGAGGACTGGTAGATGAGCAGGGGCTTGGGAGATTAGGAGAAGAAAGGATTAAGAAATAAAGTAGTAGTTAGAAAATAGTCATAGGCTGTATAGTACAGCATAGAGAACATAGTCAATAATATGGTAATGAGTAATTATGTGGCCAATTAAATACTGAAAATATCAAGGTAACACTTTGTAAATGATATGATAGTCTAAACACTATGTTGGGCTCCTGCAACGAATAAAAAAATATTGGAAGTTAGCAGTATTTGAAACAGGTGTAATACTTGAGAAATTTGTCTGACTGGTCTTTGGGTCTTCAAAGCATAGATTTTTGGTGAGGTGGGCTTTGGCGGTGTGTCAGAGTCTGGTGTAGGTAATTTTAGGTCTTCTCCACCAGGATTCTTCTGAGTAACTTTGAAAGACAAGTTTTTCTCTCACTCTAAAGGAAAACATAAATTCTGTGTTTGATTCTTTTATATTAGGAATCCTGGTGACATCAAATAATTTAAACCTGAAAAAGGCTTTGTAGTTGGCAAGAATAAGGGCCTCAAAAGATGTCAACATGCTAAAATTCAGAGAACTTTGGAATATGTTATCTCAGAGAGCAGGGTAACTAAAATAGTAGAAACAAAATTATTAGCTAAGGAGATTAGTTCAGATTAGCCAGGTTGGACTGATGTCATCACAAGGGTCCTCTAATGTGGAGACAGTAGAAGAAGAATTGGAGTCAGAGAGACATTTTAAGATGCTATGCTGCTGGTATTGAAGATGGAGGAAAGGCTATGGGCCAAGGAATGAAGGTGGCCTCTAGAATCTGGAATAGGAATTGAGAAGAGGAAAGGATTTGGAATGGGATTGCAAAATGATTTCATTCTACCCTTTATCATCTAGATAATTGAAGCCCAGCAGTCATTTTTTCTAAGCCCTTTATTTCCCATTTCAGGCATCTGCTCTCTAGAACTTTACGATTGAAAATGTTTTGTTTTAAGCCACTGGTGTGGTAATTTGCTTCAATAGCAGTCAGAATCTGATATAAACATTTATCCAGTAAGATATTGTTAGAGGGAACTGAGGTTAAGCCTTGTAAATCATTCAGCTAGCTTTCCTTGGGAAAAGGTATTTTGGGTTGAAATCACACATTGCATAGAAAAAATTATTACTAATTTAAAGCTATTGGCTCCATATGTGGTATAAAATACTTCCCTTCACATACATGTAAATGTGGTTCTGATCTTGTGGGCTTTCAAGCATTAAGATAGAAAAAAGAATTCATTAAAATTAAGGTCATACATTTCACATTAAATCTTTGTCAAATTTTCTATTTCATGTTAATTCACACATTTCTTTTTTTATTTCTATACTAAAGGCCTGGTGCATGAAATTCATGCATGGGTGGTGGGTTCCCCTCACCCCAGCCTGCAACCTCTCACAATACAGGTCTACTGGCTCCTAACTACTCACCTGCCTCCCTGCTTGATTGCCACTAACTGCCCCTTCTTGCCAGGCTGATCACCCCCAACTGCTGCCCCTCACCAGCCTGGTTGCCCCTCACTCCTCCCTCCTCTGCTGGGCTGGTTGCCACCACCTGCCTCCCCTGCCTGGGCTTGTTGCCACCAAGTATCCCCTCCCCCCGCCAGACTGATCACCCATCAATGCCTCCCCTGCTGGCCTGGTTGTCACTAACTGCCTCCCCTCCCCCAACAGCCTAGTTCCCTCACTGCCTTCCTCTGTCAGCCTGATCGCCTCACACTGAGCCCCCACTGCTTGCTTGGTCGCCCATGCAGCCTTCAGTTCAGTACCTTTGGCTGTTTCTCACTAATCCCCCTGCCAATCTGATAGTCCCATGCAGCCTGCTGTTTAGTCATTACTGTGAGAGCATCCTGATCAATTTGCATTTTATCCTTTTATTAGTATAGATTCTTCAAATATCTCTCAAGGTTTATTTCATAATGATAGATGGGATCATGAATGAGCATGTGTGCATGTACATATGTGTTAATGTATACATAAACTGAAGTCAAGTATAATCATATGCTTTCCCTATTCTAGGCACTTGTACAGATATTTGAAGAAAATATTCATGATTACTCTGTCATAGAAATTTATTTCAGATAACTGCATTGAAAAGTAACTCCATTGAGGTTCCCTTGTAGGTAACCAGAAAAGGTTGAAACAATTTGCATGTTTGTGCAAAACTTATGACCTAATCAAAGAACTGGACAGGAATCCAACCTCTCTAATGTGTCATTTTTTGGTCATATATATGACATATCTATAGATCACATATTAGTATACATAATGACTGATATGGTTAATTCCCTAACCATTTAGTGGTTATGAAAATAGAATAGGGTGAGATGCTTCATTTAGAACAATGGAGGGAATCATAGTGGAAACAGGTAGATAGATCAATAGAAAACATCATTATGCCAAGAAAAGCATCAAAATAATAAACCCCTTTACATATGAACACAGGTCTTACATACAATCATAAGTAAATATATACCATGAAAAAATAGTTTCCATAGTAGTAAACGTATAACTTAAAGTTTTGCTTCCTCAGACTTAAAGTCATCTCTGACCCTAAGTGCATATTATGTCAAACAATTTATAGAAATTTGTGTTCCAGCATTGACTAGAATAGGAGCCATGTATTTGATTGTCAGACTATGGTAAGAATATGGACACTATGCTAAATAAGATATAGGGTCCTAATGAGGGAAGAGAAACCAATGACCTCTTAAAACACACACCATCTGTTAAAGTCTACATTTTCAGAAAGAGCAATTATGGTAGTGATATACAAAGAAATGAAGTACAAACAGGGTTAATCTAAGCTCTTATATTTTCCTCTCCTATGAAATGATATAAATGGCTTTGGTTACCAGGTGCAATTTATTTCAATTGAAATAGTACAATTCATGATTTTTCTTTAGTAAAATGAAAGAAAAATTACTCAGTATGATAAATTTCACTTCAAAAAACGTTCTTAAGAAATCCATGTAATCTCATGAGATAAATGGGTATTTCCAAATATTTAATCTAAGGTTGGGAATTGTTTGGGAGAAGAGAAAAACAACAAAGGAAACGCTGTCAGATATCACAACATCAAGAAATTTGCTAAAGTGACACAATTAAATTATAAAAAAATCATAGAAAAAAATCCATAAAATGAACAGAAAGAGTACATTCTACTCCCACGACCTGATAAAAAAAAATCAGGACATCTATTTCTGAGGCTTTGAGTCCAGCTATCATGTGCATTTCTTCAGCCCTAAGACAATTGGTCCTTTCATAATTGCCCTCCCAAGAAATCTTTTCAGAGCCCTCTTTATGTCCTTGTTCCTGAGACTGTAGATGAAGGGGTTCAGCATGGGTGTGAGCACGATGTACATCACTGGGGCTGTTGCACTTGAGTATGAGCTGTGGGTAACAGCAGAGCTGAGATACACTCCTAGGCTTGTTCCATAAAAAAGGGAGACAATTAAGAGGTAAGGCGCACAAGTTAAAAATGCCTTATACTTACCCTGAGCTGATGGGATGCCCCATATGGAGGACACTATCTTAGAGTAAGAGTAAAGGATCCAAACAAAGGGACCGCCAGCCAGGAGCACAGCTCCCAAATACATCACCATGTTATTAAGAAAGGTGTCAGAACGCGAGAGTTGGATCATCTGATTGAGTTCACAAAAAATGTGGGATTTCCAAATCTGAATAGAAAGACAGTCGCAACACCATTAAGCATTGTAACAAGGAATTCAGGACACTCATGATCCAGGACACCAGAACCAGCAGTCACAGAGCTGAGGGTTCATGATGACCATGTAGTTCAGGGGGTGGCCGATGGCCACAAACCTGTCATAGGCCATCACAGTCAGTAGGGAGTTGTCCAGTTCTGCAAATAATAGGGGAAAATGCAACTGTGTGATGCAGCCTTCATAGGTATGGCTTTGCTCTGTATCTGGATATTACACAGCATCTTTGGGACGGTGGTGGAGGTGAAACATGTTTACCAAGGACAGGTTGGAGAGGAAGTAGTACAAGGTTGTGTGGAGGCGGGAGTCTAAGCTGATGGCCAGGATGAAGAGCAGGTTTCCAAGCACAATGATCAGGTCCATGAAAACAAAAAGCCCAAATATAAGGGGCTGCAGTTCTGGTTCCTCTGAAAAACCCAGGAGAAGAAATTCTCAAACTCCTGTAAGATTTTCTGGTTCCATGAGGTGAGGGTGACTTCCAAGAAAGAAGAAAGGAGCCACAAAGACTTTTCATACAATCTAGTGTTACTCACATGGCTCTAATGCTACAGTGTGTCTCCTGTAGTCAAGAAAGTTTCAGGCCGAGACCGGTTTGGCTCAGTGGATAGAGCATCAGCCTGCAGACTGAAGTGTCCCAGGTTTGATTCCGGTCGGGGGCATGTACCTTGGTTGCAGGCACATCTCCAGTGTGGGGCGTGCAGGAGGTGGCTGATCGATGTCTCTCTCTCATCGATGTTTCTGACTTTCTATTCCTCTCCCTTCCTCTCTGTAAAAAATCAATAAAATATATATTTAAAAAAAATTAAAGAAAGTTTCAGTATTTTGGTCTGGATTTGGTTCCATCTAGGACCTTTCTGTGTCATTTCAGAGTAGGAATTTTTGTCCCAATTTCCTTTTTCCTAAGATGTCAGGTATAATATAGTTTTAATAATACACTTTTCATGCATTTTAGGAATATGAACTGAATGCTGACTAGGTTTTCAGCACTGTCTGGGTTTTGAGTAGAGGGTTCTGAAGAACAAAAGTATCTTCAACTCAAACTGGGGGAAAGATATTGAAGCAAATAATAGAAATATATAAAAATAACATTACCAATAGTGGGGGAATAGGTCTAGAGGAGAACCTGACTAGGGCATTCGATTTTTTTAATGGTAATTCAGGCAAAATCTGCAAACAAAATAAAATTTGAGCACAGAACTCAAGAAAGAGAGGGAGGGAGATTAAGGCCTTACGGAGGAGCTGATGGGGTTTAGTGATCAGCTCAAAGTTAATATCAGAGTACATGATGGGCCTTGAGTATAATTTTAGTCAATGGGTCTCAACTGGAAATGGTTTTGCCCCTGAGGGTGTCTGGCAATATCTGAAGGGGTACCACTAAATACCTACAATTCTCAAAAAAGCACCCCCTCAATTATTACCCCTCCCCAAATGTCGATGGTAAAAGGTGATACCACCTAGTTTAGATCACCACTTCTCCAATTTCAATATTCCTATGCAGTACCCAGAATATTGGCTCAAATGCAGAATTTGATGCAGCAGGTCTGGAGGGCTCAGAGATTCTGCATTTCTGGTGGTGTGATGCTGCATGTCCTGGGCTGAGGACCACTCTCTGAGTAGAAAGGCTGTGGTTCTGTGTTAGAGTTAGCTGAATGTAATTTTACGTATTATGATCCCAGTATTGCATTTCATGGTGTTTTAAAGAAATAGTTATTCACTCATTCTAGAGGCTTTGATTCAATATTTATTTCCTTTATATAAGGGCTGTTGAGTGACACAAACTAATACTGAAAAACGATTTGTAACAGGTAGAATAAGAACCTCTAAAAGATGTCCACATCCTAATCCTCAGTAGTTTTAAATATATTATTATTTCTTACTTTATTATTTTTTATTTTTTTAAATCTTTATTATTCAGATTATTACATTTGTTTCTCTTTTTTACCCTCCATAGTTCCCCTCCATCTGGCTCCCACCCTTCCCTCTATCCTTACCTCCCTCCCGTTGACCTCATCCATAGGTGTATGATTTTTTGTCCAGTCTCTCCCTGTACATCCCTCCCTCTTTTCCCCCTGAGAATTATCAGTCCACTGTGCTCCTGATTCTATTATATTCACCAGTTTATTCTGTTGATCAAATCTTCAATTCCCTTAATTTTCAGATTCACTTGTTGATAGATACGTATTTGTTGTTCATAATTTTTTATCTTTTACCTTTTTCTTCTTCCTCTTCTAAAAG
The DNA here is from genome assembly GCA_011751065.1 of Lasiurus cinereus. Classification (NCBI taxonomy): domain Eukaryota; kingdom Metazoa; phylum Chordata; class Mammalia; order Chiroptera; family Vespertilionidae; genus Lasiurus; species Lasiurus cinereus. The sequence goes on from JAAGEH010000343.1 coordinate 728,542, forward strand.
AGGACCTTTCAGCATTTCATATAATACTGGTTTGGGGTTGATGAACTCCTTTAGCTTTTTCTTCTCTGTGAAGCTCTTTATCTGCCTTCAATTCTGAATGATAGCTTTGCTGGATAGATTATTCTTCGTTGTAGGTTCTTGCTATTCATCACGTTGAATATTTCTTGCCACTCCCCTCTGCCTGCATCGTATCTGTTGAGAAATCAGCTGACAGTCGTATGGGTGCTCCCTTGTAGGTAGTGAACTGTTTTTCTCTTGCTGCTTTTAATATTCTCTCTTTGTCTTTTGCTCTTGGTATTTTAATTATGATGTGTCTCGGTGTAGTCCTCTTTGGATTCCTTTTATATGGGGTTCTGTGTGCTTCCTGGATTTATAAGTCTATTTCTTTTACCAGATGTGGGAAGTTTTCAGTCATTATTTTTTTAAGTATGTTTTCAGTATCTTGCTCTCTCACTTCTTCTGGCACCCCCATAATTCTTATGTTGATATGCTTGAAGCTGTCCCAGAGGCTCCTTACATTATCTTCACATTTTTTTATTCTTTTCTCTTCTTGCTTTTCCAGTTGAGTGTTTTCTGATTCTTTATATTTCAAATTTTTGACTTGATTCTTGCATTCCTCTAGTCTGCTGTTAGGTCTCTGTACAATATTTTTTAATTCAGTCAGTGTATGTTTAATTTTTAGTTGGTTCTTTTGCATCTCTAGTTGGTTCTTTTTCATCTCCTCTTGGGTCTTGCTAACTTTATCCATCTTTTCTAGGAGATTCTTGAAAAACCTTATAAGATGGTTTTGAACTCTATATCCAGTAGTTTCTTTTCCTCTATTTCTTTTGTTTCTGATCCCTTCCCTTGTCTCGGCATTTTCACTATGCTGGGAGAACTTCTGTGTTGGATTCAGCCTTATGATACCAGACTTGCAAAACTGCAGAAGCCTCTCTATTGAGCTTGGATGGGTGGAGTCTCATGGCTTAATGGACCGCCTTGCCTTCCAGTCTGCCCCACCCTCCACGGCCCCCGAGTCTCACGTGACTGGGTAATCGCTGGAGGAGTCCCTTGCTCATGCGCTCAAGTGTGCTCTTTCAGTGCCTCTAGACTTCTGCCTTTCTGGCTCCTCTGTGCTCGGGGACCACATGAGTCTGGGTCTCCAGTGTTTTGCCCGAAACTGGGGCTTAGTGAAGTCAGAAGTGGTGCAGTTGGGAGGGTCTGTCTCCCACCCACTCATGAAAGCCAGCAGCACAATCAGAAGCCGGTCCTCTGCGCGCAGTGCCGTGCGTGTCACCAGACCTCTGATCCTTTGCGACTCCCCTAAATCTCCATGCACTTCTCCCTTTTCACAGTCCAAACTCCCCCTATATGAGTTTCGGCTGGTTCTGGGGTTTAGTGTGGTAGGATAAGGGGTTCCATGCCGTTGAGAGTTTCCATCTCCCTCCTGCCAGAGAAAGCCAGCCAGGTTCTGTGGCATCCGCTCTCTCCGCACCTCAGCTTTTTGCAGCTCCTCTGGGTCTCCCTGAGCCCCTCTCTTTCCCTCTAGTTGTAAAATTTCCACTCAGCCAGCTTTCCTGTGGTTCTGGATGATGTCCGTTTTGTCTTTTAGTTGTAGTTTTGAAATTGTTGTGTGAGGCAGCAGTGCAGGTGTTTACCTATGCCATCATCTAGTTTTAAATATATTATTTTAAAAAAAAATTAGAGTAGCAGATGAAACAGAGTTGTTAATTGGCTGACTTTATTTACTTTATTTTATCTTTCTTTAATTTTCTTTATTCTCAACCTCTCAGCAACAAATCAACAAATGACAAGTGTGGCAAGGATGTGGAGAAAAAGGAACCGTCATGTATTGCTGGTGGAAATGCAGACTGGTAAAGCCACTATGGAGAACAGGATGGAGTATCCTTGTTATAGAAAATCGGAATAACCAAACCATGCTTGGAGAGTTTGGAGTTACATTTAATATGCGCGGGTCCAGAGGAAAATGTTTCTCAAATTCTGGGTCCCAACATGCAGAAATTTTCTGTATTTATATGTTTTTACCTTCTTTGTCTCCCAAATATGGAATGTTTCCCACATCTTTGCAAGTTCTTAAAGGGCCCCTACGTGCTGAGGCCTTGAGACCTTAACCAAAGGCCTGGCCTGGTGCCAGCACTGATAATTTTGTCCAGGGAAGGTTTAATGGCCTCTCTGAAGTGAAAATAGTCTCATTTTCCTTATTATTTAAGCAAGCAATCATTTACAGAAGCCAATAGCAAGGTTAAAATTTCAAATAGCAGTTCTTATATAAGATGGATGCGTCATCTTCAAAAAATTGAGAATGGAACTCCCATTTGACCCAGTGATCCCACTCCTAGCAATATATCCCAAGAAACTAGAATCACCAGTCAGAAAGGATATATGCACCCCTATGTTCATAGCAGCACAATTTCCTTTATTTTTTATTTTTTAAAAAAATATATATTTATTGATTTCAGAGAGGAAGGGAGAGGGAGAGAGAGAGAGCTAGATGTTTCATCAACAATGAGAGAGAATCAAACAAGTTCCCAGGTGGTGTTGATGCTATAGTTGCTGGTCTGTGGACCACACTTTTAGTAGAAGGGTGTGGCTATGTTAGAGTCAGGTGTAGGTTGCTCTAGGTCTTTAGAACCAGATATCATTTTGCATGCAATTTTGAATGTATAGTGTATTCACTAATTCTATAAGCTGTTATAAATTCATTGGTAAATTATTTTTATAACGATTTATAAGTGTCATAACAGAATATACTTCTGAAAAATACCTTTTTTATTTTTTTATATAAGGGCCCTTGTGTGACACCATGGAATACATTATTGAAAAGATTTTCATAGTAGGCATAGCTTCCAATTATATCCACACCATAATCCCCAGAAACCTGTAAAATGTTACTTTTCATTGCAAGATAGGATTAGAGTATCAGATTGAATAGTGTCCTATTCAGCTGACTTTAAGATAAGATTGGGCATAATACTGTAGGTGAGACTAATGAAATCATTGTGGCTCTAACATTTGGAAGAGGAAGGAAGCATTGTTGGCTTTAAAGATGGAGAAAGGGCCATGTGGCATCAAAAACTGGAGTAGGAGAGAAAATGATTCTCCCCTTGAGACTCCAGAAGTAACACACCCCTACAAACATCTTTAAAAAAAGAATTCCTATTTTATTTTTTATCTTTATTGTTGGAAGTATTACAAATGCCTGTCTACTCCTCCATTGCTCCCCCTCCCCCACTCAATTCCCACCCCACCCTAGGCCTTAACCATACTATTGTCTATATCCATGGATTATGCATATATGCATTTAAGTATGTAAGTTCTTTGGTTATTTTCTGCCCACCAGTCCTATCCTCTATCCTGTGAGATCTATCAGTCTATGTAATGTGTCCATGCCTCTGGACCTATTGTTTTGGTTGGTTTATTATGTTCATTAGATTCCACAAATAAGTAAGATCATGTGATATTGTTTATCTCTGACTGGTTTATTTCACTTAGCATAATACTCTCCAGGTCCCTTCATGGTGTCTCAAAGAGTAAGAGATCTTCCTTTTTTAAAGCTGCATAGTATTTCACAGATTTTTTATCCATTCATCTACTAATGGGCACATAGGCTGTCCAGATCTTAAACATTGTAAATTGTCCTGCTACAAATATAGGGGTGCATATATTCTTTTTGATTGGTGTTTCAGGAATCTTAGGATATATTTCTTGACATGGGACCATAAGGTCAAACAGCAGTTTAATTTTTAATTTGTTGAGGAAATTCCATACTGTTTTCCATAGTGGCTGTGCCAGTCTTCATTATCACCAGTAGTATACTAGGATTCCCTTTTCCCCACATGCTTGCCATCACTTGTTGTTTTTAGGTGTCATTGAGTTACCACCTGACACCTACCAGGTATATTATTGGCAAATACAGTGGGTACCCTTTTCAGGATGTTGTTTGTTCTTGTTGTGCAGAAGCTTTTTAGTCTGATGTAGTCTCATTGTTTATTTTTCCCTTTGTTTTTCTTGTCCTAGGAGATGTATCTGTGAAAATTCTGCTATATGAGATGTGTAAGATTTTGTTGTCTATGTTTCCTTCTCAGATTTCTATGGTTTCACGACTTACAATTAAGTCTTTCATGTATTTTGAGGTTATTCTTGTGTAGTCTAGTTTCATTTTTTGGCATGTATCTCTCCAATTTTCCCCTGACATCTTCAATTTTACATGACATTGTACCTAGACAACCTTAAAGCCTCCACTGAAAAACTATGAGATTCAATGAATGAATTAGGCAAAGTAGCAGGATACCAAATTAACATCCAGACATCAGTGTCATTTTTATACTCCAATAATAAACTTTAAGAAAGAGGAACTAAAAATAATCTCATTTACACTGCAACAACAACCACAAAATATAAGTTGCCTAGGATTAACTTAACCAAGGAGTTAAAAGATCTATCTCAGAAAATTATAGCTTAGTGAAGAAAGAAATAGAGGAAGATACAAACAGATGGAAGCATATACTGTGTTCATAGACTGGAAGCATTTACATAATTAAAATGTCCATATTATCCAAAGCAATCTATAGATTCAATGCAATCCCCATTAAAATACCAACAGCATATTTCACAAATCTAAAACAAGTACTCCAAAATTTATATAGGACCAAAAAAGACTCTGAATATCCTCAGTAATCTGAATAAAGAAGAACAAAGTTGGAGTGGCCACAATACCAGATACCAAACTATACTACAAAACCACTATAATTGAAACAGCATGGTACTGGCACAAAACCAGGCATATAGATTAATGGAACAGAGAGCCCAAAAATAAACCCATGCTATTTTTGTCAATTAATAATTATCAAGGGAGTCAAAAGCATGTAATGCAACAAGACAATTTCTTCAATAAGTGGATTTGGGAATATTAGACAGGTGCAAAGAAAAAATGAATTAGACCACCAACTTGCACTGTACACAGGAATAAACTCAAAATGGATAAGTGACTTAATTGTAAGCCAGAAACCCATAAAAATTCTAAAAGAAAACATAGGCAGTAATATCTGAGACATCTCATGTAGCAATATTGTTGCTGATACATCTCCTAAGGCAAGGGAAACAAAAGGAAAAAATCAGCAAATAGGACTGCATCAAACCAAAAAGCTTCGGCACAGCCAAAGAAAACCATCAATAAAATGAAATGGGAACCAACTGTATGGGAAAACATATTTTCCAATGATACATCTGATACGGGGTTAATTTTCAAAATATATAAAGAATGTACACATCTCAACACCAGGAAAACAAATAATCCAATTAAAATTCGGCGAAGGGGATGTTGAGCAGTAGGGAAACTGGATGTTATCAGAAGCTTGGAAATCTGGGGAATCTACAACTATGGCACCCAGAGAACAGCTGCAAACCGAGAACACTGGTCTCCAAGTGGCGCGAGCATATGGATCCAGAGGAGCTTCTCACCCCCTCACAGAAAGGTTAGATTTCATCTGGGATAAGGTGAGGTCTGTGGTCCGGGGGGAGAGAGAAATGTACACTACAAGAGTTGGAGGACTTGAGGAAGTCTGCACCCAGAAAAATCCTCAGCCATTGGGGCTGGCATGATTTGTGAATGTGGAAGGGGGTCTGCAGAGCTGCTAACAGAAGGGGATTCTAAAAAGCAACCCATAGCTAAAGTGGGCACAAAAGGAGAAGCCTAAAAATTTTAAGTGTTCCTGCTGCTTAGATCTAAGGGGGGAAAAGACTGCACAGACTTGTGTGCTGCACCAGAGTTTGCACACTTACTCTTGCTCTTCTCCACCCCTCCTCTCTCTCCCCTCTCTCTCTCTCTCTTTATATCCTTGCTTTTTATTACTAAGCCTAATACTTAGGACTACCCAATTGGGTACACTCTAAGAGATTGCAGGGGAAAGTTGTTTTTGTAGAACCTGGGGATCAGAGCGGGAAATAACAATCAGATAACTAGCTCTGGAGCAACACATTCCCCCAAACCGGTATTAAGTGCTATAGGAAAAACAAATCTAAACACTAGCTAGAGAGGACCTATAGACTGGAGGTTAATTCAGAAACACTGCCACCCAGGGGTTGAATCATAAATTGACTCTTGTGCAAACACAAATAAAGGAGTGTAAGAAATAAAGACATATTGTCTGCTTGAAAATCAGCACTGTGGCCTACGACACTGAGGAGCAATGAAATGCAGGGAAATTCAATACTGATATGACTAGGAGACAGGCGTCTAAAAACAGAACAGTAGAGGAAGTGAATGACCTTCACAACTACACATTTTTATTTATTTTTTCAATTTTTACTTATGAAACTAACTTTTTTCTGTTTTTCCTCCCTTGATTTTACCTTTTTAATCATTAAATTTTTATGTTCAATCAGTATTATTACTACTGCTATTTTAACTTTTTTAAAAAAAGTGCCATTTTATTTTCTCTTTATTTTACTTTGGGATTAGTGTTCTACATTCTATTTTCATCTTTCCTTTAGCATCATTTTACTCTCTTTCAACTTTACTTTTATGCCAACACTCTCTTCCTCACTTTCCCCCTCTTATTGTGCTGTTTCTCTTACCCTATTCCTGCTTTAGATTTTACCTATTCTTTATTTTTACCCTTTGTTAAAATATTACCCTACTTATATATCCAAATTTCAATCCCCTGTTCCAAGTCCCTACACACCTCTCTCTTCTCTTTCTTCACTATCCAAAAATTTTTTTCTTTATCGCTGTCTTTTTGTTGTGGTTTGCTTTATTGTTGATTACATCAGTTATTTTATGCTTAGTTATGAGATTGTTTTGCTTTTATTTGTTGTTGTTTTGTTTTTGTTTGCTTCTATTTTCCCTCACCTCGCTTCATACTAGTTGTTTTTTGTAGTTGGCATTCATCTCTAGGTATTTGTTGCTGGAATTTGTTGGGATTAGTGGCTGTTCTATTGGAGTTTTCTCCTCATATAAATAGTTTTTTATTCTTTTCTTCCTTATTCTCTTTCTTTTAGTTCTTACTTTTTTTCCCTTTTCCCAATTTCATTTTTGCACTTCTCCTTTATTCTCTTCTTCTTTCTTTCTTACCCTTTAATTCATCTTTCCCTGGTGGTCACTTTTATTGTGGGGTTAGTAATATCATGAATACATTTGTGTTCAGTGCCTTGTGTGTTGTGTCTTGTTGTGTTGTATTTTGTGCCTTTAAATCAATACAGGAGAGAGAGAACTACATAACCAGACACTTGGAGAAGAGAGATCATGGGGAGACAAAAAAACAGCCTGCATATGAAAGAAAAGCAGGCATTACCAGAAAAGGAAGTAAACAAAATTGAGGCAAGCAACCTATCAGAGAAAGAATTCGGCAAAATGGTCGTAAGTTGGATGAAAAGAATGAAAGACAAATTCAACAATATGTGTAAGAACCAAGAAGAAATGAAGAAGAACTAAGAAGAAATGAAAAATGACATCACTGCTATAAAGAACTCAATAGAAAGCATCAACAGTAGACTAAAAGAAGCAGAGGACCTCATCAGTGAGCAAGAAGACAAGGTAGGAAAAAATACCCAAGTAGAGTAGCTTCTAGAAAAAAAATTAAAAAGCAGGAGGAGAGCCTAAGGCAGTGGTTCTCAACCTTCCTAATGCTGTAACCCTTTAAGACAGCTCTTCATGTGGTGGTGACCCTCAACCATAAAATTATTTCTGTTGCTACTTCATAACTGTAATTTTGCTACTGTTATGAACTGTAATGTAAATATCTGATATGCAGGATGTATTTTCATTGTTACAAATTGAACATAATTAAAGTATAGGGATTAATCACAAAACAATATGTAATTAAATATTGTGAAATATTTATTTCTAATTACAAATAAATGAAATTTTGTCTTGAATCATGGTGTAGCATGGGCAACAGTCTTCATATAACAACAGTAAACTACATTGCTACATTTTGCTACACCGAGGAGCAGTGTGTTGGTTCCTAAGACCATGGGAAATAGGTGTTTTCCAATAGTCTTAGGTGACCCCTGTGAAAGGGTCGTTCGACCCACAGGTTGAGAACTGCTGGCTTAAGGGAACTTTGGGACACATGAAACAAAAGAAGATCCACATAATTGGATGCCAGAAGGAGAGGAAATGGAGCAAGGAGTAGAAAACCTGTTTGAAGAAATAATGATAGAAAACTTCCATGACATAGGGAAGAAAAAACCCACACAAATCCAATAAATTAATGGAGTCCCAAACAAAATGAAGCCAAAAAGATGGATGCCAAGACACATTATAATTAAACACCAATGACAAAGTAAGAATCTTAAAAGCATCCAGAGAGAAACAGAAAGTTACCTACAAAGGAACCCCCATCAGACTAGCAACTGATTTCTCAACAGAAACTCATCAGGCCAGAAGGAAATGAAATGAAATATACAAAGTCATACCAAGGAAGGGTCTGAATCCAAGAATACTGTACTCAGCAAGGCTATCAATCAAAATTGAGACAGTGAATTTTGGAGCTTCATAGAAAAAAAGGACTAAGGGAGTTTATTACCACCAAACCAGCAATGCAAAAAATGCTAAAGAGACTGCTTTAAAAAGAAAAAAATAGGAAGGGAAGAATGAACACAAGCATAAAGAATAAAAATGGTGACAAACAAGTACCTCTCAACAATAACCTTAAATGTAAATGGATTAAATGATTCAATAAAAAATATAGTGTAGCTAAATGTATAATAAAAAATGATTCATTTTTCTATTGTCTACAGGAGAGCCACCTCAGAACAAAGGACTCACACAGACAGATAGTGAAGGGATGGCAAAAAATTTTTCTGGGAAATGGAAAGAAAAAAAAACACCTGAAGTAGCCATAGTTATAGCTGACAAAACAGACCTCAAAGTGAAGGTCATAACAAGAGATATGGAGGACCACTTCATAATACTAAAGGGAGCAATTCAATAAGAGAATATAGGCGAAACTGGTTTGGCTCAGTGGATAGAGCATCGGTCTGTGGACTGAAAGGTCCCAGATTTTGATTCTGCTCAAGGGCATGTACCTTGGTTACGGGTGCATCCCCAGGAGGGGGCATGCAAGAGGCAGCTGATCAATGTCTCTTTCTCATCGATGTTTATGACTTTCTATCCCCTTCCCTTCCTTTCTGTGAAAAAATCAATAAAAATATATTTAAAAAAATAAGAGAATATAACTCTGGTAAACAAAGATGCACCCAATAGAGGAGCACCCATTCAAGTGTGAGATCGACAGCAATACAATCATAGTAGGGGACTTTATATTCTTTCTTTCTTTTTTTTATTGATAGTATGTGACTTTAATACCCCATTGAGTATTAAAGTCCTCAAAACAAAAAATCAGCAAAGAAACAGCCATCCTAAATGACTCACTAGATCTGATGGACTTAATTGACATCTTCAGAACATTTCACCCCAAAGCTATAGAACATACATTCTTCTGAAGTGTGCATAGGACATTTTCAAAGATAGACAACATTTTGGGACACAAATAAAGTCTCTTCAAATTCAAGAAAATAGAAATCATATACAGCATCTTCTCAGATCACAATGGCATAAGATTAGAAGTCAACCACAATAAAAAGTGAAAAAAAAATCCAACACTTGGAGGCTAAATAGCATTCAATTAAACAATGATTTGGTTACCAAAAAAATCAAAGAAGAAATAAAAGCATCATGGTAACAATTGACAATGAAAACACAACAATCCAAAATCTATGGGACACAGTAAGAGCAGTCCTGAAAGAGAAATTTATAGCTCTATAGGCCTACTTCAAAAATGGTAATAAATTTTCTATCCCTACAACTTAAAGGGTTGGAAAATGAGCAATAGCAAAAGCCCAGAGCAGGCAAAAGGAAGAAAATAATAAAGATCAGAGCAGAAATTAACAACATAGAGATTAAAGCGCACACACACACACACACACACACACACACACACACACACTCACAAACCATACAAAAGATCAATGAAACAAAGAACTGGTACTTTGAAAGAATAAACAAGATTGATGAACCTCTAGCTAGGCTAACCAAGAAACATAGAGGACCCAAATAAAATCAGAAATGAAAGAGGTGAAGTAACAGCCAACCTCACAGACATACAAAGAATTATTTTTAAAAAATACTACAAACAACTCTATTCCAACAAAGTGGACAAACTAGATGAAATTGACATATTCCTAGAAAAATACAAGCTTCCAAAACTCAATCAGGAAATATAAAAACACCTGAATAGGCTAATAACTACTGATGAAACTGAAGCAGTAATCAAAAAATTTCCAGCAAGCAAAAGTCCTGGTCCAGAAGGCTTCACATGGGAGTTTTATCAAGCATTCAAGAAGAGCTAAAATATTTTCTTCTTAGACTATTCAAAAAATTCAAGAGGAAGGCACACTTCCAAGCTCTTTCTATGAAGCCAGCATTACCCTAATCTCCAAACCAGATAAAGACACTACAAAGAAAGAGAATTATAGACCAATATTCCTGAAGAACATAGATGTTAAAAATCTCAACAAAATTTTATCAAATAATATTCAGCATTATATTAGAAAGATTATACACTATGACAAATTGGGATTTATTCTGGGGAAACGAGGATATTATGATATCTGCAAACCAATAAACATTATATGTCACATAAACAAATTGAGAGACAAAAATCACATAATCATATCAATTGATGCAGAAAAAGCATTTGACAAAATCCAATACCCATTATTGATAAAACTCTCAAAAAAATGGGAATAGAGGGTTCATGTCTTAAACTAATAAATGCCTTAAACTAATAAATGCCTTAATTATGACAAACCTACAGTCAATATCATACTCAATGGGAAAAACTAAAACCATTTTCCCTAGGAACAGAAACAAGACAAGGATGCCCACTTTCACAACTCCTGTCCAACATAGTTTTGGAAGTGTTAGCCATAACAATCAGATAAGAAGAAGAAATAGAAGGCATCCAAATTGGAAAAGAAGTAAAACTATCATTATTTGCAGATGACATGATATTGTACATAGGAAAACCTAAAGACTCCATAAAAAAATACTAGACTTACATGAATTCATCAATGTAGCAGGATCTAAAATAACACTCAGAAATCTATGGCTTTTTTATGCATCAATAATGAACTCACAGAAAGGGAAATAAAAAAAAGAAAACACCAACAATCCCATTTACCATAGCAACAAAAAATTATTATATCTAGGAATGAACTTAACTAAAGAGGTAAAAGAACTGTACTCAGAAAACTATAGGACATTGAATAGAGAGGTAGAAGATGACATATCCAAATGGGAGAATATACCATGTTCATTGAATTGCAGAATCAATATCAGTAACATGGCCCTACTACTCAAAGCAATCTATAAATTCAATGCAATATCCATTAAAATACCGATGGCATATTTCACAGACCTAGAAAAACATTCCAAAAAATCATCTGGAATGAAAAAAGACTGAGTAGCTACAGCAATCCTGAGAAAGAAGAAAAAGTTGGAGGATCACAATACCAGATTTCAAGCTGAATTACAAACCTACTGTTCTCAAAACAGCCTAGTACTGGCACAAGAAAGACAAATAGACCAAGGGAATAGAATAGAGAACCCAGATATCCCACTATGCTTAATTAATATTTGACAAAGGAAGCATGAACACATAATAGAGTCAAGATAGTTATTTTAATAAATGGTGTTGGAAAATTGGACAGATACTTGCAAAAAAAAAATGGAACTAGACCACGAATTTACACCATACACACAAATAAACTCAAAAGGGATAAAGGACTTAAACATAAAATGGGAAACCATAAAAATACTAGAGGATTCCACAGGCAGAGAAATAGCAGACATGTGCTGAAGCAATTTCTTCACCAATACCACTCCTAGGGCAATGAAAACTAAAGAGAAAATAAACGAATGGGACTACATCAAAATAAAAAGCTTTTTCACAGCAAAAGAAAACAACAAAACAACAAAAAAGCCCACTGTAGGGGAGAACATATTTGTAAATGTTATCACTGATAAAGGTTTAATCTACAACATCTACAGGCAGCTCATACAACTCAATAAAAGGAAGATAAATGATCCAATAAAAAAATGGGCAAACGGATCTAAATAGATACTTTTTGAAAGAAGACAGAAGGAAGGCCAAGAGACATATGGAAATATGCTTAAAGTCACTAATTATCTGAGAGATGCAAATCAAAACGACAATGTAGTACCAGCTCACACTTGTCAGAATGGCTACCATCAACAAATCAACAAATGACAAGTGCTGGAGAGGATGCAGAGAAAAAGGAACCCTCATGCACTTCTGGTTGGAATGCAGACTGGTGCAGCCACTGTGGAGAACAGTATGGAGTTTCCTCAAAAAACTAAAAATGGAACTCCCAAATAGATCCAGTGATCCCACTCCTAAGAATATATCCCAAGAAACTAGAAACACAAATCAGAAAGGATATATGCACCCCTAAGTTCATAGCAGCACAATTCACCATAACTAAGATTTGGAAACAGCCTAAGTGCCCATCAGAGATGAGTGGATTAGAAAACTATGGTACATCTACACAATGGAATACTATGCTGCTATAATAAAGAAGGAATTCTTACCAATTGCAGCAGCATGCATGAACTGGAGACCATTATGCTAAATGAAATAAGCCAGGAAATGAAAAAAAAAATACCACATGATCTTACTCTTTTATAGAAAATAAAGAACATTATAACCTGATGAACAAAAAGATAGATACAGAGGCAGTAAAGCATTAAACACACTGTCAAATTACAGCTGGAAAGCTGTGGAGTGTGTTGGCAAGGGGGGAAAGAGATCAACTGAAGGACTTCTATGCATGCATATAAGCACAACCAATGGACACAAGACACTGGGGTGGGAGATGGAATGATGTCATGCAACAGGGGGTAGGAAAGGCTGGGGGAAGGTCAATGGGGGAATAAAAAGAGATATGTGTACTACTATATGTAATATTTTAAAGTTTAAACAATAAAAAATTGCAAAAGAGTTCAAAAAATTAATTAAAAAACTGTGGTACATTTATACAATGGAATAGTAAGCTGTTGTAAAAAAGAAAGAACTCTTAGCATTTGTAACAGCATGTCTAGTACTGGAAAGCATTGTGCTAAGTGTAATGAGCCAGTTGGAGAAAGATAAATATCACATGATCTCACTCATTTGTGTAATATAATGAACAACATAAACTGATGAACAAAAATAGAACCAGAAACATCAAACAGACTTTCCAACATAAGAGGGAAGGCGGGGGTGGGGAGGGAGGAGGAGGGTAGAAGGGCTAAGAGATCAATCAAATGACTTATATGCATGTATATGAGCATAATTAATGGACACAGATAGCAGGGGTATGAGGACTTGTGGTGGGGAGTGGGAGAAACCAGGGAGAGATCAATGGGGGAAAACAGAGACTTATGTAATACTTTAAACAATAAAGAATTTAAATAAAAAATAAAAAAGATAACACTTAAAATAAAAAATTTATTGAAATCCAATTTAAAGAAATAATGACAGAAAAATTTCCCTAACTGGTGAAAGTTGTAGACTTTCAAGTCCAGTTAGCTCAGGGTTCCAAATAAAAGGAACCCACAGTGGTCCACACCAAGACATATCATAATATAAATGCTAAGGGTTAAAGACAAAGAGAGAATTTAAAAAGCAGCAAGAGAAAAGCAGTTAGTTACCCACAAGGGAGTAACCACCATTATGATTGTCAGCTGATTTCTCAAAAGAAACTTTGCAGACCAGAAGAGAGTGGAAAGAAATATTCAGTGATGAATAGCAATGAACTGTAACCAAGATTATTCTACCCAGCCAAGCTGTCATTTAGAACTGAAGGTCAGAAAAAGAGCTTCACACACAAGAAAAAGCTAAAGGAGTTCATTACCACCAATAAATATTATGTGAAATGTTGAAGGGTATTCTTTAAGAAGAGTGAGAAGAAGAAAGAGGAGGAGAAGGAGGAAGAAAAGAAGGGGAAGAATATGAAAAATAATATGTGGCAATCCTATCTAATAAAAGAGCAATATGCAAATTGACCGTATCTCCACTACATCTACAAGTCACCCCCATAAGCCATGCCCACCAGCCAATCAGAGCAAGTATGTAAATTAACCCAACCAAGATAGTTACAGCCACAGAGAGAGCAGGAAAGAGGCTTAGGTTGCCCCTCGTGATGGAGGAAGCCAACCTTTCCACAAACCCTGGTGGGCCTAGGCCTCTGCGTAAGGCAACAAAGTTTCAATTGTGGGAAAAAAATAAATCCCAGATACCAGGGCCTCCACAAACCACCATAGGCCTCTCGCCCAGGCCATCCCACATACCAAGGAAACACACACTCTGATCTAGGACACTCTTCAGGGCAAACCATCTGGCCCCCACTCATGCACCAGGCCTCTATCCTACATAATAAAAGAATAATAAGCAGATTGACATCACTCCAACACACAAGATGTCTGCCACCATGTGGTCAAAAGATCCTACCCCATGTGGACACAAGATGGCCACCACAAGATGGCCAGCAGGGGAGGGCAGTTGGGAGGGACCAGGCCTGTAAGGGAGGGCAGGTGGGGGTGATCAAGCCTGCAGGGGAAGGAAGTTAGGGGTGACCAGGCTGGCAGAGGAGAGAAGTTGGGGCCAACCAGGCCTGAAGCGAAGGGCAGTTGGAGGGAGACCCAGGCCTGCAGGGGAGGGCAGTTAGGGGTGAACAGGCCCACAGGGGAGGTAAGTTATGGGCAAACAAGCTGGCAGGGGAGCAGTTAGGCATCAATCAGTCTGGCAGGGGAGTGGTTAGGGGGTAATCAGGCTGGCAGGCAGAAGCAATTAGGGGCAATCAGGAAGGTAGGCAGCTGAGCAGTTGGGAGCCAGCAGTCCTGAATTGTGAGAGGGATCCCAGATTGCAGAGGGAGTAGGCTGGGCTGAAGGACAACTCCTCCACCTCCCCGTGCACAAATTTCATGCACTGGGCCTCCAGAAAATACATATTTATCAACAATTTAATCTGAAATGAAAATAAATGAATAAAAAATCTCATGAACAAATAAGCTGGTGAATAAAAGAGAACCAGAGGCGTGTACACACAGAAGAGACTGATGAATCTCAGAGGGAAGTGGGGATGGGAAGGAGGAAGGAATTAACCAAAGGTCTCATATGCATATATGCATTACCTATGGACACAGATAATAAAGTAGTGAAGGCTTAGGGTGGGGCAGGATCCAGTTGGAGGGGGGCATTGGGGCAATAAAATGGGGATATCATTACAATTCTCAACAATAAAGTTTTTTTTAAAGCTCAAAGGAGGATGAAAATTAAAAAGCAAAAAAGAGTAAAAATAATAACAATAGAACAAAAACATAGAAAAAGAGCAACAACAAAAAGATTTTCCTGGAATGAGTTGCCAAGTGAAGTTTTTTCCACATGAGTAATACTACTTACAACTAATATATACTAATATAAGGGTAATATGCTAATTAGTCTGGATATCTTCCAGACAAAGCCATGGTGGCAGGGGCCAAGGCAGAGGCTGTTAGGGGTGATCAGGCCAGCAGGGGAGGTCAGTTAGGGGAGATTAGACCAGCAGGGAAGGGCAGTTAAGGGAGATTAGACCAGCAAGGGAGGGCAGTTAGGGGTGAGATTGGGCCTAAACCTCCAGTCAGACATCCCCCAAGGAGTTCTGGATTAGAGAGGGTGCAGGCTGGGCTGAGGGACCCCATCCTCCATGCATAAATTTTGTGCATCAGGCCTCTAGTCAATCTATAAAATAAAAGTACATATAACTATCTATGTAATAAAAAAATTATTCACTTTTTAAATTTTTTCTTTATTGATTAAGGTATTACATATATGTTTTTATCACCTCAATGTCCCTCATCCCTTCCTCATGCCCTCAGCGCAGTGCCTGTGTCCATTGTTTATACTTATATGCATGCATACAAGTCCTTTGATTGATCTCTCCTCCTTATCCCCAGCCTTGTATACCTTCTCTCCCAGGTTTGATGGTCTGATTGATGCTTCTCTGTCTCTGGATCTGTTTTTGTTCAACAGTTTATGTTGTTCATTATATTCCACAAATGAGAGATAATGTGATATTTATCTTTCTCTGACTGACTTACTTTGCTTAGTATAATGCTCTCCGGGTCCATCCATGCTGTTGCAAATAGTAGAAGTCCCTTCCTTTTTTTAGCAGCACAGTATTCTATTGGGTAGATGTACCAATTATTCACTTTTAAAAAGTATGTTTTATTAATTTTTTACAGAAAGGAAGGGAGAGAGATAGAGTTAGAAACATCGATGAGAGACAAACATTGATCACCTGCCTCTTGCACATTCCCTACTGGGGATGTGCCTGCAACCAAGATAAATGCCCTTGACTGGAATCTAACCTGGAACGCTTGAGTCTGCAGTTAGATGCTCTATCCACTGAGCCAAACTGGTTAGGGCCAATTATTCACTTTTTAAACTAAATTTCTTGGGGTGACATTGGTTAACAAGACCATATGGATTTTAAATGTATATTTCAATGTTACATGGTCTGTATATTGCATTGTGTATGCACCACCCACAGTTAAATAATCTTTGTCACCATACATTTGGTGCCCTTTACCTTCAAGTACTCCCACCTCCTTCCTTCTGGTAAATATCATGCTGTTGTCTGTGTCTAAAGAAATCTCTGTTGCCCATGAAATAAACTGGAATTTCTAAGTATTTCTGAGTAAGGTTGGGAAAACTGTAAAAGTAGGAACAAAGACAAGGGGAAACAGTTCATAAACAGAGCAGAAAGCTTAATAAAGTGGTTACTTATGTCTGGCTGATGTGACTCAGTGGTTGATCATTGACCCATGAACCAAGGGGTCACCAGTTTGATTCCTGGTTCAGGACTGTGGGCTAGACCTACAGTAGGGAGCATGCAGGAGGCAGCCAATTAGTATTTCTCTCATCAGTTTTTTCTGTCTCTCTATCTCTCTCCTTTCTTCTCTCTCTAAAGTCAATAAAAACATATTTAAAGTGCTTACTTAAATTGTATAGAGAAGTTGAAAATAACAAATAGAATTGTTAGAAAAAAATAAAAAAGCAAGTTATATAACCACATGCTAAATAAAGAATAACAATTTCTTTTAAAAATATATTTTATTGATTTTCTACAGAGAGGAAGGGAGAGGGATAGAGTTAGAAACATTGATTAGAGAAAGACATCAATCAGCTGCCTCTTGCACGCCCCCTACTGGGGATGTGCCCACAACCAAGGTACATGCCCTTGACCAGAATCGAACCTGGGACCTTTCAGTCCACAGACCAATGCTCTATTGACTGAGCCAAACCGGTTTCGGCAAGAACAACAATTTCTGACTCCAAGACTTTGATTCCTGCAACCGTGGACACTTTCTCATCCCTAGGACAACTGGTCATTTTATGCCTGTCATCCCAACAAATCTTTTCAGAGCCTCCTTTATGTCTTTGTTCTTCAGACTGTAAATGAAAGGGTTCAGCATGGGTGTTACCACGACATACATCACTGAGGCTGCTGCACTTGAGTGTGAGCTGTGGGTAGCAGCAGAGCTGAGATACACTCCGAGGCTTGCACAATAAAATAAGGAGACAACTGAGAGGTGAGAAGCACAAGTAGAAAATGCCTTATACTTCCCCTGAGCTGATCGGATTGCACGTATGGAGGACACTATCTTAGAGTAAGAGTAAAGGATACCAACAAGAGAACCACCACCCATCAATACAACTCCAAAATACATCATCATGTTATTAATAAAGGTGTCAGAGCAGGCAAGTTGGACCATTTGATTGAGTTCACAGAAAAAGTGAGGGATTTCCAAGTATACATTGAAGGATAGTCCTGACACCATTAAGCTTTGTAATAAGGAATACAGGGCACTCATGATCCAGGACACAAGAACCAGCAGTCTACAGAGCCCGGGGTTCATGATGACTGTGTAATGCAGGGGCTGGCAGATGGCCACGTACCTGTCATAGGCCATCACAGTCAGAAGGAAGTTGTCCAGTCCTGCAAATAATAGGAAAAAATACATCTGGGTGATGCAGCCTTCATAGGTGATTACTTTGCTCTGTGTCTGGATGTTCATCAGCATCTTTGGGACGGTTGTGGAGGTGAAACAGATGTCTACCAAGGACAGGTTGGAGAGGAAGAAGTACATGGGCTTGTGGAGGTGGGAGTCTGAGCTGACAGCCAGGATGATGGGCAAGTTTCCCAATACAGTGGTTAGGTACATGGAGAGGAAAAGCCCAAATATTATGGACTGCATCTCTGGTTCTTCTGAAACTCCCAGGAGAATAAATTCTGAAATTGATGTATTGCCTTGTACCATGTGGTAGAGGTGATGACTAGAATAAAAAAATTTTATGATTAATTTCTACACAAAGCAGTCTTCGTAACAATTGAAATACTACCATATATATATTGTCATCACAAATTAATATACCTTTTTTAAAAAATCATCTGAGGATATTTTTTCCATTTATTATTTTAGGCAGAGTGGAAGCAAGAAACATTTATGTGAGAGAGACACATTCATTAATGCCTCCAATACACAGCCTGACTAGGACCAGGAATCCAGCCTGCAACCAAGGTGTGTGCTTTTGACTGGAAATCAAACTTGAGACCCTTAAGTGTGCTGATCCTTTAACCACTGGGCACAACTGGCCAGGGGAATGAATCAATATACGTATTTTGAATGGACCTGGTCATCTTTATGAATCTTCCCTGACATCTTTCATTAGGAGTTTCTATCCCACATAGACCTTTTTCCCAGGAGGTCATGTCATGCACTGTTTTAATGAAAATTGCTTTTCTGTACTTTAGAAATATATGTTGAGTAGTGACCATCACTAGGCAGAGGGTATATAATACTGGGAAACAAATCATGGAATGTAATGATGATGAAAGCATATAGACAATAAACAAGTCATGTCCGTTTGAGAAAGGTGCTGTGAAGAAAAAAATAGTTACAAGAAAGAGTGAGTGAGGGTGTTATATATTTTTTATAATGGGAATTCAGAAAGCCCTGCAAACAATGTTACATTTTAACTAAGACCTCAAGGAAATCAGAGAGAAAGACACCAAGATATTGGGGAGGGAGGAGGTGAGGGAGATAGGGAGTAGGGGGGGAAGTGTGTTCCCTGTTGGTGAAAGAGCCAAGCAAAGACCCTGAGAATGACACTGTCTCAGATATTTAAGGCTCCAAAAGGAGCCAGTGCCTAGGGGGGAGTGAGCATGAGGGATAAGAGAAGAGGTCAGAGAAAGTTGGGAAATGAGATGGCGTCTTTGCTGTTGCTCAAACTTTAAGACACAGGGAAGCCTTCATTACCCATTGTTCCCATCAATGTATCATTTTATTTCCAAAAAGAAAAAAGAAAAAAAATCCTTTCAGTTGAAATGACTTTTAAATTTCATTTGTTTCCTCACATTCTGGCACCTTTATTTTTAAGGGTCACATTTAGAGTGTATGGGCTCAGGTACTGCTGCTCTTCAACTGTTCAGACCCCACAAAATACACATGCATAAAACAACCAACACACACACACACACACACACACACACACACACACCAGACCCTCAGAGTGCTCTCTGACCTGCTAGGGCCTTGTTACTACAAGGTTCTATATACTCTAGCCACAATAATTAGGAAAGAACTGATCCAAGGAAGATGTCAGCATCATATTATATTTACCTTGAAGAATGTGAAAATAGTATCAAATTCAATTGGTAACGCTCCCATGGACATGTAAACATGGGTTCTGTACTCAGATGACTATTTGTAGTTCTTGATTTAAGAAAATATAAAAAGAAAAATGGCAGCAAAGTAGACAGATGCGTCTGGAGCTTTGTCGCTGGGCAGAGGGAGAGAGAGCAGCTGAGAGTCTAACTGGGAGTGCTTGTTGGCAAGTTAAGAGTCAGTTATCCTCCGGGAGAAGGTGGGAGACTGGTAGATGGGCCTCTCCTGACCAGGCAGCCCCACTGCCATGGGTTTTTTGTCTGCCGGAGCCACCAGCGCGAACGCGGAGACCACGCCATCTTGCAGAGTGAGGTGGATGTCTGTGGCGGTCTGAAAGCTGCAGCTGAAGCACTCACCGAACAGCTGGGGACTCACAACACCGCTCTCCAATCAGCGAAGACACGCAGACTCAGAGGAGATCCACACGGCACACAGAAAGGTCAGATTTCGCCTGGGAAAAGGTGAGGTCTCCTGCCCCTCAGAACAGAGACATGCACATTGTGGGAACCGGGCTTTGGGAAAGCTGCTTCTGGAGAGGTCCGCGGATGTGGGGCAGGGCGTGATCACTAAGTGTGGAGCCAAACTCTCTGAGCTGTTGACAGAGGAGAGCTCTGGAAAACGACTTGTTTTGATATGAGGCAGAGGGACAGCCTGGGAGTTATTACAGTGTCCCAGCTGCAAAATCCCCACAAACTGGTTTTGAGAACCACAGAGTAGCAAGATCTGAGCACAGCCTAGAGAGGTCCTGTGCTTAGTCTCAGAGGTCAATTCTGAAACACTGCCACCCAGTGGATGACACACAAATTGACTCTCCCATAACCACAAAAGAATAGAGAGCTTAAAACACAACTCAACAATGGAACACAGGGAACTGCAATACCCTCCCAACTGGGAAACAGAAGTGCCAAGCAGAACAATAGCGGAAAGTGAATGACCATTTTTTTTCTTTTTCTTTTTTTTTAAATTTTTTATTTTATTTTATTTTTTTTTCATTTTTGCACATTTTAATTAAAAAACTATTTTTTCTTTCCTCCTCAATTGATTTTACCTTTTTAATTATTACATTTTTGTTTTCGACTACTATTATTACTACTACTATTAAAGCTTTTTGGAAAAAAACAAGTATCATTTTGTTTTCCCTTTATTTTACTTTGGGATTAGAGTTCTACATTCTACTTTCATCTTTCCTTTAGCATAATTATACTCTATCTCAACTCTACCTTTATTCCGACACTTTCCTCCTAACTTTCCACATTTGGTTGTCTTGTTTTCTCTTTCCCTTTTCCAACTTTAGATTCTCCCTATTCTTTTTCTTTACCTGGTTAAAATTTCACCCCACTTATATATCTAATTTCAAATCCCTACTCCAAGTCCATACAAACCTCTCTCTTCTTGTCTTCACTATCCAAAAAGTTGTTTTTCTCTATGTCCTTTTATTGCTCTTTGCCTGAACGGTTATTATATCGATTTTTTTGTACTTTTTTGGTGAGATTGTTTTAGCTTATTCTACTTGTTTTATTTTGCTTTTTGTTTGCTTTGTTTTGGTTTCTTTTTTACCTCTCTTTTCTCTCGCCTCCTTCGATACCAGTTGTTATTTGTAGTTTGCATTAATCTCCAGGTACTGGTTGCCGGCATTTGTTGGGATTAGTGACTGTTATATTGGTGTTTTCTCCTGACATCTATATTTTGTTACCCTTTTCTCTCTTATCCTCTTTTCTCTCTGACTTTTTTCTCTTTCTCTTTTCTTCTTCTTCTCCATTTTTTATTTTATTTTATTTTATTTTATTTGTTCATTTATTTATTTATTTTTTTCTCCCTCTCCTAATTTGATTTTGGCATTTCTTTCTTTTCTTTTTTTCTCATTTTACTCTTCTTCTTTCTCTACTTATCCCTAATTTGTCTCTCATTGGTGGTCACCTTATTTGTGATTATTAACATCCTGAATACATTTCTATTCAGTGCCTTGTGTGTTGTACCTGGTCGTGTTGTAGTTTGTGCCTTTCAATCAACATAGGAGAGAGAACTACATAACCAGACATCCGGAGAAGAAAGACCATGGGCAGAAAAAGAAACAGCCCACATAAGACAGAAAGGCAGGTATCACCAGAAAATGAAGTAAATGAAATAGAAGCAGAAATAAACCTGCCAGAGAAAGAGTTCAAAGAAATGATCATAAGGTGGATGAAAAGAATGGAAGACAAAATCGACAAATGTGAGTAAGAGCCAAGTGGAAATGAAGAAAACACAAGAGGAAATGAAGAAGAAGCAAAAAGAAATGCAGAAGAAGCAAGAAGAAAAGCAGAAGAACCTAGAATAATCAAGAAGAAATGAAAAATGACATCACTGCTATAAAGAACTCAATAGAAAGCATCAAAAGTAGACTAGAAGAAGCAGAGGACCGCATTAGTGAGCTAGAAGACATGGTAGAAAAAAATACCCAAGTACAGCAGCTTCTAGAAAAAAAAGTTAAAAAGCAAGAGGAGAGCCTAAGGGAACTTTGGGATAACACGAAACAAAACAACATCCACATAATTGGGGTTCCAGAAAGAGTGGAAACTGAGCAAGGATTAGAGAACCTGTTTGAAGAAATAATGACAGAAAATTTCTCCAATATAGGAAATAAAAAACCCACACAAATCCAAGCTCACAGAGTCCCAAGCAAAATTAACCCCAACAAACTGACACCGAGGCACATTATAATTAAATTGGCAAACTACAACAACAAAGTAAGAATCTTAAAAGCGGCCAGAGAGAAACAAAGTTATTTACAAAGGAACCCCCATAAGACTAGCTACTGATTTCTCAACAGAAACTCATCAGGACAGAAGGGAATGGAATGAAATATACAAAGTCATGCAAAGGAAGGGTCTGAATCCAAGAATACTGTACCCTGCAAGACTCTCAATCAAAATTGAAGGTGAAATCAGAAGCTTCACAGACAAAAAAGGATTAAGGGAATATATTACCACCAAACCAGCAATGCAAGAAATGTTAAAGGGTCTGCTGTAACAAAAAGAAAGAGGAAGTGAAGAAGCAACTCGGGGGTAAAGACTAAAAATGGCAACAGATAAGTACTTATCAATAATAACTTTAAATGTAAACAGATTAAATGCTCCAATCAAAAGTCATAGGGTAACAGATTGGAAAAGAAAACATGATCCATATATCTGCTGTCTGCAAGAAACCCACCTCAGGAAAAGGATGCACACAGATTGAGGGTGAAGGGATGAAAGATGGTATTTCAGGCAAATGGAAATGAAAAAAAAGCTGGGGTTGCAATACTTATATCTGAAAAATTAGATCTCAAAGTGAGGACATAGCAAGAGACAAAGGCCACTTCATAATACTAAAGGGAACAATCCAATAAGAAGAAATAACTCTGATAAACTTATATGCACCCAATATAGGAGCAACTAAATACATAAAAGAAAAACTCTTGGAGGATATTAAGGGAGAGATTGACAGCAATACAATCATAATAGGGGACTTTAATACCCCACTGTCACCATTGGACAAATCCTCTAAATAAAAAATCAGCAAAGAAAGATCAATCCTAAATGACTCACTAGACCAGATGGAATTAATTGACATCTTCAGAACATTTCACCCCAAAGCCACAGAATATACATTCTTCTCTACTGCACATGGGTCATTTTCAAAGATAGATCATGTGTTGGTCATAAAAATAGTCTCTTCAAATTCAAGAAGATAGAAATCATATCAAGCATTTTCTCAGACCACAGTGGCATAAAACTGGAAATCAACTATAATAAAAACAATAGAAAGAAGTCAAACACATGGAGACTAAACAGCATGCTATTAAACAATGACTGGGTAACCAAAGAGATCAAAGAAGAAATAAAAAATATCATGGCAACAAATGACAATGACAACACATCAATACAAAATTTATGGGACACAGTGAAAGCAGTCTTGAGAGGGAAATTCATAGCCCTACAAGCCTACTGCAAAAAACAGGAAACAATGGTAATAAATTACCTAACCCTACAACTCAAAGAGCTAGAAAGAGAGCAACAAGAAAAGCCCAGTGTAAGCAGAAGGAAGGAAATAATAAAGATCAGAGCAGAGATAAACTACATAGAGACCAAAGAAACAATATAAAAGATTCACAACACCAAGGTTCTTTGAAAGGATAAACAAGATTGATGAACCTCTAGCTAGACTCACCAAGAAGCAATGAGAGAGGATCTAAATAATCAAAATCAGAAATTAAAGAGGTGAATTAACAATAGACCCCACTGAAATACAAAGGATTGTTAAAAAACACTATGAACAACTCTATTCCAACAAACTGGACAATCTGGAGGAAATGGACATATTCATAAAAAAATATAACCTTCCAAAATTCAGTCAGTAAGAATCTAAACTTCTCAATAGGTTAATAATTATGGAAGAAATTGAAGCAGCCATCAAAAATTCCAGCAAACAAAAGCCTGGGTCCAGATGGCTACACAGGGGAGTTTTACCAAACATTCAAGAAAGAATGAAAATGTATCCTCCTCAGACTATTCTAAAAAATTCAAGAAGGAACACGTCCAAGCTCCTTCTATGAAGTCAACATCACCCTAATACCAAAACCAGATAAAGACAACACAATGAAAGTGAATTACATGGCAATATCCCTTATGAACATAGATGCCAAAATCCTCTACAAAATTCTAGCAACTCAGATCCAGCAGTACATCAGAAAAATCATACCCCATGACCAAGTAGGATTTATCCCAGGAATGCAAGGATGCTACAATATCCACAAATCAATAAACATGATACATCACATAAACAAATTGAGAGATAAAAATCACATAATTATATCAATTGACGTAGAAAAAAAAGCATTTTACAAAATCCAAGACCCTTTCTTGATAAAAGCTCTCAACAAGGTGGGAATAGAAGGATCATACCTCAACATAATAAAAGTTATATATGATAAACCCACAGCCAACATCCTACTCAATGGGCAAAACTAAAACCATTTCCCCTAAGAACAGAAACAAGACAGGGATGCCCACTCTCACCTCTCCTGTTCGACATAGTACTGGAAGTATTAACCATTGCAATTAGACAAGAAGAAGAAATAAAAGACATCCAAATTGGAAAAGAAGAAGTAAAACTGTCCTTATTTGCAGATGACATGATACTGTACATAAAAAACCTAAAAGACTCCATCAAAAAACTAATAGACTTACTAAATGAATTTGGCAATGTAGCTGGATACAAAATTAATGCCAAGAAATCTATGGCATTTCTATACACCAATAGTGAACTTACAGAAAAAGACACTAAAAAAGTAAGTCCATTTACCATCGCACCAAAAAAATTAAGATACCTAGGAATAAACTTAACTAAGGAGGTAAAATTCTTATACGCGGAACTACAGGATACTGAAAAAGAGATAGAGGAAGTCGTAAATAGATGGAAGAACATACCATATTCATGGATTGGTAGAATGAACATCCTTAAAATATTCATACTACCCAAAGCAATCTATAGATTCAATGCACTCCCCATTAAAATACCAATGACATTTTACAGACCTACAAAAAAATCCTCAAAAATTCATCTGGAATAAAAAGACCCTGAATAGCCACAGCAATCTTGAGAAAGAAGAACAAAGTAGGTGTGATCTCAATACTATATTTCAAGCTGTATTATAAAGCCACTGTTCTCAAAACAGCCTAGTACTGGCATAAGAACAGACATATAGATCAATGGAATACAATAGAAAATCCAGATATTAACCCAAATCACTATGCTCAATTAGTATTTGACAAAAGAGGCATGAACATTCAATGGAGTCAAGAGAGTCTCTTCAATAAATGGTGTTGGGAAAATTGGACAGATACATGCAAAAATATGAAACTAGAACACCAACTCACACCATACACTAAAATAAACTCAAAATGGATACAGGACTTAAACATAAGATGGGAAACCATAAAAATACTAGAGGAATCTACAGGCAGCAAAATCTCAGACATATGATGAAAGAACTTCTTCACTGATACCACTCCTAGGGCAATGGAAGCTAAAGATAAAATAAATAAATGGGACTACATCAATATAAAAAGCTTTTTCACAGCAAAAGAAACCATCAACAAAACAACAAGAAAGCTCACTGTATGGGAGAACATATTTGCAAATGTTACCACTGATAAAGGTTTAATCTCCAACATCTACAGCCAACTTATACAACTTAATAAAAGGAAGATAAATGATCCAATAAAAAAAATGGGTAACAGACATAAATATAATCTGTTCAAAAGAAGACAGAAGGAAGGCCAAGAGACACATGAAAACATGACATTAACTATTGGAGAGATGTAAATCAAAAAGACAATGCAATACCATCTCACACCTGTCAGAATGGCAATCATCAACAAATCAACAAACAACTAGTGTTGGTGAAGATGTAGAGAAAAATGAACCCTTATGCACTGCTGGTGGGAATGCAGACTGGTGCAGCCAACTGTAGAGAACATTATGGAGTTTCATCAAAAAACTAAAAATGGAACTCCCATTTGACCCAGTAATCTCACTCCTAGAAATATATCCTAAGAAACTAAAAACACCAATCAGAAAGGATATATATGTACCCCTATGTTCATAGTAGCACAATTTATAATAGCTAAGATTTGGAAACAGTCTAGGTGTCCGTCAGCAGATGACTGGACCAGAAAACTATGGTAAACTATGCTGCGATAAAAAAAGAAAGAATTCTTACCATTTGTAGCAACCTGTATGGAACTGGAGAGCATTATGCTAAGTGAAATAAGCCAGTCAATGAAAGAAAAATACTACACATCTCAATCACTTATGGATAATAAAGAATATTATAAACTTGAACAAAAAGATAAATACAGAGGCAGTAAATCATGAAACAGACTGTCAAATTACAGTGGAATGTTAGGGAGAGGTGGGGTAGATAAGAGATCAACCTAAGTTCTTGTATGCATGCATATAAGCATAACCAATGGACAGAAGACACTGGTGGATGAGGGCATGTATGGGAGTGGTGGGTGAGGTGGCAATGCAAAGATATTTACGCATGTAATACATTTATTAAAAAAAAGGAAAAAAAGAGAAATGCCCTTATTTCACTGCACAGGCCTTCAAATTTAATTCTCTATTTTACAGCTCCTCTTCACTGCAAAAGTCAGATATATTCTAATTTTACTGAAACCCCTTTATAGACCCATTGCCTATTAGTTCTCATTTAGTAGAACTTCCTTTGCCATCACTTAAATATAACAACGTATTTAAATCCAAAAGACACTTCTTTTTTAAAAAAACAGGTGAAATTAATTCATTACAAATCAATGAGTCTACTTAGCAAACATATGTGACAAATTTTCAGAGTGAAGATGGACTGGCTGAACATCTGGTAACCTCAGGTAAAAGTTCCCCATTTTGATGAAAACTGAATATTTTTTGAAGCACCTAATGGGCCTTCTGACTCACCTGGATCTCTAGAGGGATGTCTCTGTGTTGAAGTATGAATTCCTCCCTGAATGGTTGATGGTGGAGACTGAAGCTCTGATTCCAGACAGAACAACAGGAAGGAGAGAAGCATCAGTTCCAGCGCGAGACATAGGAATCCAAAAGCAACAACCATGCCATGTTCAGCTTAAGAACGGCCATCCTGAAGGACTGCCGTAGAGGGGATTTATACAGCTCCCATGTCTGCTCATTAGGCATTGTTGCCATTATTATTCCCTCCTCTGAGCACATTACTTCCCTAAGAGACACTGGTGAGGACACAGAGGAAATTATTCCTGCTATTTCTTCTCCCAAGAGGCTGAATTAGAAGTCAACTGAATCCAGTTTTGATTATTCTTTCTCTGTAAACTCACTTGGCTGCCAGAGTTTTAATGTCCTTGTATCTTATCCCAAACTTGGATTAATGTTTTCTCTACATCTAAGACTGAGTAGGTCTCGTGGACCTCCAAACTATTGATTTGTGGCTAGGAACAAGTGATATCTCTAGGAAATTGTTATTACCCTCTTCACAAAAGGATAGAGGAGTGTTCCTTTGTTATAAAACCATGGGTACAAAACCTTTGGCTTTGGATCTTAAGAGCTGTAATTTAGCACTTCATTTACAAAATGTTAGTTAATAATATGATATATATTAGAAGTTTTTGTGCACTATGAACT
Organism: Lasiurus cinereus; assembly: GCA_011751065.1. Lineage (NCBI taxonomy): Eukaryota > Metazoa > Chordata > Mammalia > Chiroptera > Vespertilionidae > Lasiurus > Lasiurus cinereus. Next base: position 756,491 of record JAAGEH010000343.1, read on the forward strand.
CAGCTTAAAGTCTTATATAGATGATCTACAAAACTTCATTTGTTAAAACCCATACTATTACAAACCTCATTCTAGATTTGATAAATATGGCTCAGAAAGGTGAAGTAATCTGGCCAAAATGATAGACTGAGTAAGGAATGAACTATTATTGGACCTCCATTAATTTTTTTTCTAGTTCTCATGTTCTAGCCAGGGGTTTTCAACCAGGGGTGGTTTAGCCTTCAGGGCATTTAGCATTGCCTGGAGAAATTTTTGATCATCAAGACTGGAAAAACGTTACTGCCACTGAATGATTCAAAGTCAGGGATGCTACTCAACATCCCCACTATAAAGAATTAGTGGAAAGATTGAGAAACAACATTCTAGACCATAACTTCTCTAACATCAATGGGTAAATGAATCACTTGGTGATCTTGTTCAATAATGGATTCTGCTTCGACAGCTACACGGTGGACCCAGTGAAAGGTTCGAAGTGGGCCAGGGTTGCACACTTGTGACATGAGGCCATCATGTATGAAAAGAGATTTTTATTCTAGGTACCTGGGTGCAGGTGGACTGAGACCGAGAAAGGCATCAGTGAAGAGAGCAGGGAGACATAGGTTTTTATTAATTTTTGTTGACTGTAAGCCACTCACTGACATAAGGGTCCAGTCCATCGTTGGTTCCTCCCAATATCAGTGGTTATCTGGGCTATGTGGTGCTCAAGGCTGAAAGCTTTCTGTAAGATATCTACTAAGCACAGTAAGTTTCTCTCTGCCCTGTTTTATTCTCTTTAACCCTTGTACCCAGAGGTGTTGTATTTGTAATTATTTCCCAGTTAATATTAATACTACATACCCTGGTCTATGTACCACTTTGAGTGTCAATGTTGTGGGCCAGTGTTAGAGTTAGATGTAAGTATTTCCAGGTGTTTTTACTTAGAGCCCTTCCACATATCATGTGAGACATTAGACTCAGTAGTTCAGATTCTGCATTCACAAGTTCACACTTGCCTCGTGAGTGTATTCCCTCATCACAAGAAAGAAAACTTTTAGGCCTTTGGTTCTTTATTTACAAACTCAGGAAACTTTACCTACATTATGGAATTGATGTGAAAAGTAAGTGATATTGTAGAGCTCAGCTATAAGTATTAAAATAGATATACTCTTTCATTCAGGGTTTCTCACATGCAACAAGAGTAGCATCTTGGATTGTAAGAGGGTCAGAAGTCCCCCCTGGAAAAATATCTTCCTTCTCCCCTCCCTATTATGGCAGACCCTAGTAGATGTGACTAGGAAGATTTATACATAACAATGGTGCCAACAGCCATTGTTGGCAGGAAGTGGATCTGTATCTGAGATCCAGAACTTGCTCCCATAGCCACATCATCCTGGCAGAACCTTCTGTAAAAAGCTGAGAGGCCCTGGCAGTGCAGAGGTGCTATCTGCCAATGCTGGCAGGAAGGTAAGAGCCACAAGAACATAAACTAGTCTCTCTAGGCCCACCCAACTCAACAGAACCAGGTCTAGAAAACTGAGATGCCTGAAACAATATAGCAGGGCCAACAGCCATTGCTGGCAAGAGGGGTGTAGTCACAAAATTATGAATTTCCACTGCCTTTTCCATCCGTTTTGGAAGAAGTCTGTAGAGGTAGTAGAGATACCTTCAAATACACAATGGGGCCACCATTAGTAACAAGGAGTAAGCAATGGGAACTTGTAAAACTTGTTCTTCACTATCTGCCATATAACATGCCCCCACACATTGTCCTGCTGCCCTGGACTTGAGGTGAACCAGTCACAGAGGGAACACCCACCATCCAGTGGGTGAGCACCACTTTCCTTAACCAAGTTGATGATGTTGCACTGTAATTTCAGAGGCCAAATGGTGCAGGTGGATGAAAACAAAAACTTGCACTAGAACACCATTTATAAAAAAAACAAAAGAAATGACCCACCAATCAACCTGTTGAATTGTTGAGAGCAAAACACAGTAAAAGAGCTCACAACCTCAAATTTGCAGGCAGAGAAACAATCTAGCATATACCAGGAACAACCAAGAGAAGCACAGAAATAACATAGTTTCCAGAAAACAAACTCAAAGTTATGAAAGCTTGTGACTTCAATGACAGAGAACTTCCTATTGCAGTTATGAATAAGCTCAATAAGATACAAAGGAATTCAGAAAGGCAATTCAATGAGCTCAGAAAGAAAATTAATGACCAGAAGGAGTATTTTACTAAAGATATTATAAATATAAAAATGGACCAAACAGAAGTTGTGGAGCTGAAGCACTCAGTAAATTAGAGGAATGTATTAGAGGGCACTGGAAATAGAGCAGGCCAGATGGAAGAGAGAATTAGTGAGTTCTAAGTTGGAAATGTAGAAATGACTCAGAAGGAAGAAGATACATATATAGAAATAAACTCAAAATGGATAAAGGACATAAACATAAGTTGGGAAATAATAACAATCTTAGAAGAATCCATAGGCAGCACAATATCAGACATATGTTGTAGCATTATCTTTACTGATACTGCTCCTAGGGCAATGAAAACTAAAGAGAAAATAAACAAATGGGACTATATCAAAATAAAAAGCTTCTGCACAGCAAAAAAAAAAAAAAACCATCAACAAAACAACAAGAAAGGCCACTACATGAGAGAATATATTTGCCAATTATGTTTCAGACTAGGGGCCCTGTGCATGAAATTCATGCACTGAAATGGGGGGTCCCTCAGCCCAACCTGCCCCCTCTCACATATTGGAACCCTCAGGGGATATCCTGCTGACTTGGGGAGTGGACCTAAGCCACAGTCTGGCTTCCCTTTGTGGGAGGTGACTGGGCTGATCAGGGGAAGGCACCAGCCCCATCACCCTGCTGCTGCAGCCACTGCCAGTCACCACAGCCACCAAGGTGTTTTCATGAACATGGACCCCAGTCCCTTCACCATTAAAAAATGACAACTTTCTTTAGGCATTTTCAAGATGTGTCTTTCATAGGATATAACATTTCTTTATTTTATTTTTTATCCTCACCTGATGATATGTTTCCATTGACTTTTAGAGAATGTGGAAGAGAAGGAAAAGACAGAGAGAAACATCAAAGAGAGAGGAACATTTTGATTGGCTGCCTCCTGCATGAGCCCTGATCTGGGCCATGGCCAGGGAGGAGCCTGCAATCTAAGTACATGCCCTTGATCAGAATTGAATCCAGACCCTGTGGTTGGCAGGCTGAGGCATTATCCATTGAGCCAAACCAGTGAGGGCAGGATATGACATTTCTTAACCCTCCAGCAGTGAACCTTTGTTTTTTTCTCCAGAAGTGTGGTGGAAAAACACTAGATCACTTTTTTGGATTCTTATTACCCAAGTTACTAAGAATATTACCAGTGGCATATAGAAAACTTAACCAATGAACAGTCAGAAAAGGTGTTTCCTCTGTAGTTCACACCAATTGCTGGCTGGGCCCTGCCCAGGTCTAAAGCCTCTGACCGAAGCTTTCAGCCTGGACAGGGGACGCCCAGCTCCCTCAGATCGCCAACTCCCCCCCTGCCGCCCAGGCCTAAAGTTTTGGTCAGAGGCTTTAGGCATGGACATATATAGACATAAATATTTATAGAAATAAACTCAAAATGGATAAAGAACTTAAACATAAGTTGGGAAACCATAAAAATCTTAGAAGAATCCATAGGCAGCACAATATCAGACATATGTTGTAGCATTATCTTTACTGATACTGCTCCTAGGGCAATGGAAACTAAAGGGAAAATAAACAAATGGGATTACATCAAAATAATGTAATGGCCAAGGCTTTAGGCTTGGGTAGGGGACCCCTAGCTCCCTTCGATTGCTGCCTCCACCCCTGCTCTCTTGGCTCTGATCACAGGCTTGGCCCTTCTCAGGAGCTCCCCAACTCAGGCCCATCCTAGGCTGCTCAGGGCCCACACTGGGCTTACCTCAGAGGGAACTGAGTGCCAGGATGTTCCTGGGACCCAGAACGCCAGGTGCCTATGTATGCAAATTAACCACCATCTTTGTTGGGTTAATTTGAATACTCACTCTGATTAGATATGGGCATAGTGGAGGTACAGTCAATTTACAAGTTTGTCTATTTTTAGGTAAGATAGAGGTTTAATCTCCAAAATTTACAGGGAACTCAGACAACAAAAGGAAGATAAACAATTCAATCAGGAAATGGGTAAAGGATCTAATTAGACTTTTCAAAAGAAGTCATAAAGAAGGCTGAGAGATATATGAAAACATGCTCAAAGTTACTAATCAACTGGTAAATGCAAATAAAACAATTAGGTACCATCTCATACCTGTCAGAAAGGCTATCATCAACAAATAAATGAACAACAAGTGCTGGTGAATATGTGGAGAAAAAAGGAACCCTTGTGCACTGCTGGTGGGAATGCAGACCAGTGCAACCACTGTGGAAAATAGTATGGAGTTTCCTTAAAAAATTAAAAGTGAAACTCTCATTTGACTCAATAATCCATCTTGTAGAAAAATATCCCAAGAAATCAGAAACAACTATAAGAAAGGATATATACATCCCTGTGTTCATGGCAGCACAATTTATAATAGCTAAGATTTGGAAATAGTCTAAGGACCCATCAGCAGATGAGTGGATTAGAAAACTGTGGTATATCTACACAATGGAATACTACACTGCTATAAAAAAGAAGGAACTCCTACCATTTGCAACAGCATGGAATCACCTGTAGACCATCATTCTAAGCGAGGTAAGACAGTAAGAGAAAGATAAATATCATTTGTGAACTATAATGAACAACATAAACTGATGAACAAAAATAGAGCCAGAGGAAAAAAATATTTTAAAATTATTAGAAGTAATCCTGTTATTTGCAGAGTTTTAATACTTCCTACAACTTTTGTGATATCATACTATGTTAATACAGTTTTGGTAATATTATACTTAAAATCCTTTTTTACTTGAAATATTAATATTTATTGCATGTAACATTATTAAATGTAAAATATTTTTCTTGAAATTAAAAAAGCAAAATATATATATGTACATAATAAACATCTATAATACTAAAAGCATAATATGCTAATTAGACCAGACGTCCTTTCGGACATCCTTCCAGATAAAGCTAGGGCTGCTAGGGAAGCCCGGGTCCTGGGTGCCAGAGGGAAGCTGGTACTAGCAAAGGGAGAAGGAAGGCCTATTCTTGCATGAATTTCATGCATTGGGCCCCTAGTTTTAAAATTTAAAAAGAAGAAGGAAGAAGAGTGAGAACTATAAAAACGTAGAGTCTCTATACTGTACATCTGAAACTGTTATAGCTAATATAATATTTTATATTAACTCTATTTAATAAAACAAAATAAATGGAAAAACTCTGAGAATTATCTGTCTTCATTAGAAAGAGTAGCATAAATATAATGGTTATATCAGAAGAACAAGGGTGGGAAAAGGAAATAGGGAGCCTACTCACTGATATAATTGATAAGTACTTCCCAAGCAAAGAAAATGAACTGGACTTTAGAATAAAGAAAGCTAACAGAATACCTAATTGTATCAACAAAAAAAGATCTTCTCAAAGCACATTTTATTCAAACTTCCAAAAATTAATGACAATGATTCTCAAGACAACCAGGGAAAAAAGACTTCAAAGCACAAAGGAAACACCATTAGATTATTATTAAATTTTAAGTTTATACATTATAAACCTGGAGAGTGGGAGAATATATTCAAAATATTGAAAGGAACCATAGCGAAGGGTATTATATCCAACAAATTTGAACTTTAAGTATGAAGGAGAAATAAAGACTATTCTAGAAATCAAAACTGAGAATTAACCACCACAAGACCTGCATTACTAGAAATGATGAAGGAGCTCTTCTACTGAAAAAGATAAACATAGACAAAACTTTGAGTAAGACAGAAGAAAAATTGAAACTTTACTTCAGAATGGTATATTAACAATTATACATAAATGTTAAAGGTTGTAAAGATAATGGCTGCAATTTGCAAATGAATGCACAACATAAAAAGAGACAATCTGTGACAACAAAATTATAAAAGGGTAAATAAAGATAAAAGGCAACCAGAAGAAAAGAGTATTATATGAATGAGACATTTTACACAAATTGATAGTACCAACAAAACAAAAATCTGGAACTGGGAAATGACATACACATACAAAAGGAAATAGAGAAATAAATCATACATAACCATCCAAATAAAGTAGCATATAGAATCACAAGATGAAAGAAACAATGTAGATACAGAGCAACCAGAAAACAAAAGATTAAATGGGTATAGTAAGTACTCACATATCAATAATCACACTAAATGTTAAATGGACTACACTCATCAATCAAAAAGCATGGACAGAAAAATAAGACCCTATTATATTTTGCTTACAGGAGACTCGTTTCAGCTGTAAAGACAAATATTAGCACAAAGAGAAGATTTGGAACATAATTCTCCAAGCAATGGCATCTGGATAAAAGTGGGTATAGCTGTACTTATATCAGATAAAAGAGATTTCAAAATAAAAAAGACAATAAGAAACAAAGGTGGACATTTTATGAGGAGTAGTCATCAAGAAGACTATAACACTTATTAATATACTAGAGGCTCAGTAGACAAATTTGTGTATGGATGGGGTTCCTCTATCTGGCTGGAAATCAGGCATTCTCTCCCAGTCCTGATTGAGGCCAATTGGGGCTAGCAGCCCGAGGGGTAGGGCCCATGGGAGGTTGGCCAACTGTGGGAGGTTGGCTATGGGAGCACACTGACCACCAGGGGGCAGCTCCTGCATCTGCTCCCTCATGGTCAGTGCACATCATAGTGACTGGTCTAATCGTTGCTTAGCCTTTTATATACAGACTTCAAAGCACAAAGGAAACACCTGGATGGAGAAACTGACAAAAATATAATTATAGTAGGGGACTTGAATACTCTACTCATTGTAATGGATAAATTATTTATACAGGTTGTCAATAAGAAAATGTGGGCTTTAAATGTCACTTAGAGCAATAAACTTAATTGATATTTATAGAACTTTCAAGCCCCAAATGACCGAATACACATTCTTTTCACGTGCAAACAGAACATTCTCAAGGATAGACCATATGTTGGAACACAACATTAACCTCAATAAATTTTAAAAGATTGAAATCATGCCAAGCATATTTTCTAACCACAATGGTATGAAACTAGAAATTAACTATAAGAAGAAAGCTGGAAAGACCACACATAAGTGGAGATTAAACAACATGCTGTTAAACAATTACTAGTTCAAAAAAGAAATAAGAGATCAAAAGGTAAATATAGACTAAAATTAAAATATAGAATATCCACATTTTTGGGATGCAGCAAAAAGAGAGATTATAGCTTTACAGGCCTATCTTAAAAAACAAGAAAAATTCTATATAAATAATCTACTGTTACATCTTTACAAACTAGAAAAAGAAGAAGAAAGGAAACCCAAAGTCCATAAAAGGGAGAGAAAAATAAAAATATGAGCATGAATGAATAAAATAGAGAAAAAAAGACTATATAAAAATTAATGAAACAAAAACCTGGCTCTTTTTAAAAGTTGAACAAAATTTTAAAAAACATCTGGTTAGACACATTTAGGAGAAAACTCAAATAAAATCATAAATGAAAGAGAAGTTACAATGAACACCACATAAATACAAAGGCCTGTCTAAGAATACAGTTAAGGGGTGAATGGCACCAAATTCTAAAATGTAGAAGAAATGGATGAATTCTTAGAATACCACCTTCCTATTTTGAATCATGAAGGATTGGCTAAATAGACTTATCACTACTAAGGAAATTCAAACAGTAATCCCCAAACTTCCAAAAACAAAAGTCCAGGGCCAAATGGCTTCGTTGGTGAATTCTACCAAAATATTCAGAGTATTTAATAGCATAATTCACAGCTTTTTCAAAAAATTTGAAAAGGAAGGAGTGCTTTCTAACTTACTTTATGAGGACAACATTTCTGTGATACCAAAACCAAACAAGGAAAGGAGGTATGTGCATATATCTCCAATATCTCCCATGAATATAGATGCAAAAATTAACAATATACAACAACAACACATTAATGGATTATACATCACAATCAAGTGAGGTTCATTTCAGAGATGCAAGGATGGTTCAATAATATTAACAAAATAAAAGAAGAGAAATCATAAGATCACATCAATAGAGTAGAAAAGCCTTTTGACAAGAAACAACACCCATGTGTGATAAAAAACTAAAAACTTGGTATAGAAAGTACTTCAACACAGTTATGACTGTGCCCAAATCATTTCACCTTTCTGAGCCACATTTCTCAAATATAGAATGAGTTTTGTAATAGTATGGATTTTATAAAATGAAATTTTGTAGAAATTAAATGAGATAACCCATATAAGATTCTAAGCGTGGTTCATAGTGCACAAAACTTCTAAGTATATCATATTATTAACCAACATTTTGTAAATGAAGTGCTAAATGACAGTTCTTAACTTGTGTTGCATGAATAAAACTCCAAAGCCCAAGGTTATTGTACTCATAGTTTTATAGCAAAGGAAGACTTTTCTATCCCTTGTTAAGAGGGTAATAAAAATTTCTTAGAGATCTCAGTTGTTCCTAGCCACAAGTCAATACTTTGGAGGTCCACAAGATCTAGTCTGGATAGGCTATTCAATCTTAGATGTAGAGAAAACATAAATCCAAGATCGAGATAAGATGCAAGGATATTTAAATTCCAAAAGGCAGGTGAGTTCATAGAGGAATAATCAAAACCGATTTGCCTGACTTCTAATTCAGCCTCTTGGGAGAAGAAATAGCAGGAAAAATTTCCTCTGTGTCCACACCAGTGTCTCTCAGGGAATAATGTGCACAGAGGGGGAGTAACAGTGGAAACAGTGCCTAAAGAGCAGACGTGGGGAGCTGTATATATCTCTTCTACTGCATTCACTCAAGGTGGCCATTCTTGAGCTGGACAGGACATGGTTGTTGCTTTTGGATTCCTATGTCTGGAGCTGGATCTGATGCTTTCCTTCTTCCTGTTGTTCTGTCTAGGAACAGAGCTTCAGTCTCCACCATCAACCATCCAGAATTCAGATTTGCACACAGAGACCTCCTTCTCAGAAACCCCACCCAGGTGAGTCAGAAGGCCCATTAGGTACTTCACAAAATGTTAAGTGATATTGGAAATGGGGAGCTTTTACCTGAGGTCACCAGAGAGGCAAACCAATCTAGAATCAAGCCAAAAAAATGTCATGTTTGTTTGGTAGGCAGACTCACTGACTTATAATGCGTTTATATAATATGCTAAAAAAAAAGTGTCTTTTTGACTCAGAAATACAAGGATCATTGTTACAATGCAATTTGGTGAGAACTAATAGGAAATGGGAGGTACAAAGTGGTTCCAGTAAAATTGGAACATATCTGAGTTTTGCAATTAACAGGAGCTGTAAAGTAGAGAATTAAGTTTGAAGGCCTGTGCAGTGAATTGAGGAAATGTTTTTTATTGTTTAAGTTGGAATGTATTTTAGCATGCTCTGCTTTTCTTAGAAATACCCAGACCACAGAAAATAAATATTACTTGGTAATACTTCTTGAGACAAACATTGCTGAGACATACAATTCACAATACTTTCTCTCATGTTGGGTATTTACATGAGAATTGTATTTTATATGCAAAAAGAGTATGCTAATGAACTTTGTATTTTATTACCTAGAGGTAGAGAAGCATCAGAGACATTGGAGGGGCTGAAAAAAATTAGGCCTCAGCTCATGACTGGTAATCACTCATTTATTAACAGGAAGGAACTATGTTAGACTTTTAATTATATACTCGGGGCCCTGTGCATGAAATTTGTGTACTGAGGTGGGGGGTCCCTCAGCCCATCCTGCCCCCTCTTCACAGACTTGGAGCCTTCAGGAGATGTCCTACTGGCCTCCCTCTGTGGGAGGCGACCAGGCTGATCAAGGGAAGGCACCACTCCTATCACTCTGCTGCTGCGACCACTGCCAGCCACCGCAGATGCCAAGGTGTTTTCATCAACACGGACTCCAGTCCCTTCACCATGAAAAAATGACAACTTTCTTTAGGCATTTTCAAGATGTGTCTTTCATAGGATATGGCATTTATTTCTTTTTTTTTATCCTCACCTATGATATATTTACACTGATTTTTAGAGAGTGTAGGAGAGAGAGAGAGAGCGATAGAGAGAGAGAGAGAGAGAGAGAGAGAGAGAGAGAGAGAGAGAGAGAGATGTGAGAGGGACACTTTGCATTTTGATTGGTTGCCTCCTGCATGAGCTCTGACCAGGGCCCCGACCAGGGAGGAGCCTATAACTTAGGTATATGACTTTTTTTTTAATTAAATCTTTATATTCAGATTATTACATTTGTTTCTCTTTTTTCCCCTCCATAGCACCCCTCCACCCAGCTCCCACCCCTCCCTCTGCCCTTAGCTCCCTCCCATTGATCTCATCCATAGGTGTATGATTTTTGTCCAGTCTCTCCCTGTACACCCCTCACCCCTTCCCCCCTGAGAATTATCAGTCCACTCCCTTTCTGTGCTCCTGATTCTATTATATTCACCAGTTTATTCTGTTGATCAAATTTTTAATTCACTTAATATTTAGATTCACTTGTTGATAGAGAAGTATTTGTTATTCATAATTTTTTGGCTTTTACCTTTTTCTTCTTCCTCTTCTAAAAGAGGACCTTTCAGCATTTCATATAATACTGGTTTGGAGTTGATGAACTCCTTTAGCTTTTTCTTATCTGTGAAGCTCTTTATCTGCCCTTCAATTCTGAATGTTAGCTTTGCTGGATAGATTATTCTTGGTTGTAGGTTCTTGCTATTCATCACGTTGAATATTTCTTGCCACTCCCGTCTGGCCTGCATCGTTTCTGTTGAGAAATCAGCTGACAGTCGTATGGGTGCTCTTGCTGCTTTTAATATTCTCTCTTTGTCTTTTGCTCTTGGCATTTTAATTATGATGTGTCTTGGTGTGGTCCTCTTTGGATTCCTTTTATATGGGGTTCTGTGTGCTTCCTGGACTTGTAAGTCTGTTTCTTTTACCAGATGTGGGAAGTTTTCAGTCATTATTTCTTTAAATAGGTTTTCAGTATCTTGCTCTCTCTCTTCTTCTGGTACCCCCACAATTCTGATGTTGGTACCCTTAAAGCTGTCCCAGAGTCTCCTTACATTATGTTCACATTTTTGGATTCTTTTCTCTTCTTGCTTTTCCAGTTGAATGTTGTCTGCTTCTTTATATTTCAAATTTTTTATTTGATTCTTGCCTTTCTCTAGTCTGCTGTTAGGACTCTGTATAATATTTTTTATTTCAGTCAGTGTATGTTTAATTTCTATTTGGTCCTTTATCATCTTTAGTTGGACCTTTTCCATCTCTAGTTGGTCCTCTTGAGTCTCACTAAATTTATCCAACTTTTCTAGCATATTCTTGAAAAACCTTATAAGTGTGGTTTTGAACTCTATATCCAGTCATTTTTTTTCCTCCATTTCTTTTGTTTGTGATCCCTTCCCTGGTCTCAGCATTTTCACTATGCCTGGGAAACTTCTGTGTTGAATTCAGCCTTATGATACCAGATGCAAAACCACAGAAGCCTCTATTGAGCTTGGGATGGGTGGAGTCTCAGGGCTTAAGGGACCGCCTTGCCTTCCAGTCAGCCCCGCCCTCCACGGCCCCTGAGTCTCACATGACTGGGTAATCGCTGGAGCGGTCCTTGTGCGCGTGCCCGCAGAACCTCTAGACCGCTGCCTTTCCAGCTCCCCTACGCACTAGGACCACACGAGTCTAGGTCCCCAGTGTTTCACCCGAAACAGGGGCCTAGTGGACTCAGAAGTGGCACAGTTGGGAGGGTCTGTCTCCCGCCCACTCGCGAAAGCCAGCGGCACAATCAGCAATCTGTCCTCCGAGCAGCACCGTGTGCATTCGAGAGCGGACCTGATCCTCTGCGATGCCCCTAAATTTCCATGCACCTCTCCCTTTTCACAGTCCAAACTCCCCCCGTATGAGTTTCGGCTGGATCTGGGGTTTAGTGTCTAAAGATAAGGGGTTCAATGCCGTTGGGAGTCTCCGTTTTCCTCCCGCCAGAGAAAGCCAGCCAGGTACTCCAGCACCCGCTCTCTCAGCGTGCGCGTCTCCGTACCTCGGCTTTCTGCAGCTCCTCTGGGTTTCTGTGAGCCCCTCTCTTTCCTTCTAGCTGTAGAACTTACACTCGGCCAGCTTTCCTGTGGTTCTGGATGATGTCTGTTCTGTCTTTTAGTTGTAGTTTTGAAATTGTTGTGCGAGGCAGCAGTGTAGGTGTTTACCTATGCCGCCATCTTGGATTCTCTCCAGGTATATGACTTAATCAAAATCAAACCCAGACCCTGCAGTCAGCAGGCCGAGGTTCTATCCACTGAGCAAAACTGGCTAGGGCAGGATATGACATTTCTTAGCCCCTCTAGCAGTGAACCTTGGTTTTTTCCTCCAGGAGTGTGGTGGAAAAACCCTAGATCACCTTCTTGAATTCTTATAACCCAAGTTACCAAGAACACTGCAAATGGCAGCATACTGCCAATGAGCAGTCAGAAGAGGTGTTTATGCTCAAAATGGTTTGGTTCAGTGGATAGAGCATCAGCCTGCAGACTGTAGGGTCCCAGTTTTAATTCCTGTTAAAGGCATGTGCTTTAGTTGGAAACACATCCCCAGGCAGCTAATCAATGTTTCTCTCTCATCCATGTTTCTATCTATTCCTCTCCCCATTTCTCTCTAAAAAAAAAAAAAAAAATCAATAAAATATATTAAAAAAAGAAAAAAGAAAAGATGTTTCCTCTGTAGCTCATGTGCAGAGGATGCCCCACATTGTGTCCACTGGGCTAGAGACATATCCCCATGACCCAGGGGGCACATCCCCAATGCTTTCAGCCAGCCCCACATTGTGGGCACCAGGCTTGGGGGCATGCGGACCCAGGGTTACACAGCGGCCACTAGGTCTGCATGCCCCCAAGGCTGGCAGTACCCAATGCCAGCAGCCAACCCATGTTGTGGGTGCTGGGCTTGGGGTGTGGACCCGGGCCATGCTGTGCGCCGATGCATGCCCAAGCAGCCACAGAGCAGGAACATGTTCTTGCCCTGCCCCCAGCCACTCGGTGCCTGCTCCTGTAGGCCCAGAGTGGTGGGGGCGTTCTGGAACCCTGGCTGCTCAGGGCCTACACGTGGGCCTACAGGCTAGGAGTGGGCTAGGTTCCAAGGATGTTCCCAGGACCCAGGCCACTCAGCACCTGCATATGCAAATTAATCCACCATCTTTGTCAGGTTAATTTGCATACTCACTCACAATTGTCTGGTGAACAAAGCAGAGATACTGTCAATTTACATCTTTCTCTTTTATTATATAGGTTTATATAGGATTAACTTAATCTGTCAAACTTCCAGACAAAGGCTATTTCATTATTTTAGTGAGGATGTTAAAATCTAGAATGGTTTAGTTGGCTCTCTATGGACAAACTAGTAATATAGGGTAGTTCTGAGATTTAAAACCAGTTCTGATTCAAATGGTTTTATATTCAATGTCGTTTAGAAAGTCATTAATTATTTCATCATTAAATATCTGCTGCTTTTGTTATGTGTTGTTCATTTCTGTTGTAAATGGTGCATTTATTCCCTTTGCTCATTTTTCTAGTGGGATGTTAAATCAGTAAGGCATCTTAACATTGTAAGATATAATTCCTTTTTCCTGAGAATTCACTGTTTTTTTGCTGCTTTATTAGCTACTGTGGGCATCATTGGGATATAATAATTGAAACTTGAATGCTGCCAGAACCGAAGTAGTTAGCTCCTCATCACAAATTCTCTAGAATCACCTGAGAATTTTATTTTTTATTTATTTATTTTTTCCTTTTAGTCCGAGAATTTTATTCTTTTTTTAAATAAATATTTATTTTTCTGTTTATTACAGATGTTCCTCTCCTCCCATTCCCCCAATAGCTCCCCTCCACCTGGTTCCCCACACCCCATCTCATGCCCTTAACCCCCTCCATTGTCCTCATCCATAGGTGTAAGATTTTTGTCCAATCTCTTCCTGCACCCCTCACTTCTCCTTTCCCTTGAGAATTGTTAGTCCATTCCCTTTCTATGCCCCTAATTCTATTATATTCATCAGTTTATTTTGTTCATCAGATTTTTTTATTGACTTGATTTTTAGATTCACTTGTTGATAGGTGTGTATTTGTTATCACTTTGTTGTTCATAATTTTTATCTTTATGTTTTTTTTTCTTCTTCTTCTTAAAGAAAACCCTTCAGCATTTCATATAATTCTTGTTGGGTGATGATGAACTTCTTTAGCTTTTTCTTATCTGTGAAGCTCTTTCTCTGACCTTCAATTCTGAATGATAGCTTTGCTGGGTAAAGTACTCTTGGAAGTAGGTTCTTGCTATTCATAACGTGAATATTCCTGCCACTCCCTTCTGGCCTGCATAATTTCTTTTGAGAAATCAGCTGACTGTTGTATGGGTACTCCCTTGTAGGTAACTAACTTTTTCTCTTTCTGCTTTCAAGATTCTCTCTTTGTCTTTTGCCCTTGGCATTTTAATTATGATGTGTCTTGGTGTGGTCCTCTTTGGATTCTTTTTGTTTGGGGTTCTGTGTGCTTCCTGGACTTGTAAGTCCATTTCTTTCACCAGGTAGGGAAAGTTTTCAGTCATTATTTCTTCAAATAGGTTTTCAGTATCTTGCTCTCTCTCTTCTTCTGGCACTCCCATAATTCTGATGTTGGTACGTTGAAATTGTCCCAGAGGCTCCTTACATTATCTTCACATTTTTGGACTCTTTTTTTGTTTTGTTTTTCTGTTAGGGTGTTTTTGCTTTCTCATATTTCAGATCTTTGATTTGATTCTTGGGGTCCCCTAGTCTACTGTTGGATTTCTGTATATTATTCTTTATTTCAGACAGTGCATGCTTAATTTCTGACTGGTCCTTTTCCATTTTTTTGGCATTCTCATTAATATCTTTGAAGGTCTCACTAATGTCGGAAACCAAATATTGTTCTCACTAGATGGATGTAAACAGGAAGCCAGAAGGCGGGTCAACCTTAATTGCTCTGAAAGGTCAGAGCTATTTACTCACTGTTTAGTTGAAACATTATTGGTTGAAGCAACCTCTATGTTTGTTTCTTGTTAATTTCTGTTTTTGTTATTTCCTGCCTAAAGGCTAGGGGTGTGTCCCAAAGCCTTAATAAAAGGGAGAAAAAGGCCAGAGCAAGTGGCAGTCCTTTCCACTAGAGGAAGGCTCCCGCCTGGCCCCCCAATATCGCCAAATTTATGCTTTCAGTCTCTCATTTCGTTTGCGTGCGGCCTCCTTCAGAACCCGAACCCTGACCCGGGGACCCTGAACCACGCGGGACGTGGAAAGAGGTTCCCACACACTAAGTTTCTCAGAGTTCTCAATTAGTTTGTCAGCGGTTTGTAGAAGATTTTGAGTAACCTTATAAATGTGGTTTTGAACTCTATGTCCAGTTGTTTGCTTTCCTCCATTTCTTTCATTCGTGACATGTTTCTTCATCTCCACATTTTGACTGCTTCCTGGGGGTGATGGAGTAGCTTTTTGTGCTAGTTGTCCTTAGGGCCCAGTAGCTCCTCCTCCCCAGTTACCTGAGGTGGACACTCTTGGTGCATCCCTTTGTGGGTTGGGTTCACAGTTTTGTTGTAGTTAAGCCTTGATTGCTATTAGTACACTGAGAGGAATTGACCTCCAGGCCAATTGACTGAGGATTTAGCTGTGCTATTAATGGAAGAACTGCTGTGCTGGAGACACCCCTATGGGGCAAGACTTGCTTCAGTGGGGCTTTGGTGCTCACTGAGTCTGCCTCTTGGGTGTGTCACTTATATATGTGAGGAATTGAAATATGGTGTCGTCTCACACTGACCTCTAGGTACACCAGTTCCTGGATCTCCAAGGAGGTGCAAGTCAGCTAGTGTCTGAGGCCACCCAGCAGAAGCTACAGGGAGCTCTGCAGATTTCTCCTCTTTGCTTGGAGTTTGGAAGTTTTGGAATTGTATGACCCAGTTGCAATTTGTTAGGTTAAGCTACTAGAGGGCAGGCCATTCATATGCAAAAGTCACAGCATAGCTGGGTAGGTTTGTAAATTGGGTGGGGTCTCAGGGAATGGCTAGGTTAGGGCGTGGCAAACAGCAATGGCTGCCAGTCAGCCCTCTCTGCAGTATTCTGTTCAGTGTCCTGTGTCCCACAGCACAGTAAACAATAATTCCAGTGCACAACTCTGCGAGAGAGCCACCCTCTCTTTTTGACCCAATGGCAGACAGTCCAGTTTCTCCCTGTATGGGTCTGGGTCCCCAGCATCTCACCAGAAACTGGAGTTCAGAGTAGTTGGGAACTTGTAACTCCCTCCCAATTGAAAAACAACAGCACACGCCAGCCCAATTCGCTCGAGTCTCCATACCTCTTCCTTTCTGAGTCTGCATGTCCTATTAGGTGTGGATGCACTTTTTTCTTTCCTTCTAGTTGTAGAACTTCCACTCCGCCAGCTTTCCTGTGGTTCTGGGGGATAGTTGTTTTTTGTCTTTTAGTTGTAGTTTTGGTGTGGTTGTAAGAGACAGCACGTACAGGTGTATATCTTATGCCGCCATCTTGGTTCCTCCCCACTGAGAATTTTAGATATATATTTTTTTCTCATACATGTCTATACCTTTCCTCTCTCTTTTTTGAAGTGCATTTTATGTTTTGTTATATAAAGGACTCCAAACGGTCATCTGAGTAAGAAACCATGCTTATGTGTTCATGGGAGACTTATCAACTGAATTTGATACTGTTTTCACGTTCTTCAGGGTAAAGATAATCTGACATTGACACCTTCCTTGGATCAGTTCTTTCCTAATTATTGTGGGTGGAGTAAGTAGAGCCTTTAGGAACAAGGCCCTAGCAGGTCAGAGTGCACTGTGAGAGTCAGTTGTGTGTGTGTATGTGTGTGTGTATGTATGTTGTTTGTTTTGTGCTTGTGTATTTTGTGGGGAAAGAACAGTTGAACAACAATAGTACCTGAGCCCATACACCATAATGTGACCATTAAAATAAAGGTGACAGAATGTGAGGCAATGAGTGGATATGAGGGTTCATTTCAACTGAAAGGATTTTTTTTTTGAAACAAGATACATTGAAGGGAACAACAGGTAATGAAGGGCTTCGTTGTGTCTTAAGGTTTGAAACAGCAAAGGTGCCAACTGATTCCTCAACTCTCTTTGACCTCTTCTCTTATCCTTCTTGTTACTCCCCTCTGGGCACTGGCTCCTTTTAGAGCTTTAAATATCTGAGACAGTGTCATTTTCACCAACAGGGTACACACTTCCCCCAGATATCTTTGTGTCTTTCTCTCTGTCTTCCTTGAGGTCTTTGTTTAAATATCATCTTCTTTGCTAGGCTTACTGAACTCCCATTAAAAAAAAAATAGTACCCTCATTCACTTTTTTTTAAAAGTAAATATTTATTGTTCAGATTATTACATTTGTTTCTCTTTTTTTCCCCTCCATAGTTCCCTCCACCCAGCTCCCACCCCTGCCTCTACCCTTATCTTCTCCTGCCATTGACCTCATCCATAGGTGTATGATTTTTGTCCAGTCTCTCCCTGCACCCCGCTCACCTCTTTCCCCCTGAGAATTATCAGTCCACTCCTTTTCTGTGCTCCTGATTCTATTATATTCACCAGTTTATTCTGTTTATCAAATTTTTAATTCAGTTAATTTTTAGATTCACTTGTTGATAGATATGTATTTGTTGTTCATAATTTTTTATCTTTTACCTTGTTCTTCTTCCTCTTCTTAAAGAGTACCTTTCAGCATTTCATATAATACTGGTTTGGTGATGATGAACTCCTTTAGCTTTTTCTTATCTGTGAAGCTCTTTATCTGTCCTTCAATTCTGAATAATAGCTTTGCTGGGTAGAGTAATCTTGTTTGTAGGTTATTGCTATTCATCACATTGAATATTTCTTGCCACTCTCATCTGGCCTGATAGTTTCTGCTGAGAAATCAACTGACAGTCAGTCATATGGGTGCTCCCTTGTAGGTAATGAATTATTTTTCTCTTGCTGCTTTTAATATTCTCTCTTTGTCTTTTGCTCTTGGTATTTTAATTATGATGTGTCTTGGTGTGGTCCTCTTTGAATTCCTTTGTTTGGGGTTCTGTGTGCTTCCTGGACTTGTAAGTCTATTTCTTTCACCAGGTGGGAGAAGTTTTCAGTCATTATTTCTTCAAATAGGTTTTCAGTATCTTGCTCTCTCTCTTCTTCTGGCACCCCCACAATTCTGATGTTGGTACACTTGAAACTGTCCCAGAGGCTCCTTACATTATCTTCACATTTTTGGATTCTTTTTTCTTCTTGCTTTTCCAGTTGAGTGTTTTCTGATTCTTTATATTTCAAATTTTTTTTACTTGATTCTGGCCTTCCTCTAGTCTGCTGTTAGGTCTCTGTATAATATTTTTTATTTCAGACAGTTTATATTTAATTTCTAGTAGGTCCTTTTTCATCTCTAGTTGGTCCTTTTTCATCTCCTCTTAGGTCTTGCTAAATTTATCCATCTTTTCTAGGATATTCTTGAAAAACCTTATAAGTGTGGTTTTGAACTCTATATCCAGTTGTTTGTTTTCCTCCATTTCTTTTGTTTGTGATCTCTTCCTTTGTCTCCGAATTTTGATTATGCCGGGAGAACTTCTGTGTTGGATTCAATCTTATGATACAAGACTTGCAAAACTGCAAAAACCTCTCTGTTGAGCTTGGGATGGGTGGAGTCTCAGGGCTTAACAGACAACCTTGCCTTCCAGTCAGCCCCACCCTATGCGGCCCCTGGGTCTCATGTGACTCTGGGTAATCACTGAAGCGGTCCCTGTGTGCACCCACAGTGCCTGTAGACTACTGTCTTTCCGCCTCCCCTGCGCTCCAGGGTCTTGCCTGAAACTAGGGTTTAGTGGGGTTAGAAGTGACACAGTCTGTAGGCTCTGTCTCCCGCCCACAGGCCAGCAGCACAATCAGCAGTCCGTCTTCTGCCCTTTTGTGGCACCCCTAAATTTCCTTGCACTTCTCCCTTTTCACAGTCCAAACTCCCCCCCCCCAACCCCCCGTATGAGTTTTGGCTGGACCTGGGATTCAGTTCCGTAGGATAAGGGGTTCAAGCAGTTGGAGATCTCCCATTTCCCTCCCGCCAGAGGAAGCCAGCCAGGCAACCTGGCACCTGCTCCCTCCAGGCGGTGCCTCTGTACTCAGCTTTTTGCAGATCTCCGTGAGCCCCTCTCTTTCCTTCTAGTTGTAGAATTTCCACTCAGCCAGCTTTCCTGTGGTTCTGGATGATGTCCATTCTGTCTTTTAGTTGTAGTTTTGAAATTGTTGTGTGAGACAGCAGTTTAGGTGCTCACCTATGCTGCCATCTTGGATTCCTCTCTTCATTCACTCTTTTTTACACCTAATGTTTTCTCCTGGGAAAAGGTCTAAGTGAGAGAAAAACTCCTAATTTCAGATATCAGGAAAGATCCATTATGATGACCAGATCTATATAAAATAAAAATTATGTTATTCTTTATTATCATTTTTATTTGTTTGTTAATCCTCACCCAAGGATATTTTTCCATTGTTTTTTAGGGAGAGTGGAAGAGAGAGTGGAAGACAGAGAGAAACATTTATGTGAGAGAAATGCATTGCATAGTAGCCTCCTGCCTGTGGTCCTAGGGAGGAGCCTGCAACCACGGTACATACCCTTGACAGAAGTGGATCCTGAAACCTTGTGTTCTGCAGGCTCTGTCCATGGAGAGATCACCACTTAGCCAAACTGGCTAGGGCTACATTGATTATTGATCACAAAATATAAATGGTAGCATTTCAACTTTTAATAAGGCAATTTTGTATGAAAATTAATCATATCATTTTTTTCATTCTTAGTCATCACCTCTACCACATGGTACAAGGCAATGGTACCTCAATTTCAGAATTTATTCTTGGATTGTCAGAGGAACCAGCACTGCAGCCCCTCATATTTGGACTTTTCCCTCTCCATATACCTGATCACTGTGTTGGGAAACCTGCTCATCATCCTGGCTGTCAGTTCTGACTCCCACCTCCACACACCCATGTACTTCTTCCTCTCTAACCTGTCCTTGGTAGACATCTGTTTCACATCCACCACCATTCCAAAGATGCTGATGGACATACAGACATGAAGCAAAGTCATCACCTACGAAGGCTGCATCACACAGCTGTATTTTTTTCATACTCTTTGCAGTATTGGACAACTTCCTCTTGACTATAATGGCCTATGACCGGTTTGTGGCCAACTGTCACCCCCTGCACTACACAGTCATCATAAACTCCCGGCTCTGTGGACTGCTGGTTCTGGTGTTCTGGATCATGAGTGCCCTGTATTCCTTATTACAAAGCTTAATGGTGTTGCGACTATCCTACTGTACATGCTTGGAAGTTCCTTATTTTTTTCTGTGAACTCAAACAGATGATCCAACTTGCCTGTTCTGACCTTTCTTAATAACATGGTGTTGTGTTTTGAGATTGGGCTGCTGAGTGGTGGTCCCTTTGTTTGTATCACTTACTCTTATTCTAAGATAGTGTCCTCCATACGTGCAATCTCCTCAGCACAAGGGAAGTATAAAGCATTTTCTACCTGTGCATCTCACCTCTCAGTTGTCTCCTTATTTTATGGTACAAGCCTACCCACAGCTCATACTCAAGTGCAGCAGCCTCAGTGATGTTTGGCCTGGTCACACCCATGCTGAACCCCTTCATCTCCAGTCTCAGAAACAAAGACATAAATGGGGCCCTGAAACCATTTGTTGGGATGACAGGCATAAAAGGTCCAGTTGTCCTAAGGATGAGGAAGTGCCCATGATTGCAGGGATCAGTGTCTTGGAGCCTTAAATTGTTATTCTTTAGTTAGCATGTAGTTGTAGAAATTGCTTTTTTATTTATTTCCTAGAATTTTCATTTGTTTATTGCAACTTCTCTATACAATTTAACCACTTTATTAAGCTTCTGCTCTGTTATATAAACAGTTTTTCTCTATGTCTTTATTTTTACCTTTACATTTTTTCCAGTCTTACTCAGAAATACTTAGAAATTCCAGTTTATTTCACGGGCAACAGAGATTTCTTTAGACACAAACAATAGTATGGTGGTTTCAAGAGGGAAGGTGGTAGGCAAGTACTAAAGGATATAAGGGACTAAATAAATGGTGACAGAAGATGATTTAACTGTGGGTGTTGGGGACCCAATACAATATACAGATTATGTGTCAAGGAAATATAAACTTACAACCTATTTGACCTTCTTGACCAATTTCACCCTAATAAATTTAATTAAAAAAAATAATTTGGCCGAGACTGGTTTGGCTCAGTGGATAGAGCATCAGCCTGTGGACTGAAAGGTCCCAGGTTCGATTCCGGTCGGGGGCATGTACCTTGCTTGTGGGCACATCTCCAGTGTGGGGCGTGCAGGAGGCGGCAGATCGATGTCTCTCTCTCATCGATGTTTCTGACTTTCTATCCCTCTCCCTTCCTCTCTGTAAAAAATCAATGAAATATATTTTAAAAAAATAATTTGTTTTCCAATGACATACATCATTGTACGTGATTTGTTCTTTTTTTATAGACTGAATAATCCTATGTGGTACTAGTAATGTGGGAAAACTTCACTTGGCTACTGAGATTATTTATCTAATTTCATTCCAGGAAAATCTAAAAATCACTGTTTTCATGTTTGCTTTTCTCATTTTTTATAATTTAGTAGCGATGTTGTAGGCTAGAAATGCCTGGGGCATTGGTCTGGCCCTGCTACTTGTTATACAGACCATAGTTATGACTGAACTGGCCCCTATGGTCATTATAATAATTGATACAATCATCAGAAAACTATAAACACGCAATATTCATTCCTATCACTACTCTCAGGGGACCGTAGAAGGCAGTCATGTGGAGAAAGAGAGAGAGAATGGCCTGGAGCTCTGCCTTTATTGGAGTCCAAGGGTAGGATAAATAGGGTTTTGAAGATTAGTCCTTTCTTCATGAATTTAAAACATAAGAGCAGGGAAAAACTGTTTATATAACAGAGCAGAAAGCTTAATAAAGTGGTTACTTCAATTGTATAGAGAAGTTGCAAGAGCAGGAATTAGAGCAGGGGATGTAAAGCAGGATCACTCATGAGATATTACCTAGGGCCTAAGCTACTCTGGGTTTTCTAAAATGGGAACCTCATGGTTAAGGGTGTGTTCCTCAGCCTGGCCTTCACCCTCTAGCAGTCCTGGAGCCTTTGGGGGATGTCCGCCTGCCAGCCTAGGCCCACTCTCCACGGGGATCAGGCCTAAGCCAGAATTTGGACATTCCTCTCACAGTCTGGGACCCCTCACTCCTTACTACCCAGCTGTCCTCGCTCCTTATTGCTTGGCTCGCTGCTCCTTACCGATGTCACGGAGGTGGGAGAGGCTCCTTCCACTGTCACTATACTTGCCAGCTGTGAGCCCAGCTTCTGGCTGAGCAAAGCACCCGCTATGGGAGCACACTAACCACAGGGGCCATCTCGTGCATTGAGCATCTGCCCCCTGGTGGTCAGTGCACATCATAGCAATTGGTCATTTTGCCATTTTGTCAATATACTTATTGGGCTTTTTTATATAGGATTATAGGATTGTAAGCAATGCAGTCAGGAGCTTATTATTTGTCGTCGTTCAACAGCCTTTATATAAAAGAACCAAACACAGAATATATCACAACATATGGAATAAGTGAGTATACTACTTATTCAAATAACACACAAATGAAATTTTGATTCAGTGACTTTGACACAAAGCCACATGGTCAAAGAGAGGTCCTCAGATCAGGACCTGCAGTATCACCACCTCCTGGGAGATTATTTAATATATCCAAAGAACTAGAATCCTAGATGACTCAGATGCACATTGAAGTTGAGGAAGTGCTGAGCTAGACTAGATTCAACAATCTCCCTCCATAAATGCCAAATATCCCCTGGGGCAAAATCATTTCAGTTTGGGAGTCATTGGTCCAGAATTTGAAAACTGAAAGCAGCATGACAGATTCCAATCAAGACCCATCCCTTATTCAGCTTGTAACTTTGAGCAGATCACTAAACCCCTTCAAGCCTCATTTTTATAAAGGGGAATAGAGTTCACAATAGAATATCTTATAGAATGAACTTTTCAAAAAATTAAAGCAGGAGATGCTTATAAGATGCCAAGCTCAGGTTATGTGGCATTAGAATACCAAAGTGTAGCCCTAGCTGGTTTGGCTCAGTGAATAGAGCATTAGCCTGTGAACTGAAAGGTCCTGGATTCGATTCTGGTAAGGGGGACAAGCCTGAGTTGCTGGCTCAATCCCCAGTAGGGGGCATGCAGGAGGAAGCTGATCAATGATTCTCTCTCATCATTGATGTTTCTATCTCTCTCCCTCTCCCTTCCTCTCTGAAATCAATAAAAATATATTTTAAAAAAGAATATGGCCGAAACCGGTTTGGCTTAGTGGATAGAGTGTTGGCCTGCAGACTGAAAGGTCCCAGGTTTGATTCCGGTCAAGGGCATGTACATTGGTTGCGGGCACATCCCCAGTAGGGGGGGCATGCAGGAGATGGCTGATCAATGTCTCTCTCTCATCAGTGTTTCTAACTTTCTATCCCTCTCCCTTCCTCTCTGTGAAAAATCAATAAAATATGTTTAAAAAAAAGAATATGGCTATTTTTAAAAAGGAATATCTAAGTGTGCATTGTAATTAACATATTGTCATATATAATAAAGAGCCAATATGCTAATTAGACCGAACAGCTGAACAACCTTCAGATGACCTCCCAATGAAGCCAGGGCTATAAAGGTGGGCTGAGGCTCTGAGGCAGCCAGGGTTGGGAGGGCTGAGCTCCCTGCAGAAATTTCATGCATCAGGCCTTTAGTATGTTATAATGAAGGACTTAATGACAGCTGTTACTTTATGAAATAAGTGCAAAATCCCTAAACATTTTGACAGATGTGTCAGAAATCCAAAGAAGCACAGCTCTCCCCCTGTTGGAGAGAAGGATAGAAACTTTTTGGAGCCATCAGGGCTGTGCCCCCATCACAAGTTAGTGCTTGAGGATCAAAGGGACCTGCTAGTGATAGATTTCTTGGCCTCAGACTTTGGGGAAAATGTTAACTTGGGTTTATAATGAGGTGGTAGGAGGTCAGACCTCTGGAAAGCAAAAAGATTAGAAACAAGGAGAAATAAAAATTAAACTTACTCGACTTCTAACTTGGTCTCTTGGGATCAGAGAATCATTAGGAAAAATTTTCTTTCTGTTTAATCCAGAAGTCCACAAGGAAATCACATGCTTAGATGTTGAAATAACCCAAGAGAAATGTGTCTGATGACCAGTTATAGAGAGAGCTGTAAATATCTCTCCTGTAGAGTCCCTCAGCTTGTACAATATTGATGGATAGGACATGATTGTTGCTTTTGATTCCTAAGCTGGTTCAGGGACTGATGCTTAACTCCTTTCTGCTGTCTTATGTGGGGACAGAGCCTCAGTCTCCATCATCAACTATCCAGAGAGGAGTTCCACACAGAGACCATCCTCTCAGAGATTCATCCAGGTGAGTCTGAGAGTTCAGCAGGTACATCAGGGAAGGGTCAGAGAGGATGGAATCTGAGAACTTTTTCCTGAGTCACTGTGTCTAATCAGGCTAGCCCAGAGACAAGCAAATATTGTGTCTATATTATTGGTTAAGTCACTGATGTTTAATTAATGTACTTAATATGCTAAGAAAGATGTGCTTGTTCTATCTACACTACAAAGACTATAGTTGACAATTAAGCGATGGGTGTGGGTATACAGTTGGGTATACACTGTAAAATGAATGAAATGCATAAAATGAAGACATATCTGAGGAGTTTTGCTCTTTGAGGAGCAGGGAATAGAGTATTAGATGTGGAGCACAGTGCAGTGAAGTGAGAGTGTTTGTATTAAATTTCTAAGATGAGGTATGTTTGAGCATGTTTTGTATTTATTGAAAAGACTCTAACCAGTGCAGGGAGATGGTACCTTGCAACAGTAGTTCTTGAGTCGTACATTGCAGTGTCTTCTCTCCTGCTGGATATTCACATGAGAAAAGTTATTTAATAAGGCTCAGAGGAATACCAAATATTCATTTGAAAGACAAATTTGCCATGTGGTAAATGTTCATATACATTGGAACCTAATTCCAGAATCATTAAATGAATAATAACTGAACATCTGCCATGTGACAGAACATTCTAGAAACATTATGTATTATATTCTTTTAGATATATCTTTACAATTAACTATTAACTGATGTTTATATCATTAAATTATTGCTATTTTATGGATTGTTTCAAGTAATATTTGATTCTTCATTCAATTATGTTTATTATGGTTGTTTTGAAACTACTCTTTTTAACCTGATTTATTATCCCTTCAATCTTTCCATGTTGTCACTGTTCACATTCTTACTTCTGTTTCTATGTAAGTGCATATCTATGCACATACCTCTCTGAAAATTCCAAACAGGAGCAAAGCAGGTGACATCCTGCTCTTTTGGATCAGGCAGTATAACAGTGAGTACAGAGAACAATGAAATAAATTTGTGCTTAAAATAATGTCCTCAGGAAGATTCATATGAAGAAAGCTATTCAGCATAATTAGATAGAATTGTAATGATGTGGCAAGCTTCATAAAGCACGGTCTGGGAGGTTTTGTACGTTGGACGAAGATCAGAACCAGAACCAGAGTGGGTGCACTGGGTTTGTGGATGTTAAGCATCCATCCCTGAACCAGCTTAGGAATCAAAAGCAACAACCGTGTCCTGTCCATCAATATTGTACAAGCTGAGGGACTCCACAGGAGAGATCAAAACCTAAAGCCCAAGAAATGCTAGAAAAGGTGCCACTTCAGAAAAGAAATAAAGGGGCTAACTTCATCCTCTGTCATATTATATAAAAATGAAGTGGTTATATAATTACAAAACAGGTACAGAAAATGCTTGATATTAAAAATGCTCAACTTTTTTTTCCACATAATATTTTCTTCTGTGAAGTGTTGGTTTATCCCTTTGCTTTGGGTGTAGAATATGTAAAGTGACACTGTAAAGGTATCATTCTTTTGAATTGTAGACAAGTTTCTTTTTGTTCTCTTATTATTTTGCTGGGCATCTGGGGAGTATGTTTAGGGTTCAAATGCTGCCAGAACCTAGAAAGATTTTTCTTTTTTACACCTGATCTTTTGATATAATTTTAAACTCCTCATTTCATTTCATTCCTTTCCCTCTCACTCTCTGTTTATTAAACACATTTTATACAATTAAAACTATTATTTTATTTATTTATTATCCTTTGTTACAGTATAGTTAGAATACAGTATTTATTAACCTCAAGTGTACAACATAGTAATTGGACATTTATATAGCTTACAATGTGCTCACCACAATAAGACTAGTAACCATCTGTCACCATGCCAAGTTATTAAGATACTAGAGGCCTAGTGCACAAATTCATTACATGGGTGGGGTTCTGCTGGCCTGACCCAATCAGGCCAGGTTGGCGGTGTGGGAGGGGACACAGGAGTTGGGCAGCCCCACCCCTGACCAGGGTGGGGGGTGCTGATCAGGGCTCTGATGAGGCCCATTGGCTGACCCAGTCCACATTTTTGTGACCAGTATTTCTGTCATTCTTGGTTTTTATATATATAGAATAGATGATTGACTATATTCCCCATTCTATATACTATATATCCATGGCTTATTTATTTTACATCCACAAGTTTATACTTCCTATTCCCATTTCCCTTTTTTATTCTTTTCCTCCTCCCCTCCCATCTGACAACCATCTGTTTGTTCTGTGTATCTATGATTTTGATTTCATTTTGTTTTGGCTGTTTATTTGTTGTTGTTGTTTTTTCTTATTCTACATGTAACTGAACTTTATAGTATTTGTCTGACTCTGTCTGACTTATTTCACTTAGCATAATTCCCTCTATGCCCATCCATGTTGTTGCAAATGGCAAGATGTCAATGTTTTTTATTGCTGAGTAATAATTGTGTGTGTGTGTATGTATGTATGTGTGTGTTCATGTGTGTGTATCTCACACTCACTATACATTCATCTGTTGATGGACACCAGCAATTCCACTCTTGGATATTTATCTGAAGAAAAAAATGCTAATTTGAAAAGATACGTGCACCCCTATTATCATTGGAGCATTATTTACAATAGTCAAGATACAAACAGATTTTTACTTGAATTTATTGGGGTACAGGTTTCAAGTGTATAACTCAATAAGACATCATGTGTTCACTGCATAAGTGCTCCCACCACCTCAGTAAGTCTCTTTCTGCCCCCATTTTCTTCCCCTTTACCCACCTTCACCTTTACCCCACCTACTTTTCCCTCAGGCTGTCACCACACTGTTGTCCGTTTCTATGTATTTTGCTTAACTCTTCACCTTCTTTCAACTGGTACTCCCTTCCCCCACCCCTCTGACAGCTGCCAGTCATTCCATATATTCATGCTTCTGTTTCTATTTTGTCCTTCAGTTTATTTTATTCATTAGATTTTACATATAAGTGAGAGAATATGGTAATTGTCTTCCTCTGTTTTATTTCACTGAACATAAAAATCTCCAGGTCCATCATGCTGTCACCAACGATAAGACTCTCCTCCCCCACTTTTTTATAGCTAACTATTAATCCATTGTATAAACATATCCCAGCTCTTCCTTTTTTTATTTTTTATACTGCAGCTCTTTTATCCACTCATCTACTGGTGGGCCCTTCGGCTGTTTCCAGATCCTGGCCAATGTAAATAACGTTGCAATGAACATAGGGGTACATATATTTTTTTGAATTAGTGTTTCAGGTTTCTTAGCATATAATCCTTGAACTGAAATCAGAGGGTCTAAAGGCAATTCTATTTTTTATATTTTGAGGAAATTCCATAGTGTTTTCTACAGTGTCTGCACACCCCAGCTGCATTCCCACCAACAATGCATGAAGGTTCCCTTTGCTCTTACCTCGTCAGCACGTGTTGTTTGTTGAATTATTGATGATAACCATTTTGGCATGTGTGAGGTGATATCTCTTTGTAGTTTTCATTTGCATCTCTGTAATGGTTAGTTCATTAGATTTCTTATTTGTTTATTTTGGTTTTTAGATTCAATTGTTGACAGATATATATTTATTGCCATTTTATTGTTCATATTTCTTCTCCTCCTCCTCCTGCTCCTCCTCCTCCATCTTCATTTTCTCCCTCCTCTTCCTCTTTATCTTTTTAAAAAATACCCTTCAATATTTCATGTAATTCTGGTTTGGTGTGATGAAACTCCTTTAGCTTTTTTTTTTTTTTTTTTTTTTTGTCTATGAAACTCTTTATCTAACCTTCAATTCTAAATGATAGCTTTGCTAGATAGAGTAATCTGGTTGTAGGTCCTTGCTATTCATCACTTAGAATATTTCTTGCCACTCCCTTCTGTCTTGCAAAGTTTATGTTGAGAAATCAGCTGACAGTATTTGGATGCTCATATTTTAGGAAACTAACTGCTTTTCTCTGGCTGCTTTTAAGATTCTTTCATTGCCTTTATGATGTGTCTTGGTGTGGGCCTCTTTGGGTTCCTCTTGTTTGGGACTCTGTGCTTCCTGGACTTGTAAGTCTATTTCTTTCACCAGGTAGTGGAAGTTTTCTGTTGTTATTCCTTCAAATAGGTTTTCAATATCTTCCCCTCTCTCTTTTCCTTCTGGCACCCCCATAATACAAATGTTGTATGCTTGAAATTGTCCCAGAGGCTCTTTATATTATCTTCATATTTTTAATTTTTTTTTCTCTTCTGATTGGGTATTTTTTGCTTCCTCATATTCCAAATTGTTGCTTTGATTCTCTGAATCTACTAGTATATTGCTAAATATCTATAAATTCTTCTTTATTTCAGTTATTGTATCCTTAATTTCTGAATGTTCTTTTTTCATGTTTTTGAAAATTCTCACTAAGATCTTGGGAAGTTTCATTAAGTCCCTTGAAGCTCTCATTAAGGTCTTTGAGTAACCTTATACCATTATTTTGCACTCTGTATTCAGTAGTTTACTTGCTTTTCTTTCTTTCACTTGTGACATGTTTCTTTGTTTCTGCATTTTTAGCTGCTTTCCTGTTTTCATTTCTGTGTATTAGGTAGACCTGGTATGTCTCCTCAAATTGGTATCATGGCCTTGTGTAGTAGGTGTCCTATGGGGAACAGTGGCTCAGCCTCACCAGTCACCTGAGCTGGGGACTCTAGTTGTGTCCTGTGTAGACCATTTGCACAGTCTTGTAGTTGAGTCTTGATTGCTGTTGGCCTCACTGGGAGGAACTGACCTCTAGGCTAACTGGCCCTGAGGACCAGCTGTGATTACAATGGGAGAACAAGTGTGCTGGAGACATCCCTATGGAGCAGGATTTGCTTCAGTAGGGCTTTTGGTGCTCACAAAGTCTGCCCTTTGAGTATGTTATTTGTGGATGAGTAGAGTTGTAACCTGCTTTGTGGCCTCCAAGGAGATACAAAGTCAGCCATTGCCTAGGGGCATCCGGCAGGAGCTATGGAGAGGTTGTCTGATGGCTACTAATTGAATTGGGCTTCAAAGTGCCAAGGTGAGGCAAGCTCTGAAGCAAGATACCCTGGTGCTAGTGATGGGTGTTGGGCCTTTTATTGATAGGTTTGGGACATGCTGATGCCAGCTGCAGCTTTTTTGAGAGATTTCAGGAAAGTCTGAAACCTGAGCAA
Organism: Lasiurus cinereus; assembly: GCA_011751065.1. NCBI lineage: Eukaryota > Metazoa > Chordata > Mammalia > Chiroptera > Vespertilionidae > Lasiurus > Lasiurus cinereus. The sequence continues at coordinate 786,279 of JAAGEH010000343.1, forward strand.
GGACAGGCCATTCATATGGAAAAGCTGCAGCTGTTTGTGGGGCTGCAAATTGGATGGGGCAGGGTCTCAGGGAATCACCAGGGAAGAGCAAACAGTGTAGGCCATGTCGATGGAGACTCAGAAATGGCTGCCAATCATCCCTGTGATGGTAGGGGTCCAAGAACAGAAACAATGATCCTAGGCACAACCCTATCTGGGAGAAGCCACCCCTGAGTTCCTGGCCCAATGTCAGATAATCCAGTTCCTCCCCATATATGTTTGAGTCTCCCAAAGCCTCCCCAGCTCTGGAGTTCAGAGGGATTGAGTCCCAGTAAGTTCCTGTGCCAGCCCTTTAAGAGGAATTCTTGGGTTTTCAGCAGCTTCTCTGTCACTCAGCCACAAACACCCCTCTTGCTCCCCGGTTTTTAAGATCCAAAGTTATGGGGACTTCTCTTTCCAGTTCTGAAACCCTGGGCTGGGGGGTCTGGTGTGGGGCTAGGATCCTTTGCTCCTCACGGTGGAGCCTCTGCACCCAAGATATATATCCCTCCTGATTTAAAAAAAGGCACATGTGGGTGTTGGACCAGCCTTTCTGCACCTCCACCCCTCATACCAGTCTCAATGTATTTTCTTCTTTCTTTTTCTAGTTGTAGGACTTCCATACAGCCAGCTTTCAGGTAGTTCTAAATTATAGGTGTTCTGTATTTTAGGTATAATTTTGATGTAGTTGTGAGAGGAAGTGAGTACTGGAAAATACCTACTCTACCATCTTGGTTATCTGTAAATCAAGCATGTCAAACTTGCAGCCAGCGAGTTTGTCATGCTTGCTCTAAGTGGTAGTCTTACAACTTCACTCAGGATGTTTCCTATGAAAATCAATCATAATTTTTTTTTATTTTCAGTCATCACCTATACCACATGGTACAAGGCAATGATACCTCAATTTCAGAATTTATTCTCATGGGAGTTTCAGAAGAAGCAGAACTGCAGCCCCTCATATTTGGGCTTTTCCTCTCCATGTACCTGATCACTGTGTTGAGAAACCTGCTCATCATCCTGGCCATCAGCTCAGACTCCCACCTCCACACACCCATGTATTTCTTCCTCTCTAATCTCTCCTTCCTAGACATCTGTTTCACCTCCACCACCATCCCAAAGATGCTGGTGAACATACAGACACGAAGCAAAGTCATCACCTACGAAGGCTGCATCACACAGCTGTATTTTTTTCATACTCTTTGCAGTGTTGGACAACTTCCTCTTGACTGTAATGGCCTATGACCGGTTTGTGGCCATCTGTCACCCCCTGCACTACACAGTCATCATGAACCCCCGGCTCTGTGGACTGCTGGTTCTTGTGTCCTGGATCATGAGTGCCCTGTACTCCTTGTTACAAAGCTTAATGGTGTTGTGACTATCCTCCTGTACATGCTTGGAAGTTCCTCAGTTTTTCTGTGAACTCAATCAGATGGTCCAATTTGCCTGTCCTGACACCTTTATTAATAACATGGTGATGTATTTTGGAATTGTGCCGCTGGGTGGTGGTTTCCTTGTTTGTATCCTTTACTCTTACTGTAAGATTGTGTCTTCCATACGAGGAATCTCAGCTCAGGGGAAGTACAAAGCATTTTCTACATGTGTGTCACACCTTTTAATAGTCTCTTTGTTTTATGGTACAATCCTAGGAGTGTATCTCAGCTCTGCTGCTACCTGAAGCTCATACTCAAGTGCAACAGCCTCAGTGATGTATGTCGTGGTCACACCCATGCTGAACCCTTTCACTTATAGTTTGAAGAACAAAGACATAAAGGAGGCTCTGAAAAGATTTGTTGGGAAGACAGGCATAAAATGGCCAGCTGTCCTAGGGATGTGCAAGTGCCCATGATTGCAGGGATCAAAGTCTTGGAGCCAGACATTTCTATTCTTTAATCATCATGTGGTTGTAGAACCTGATTTTTTATTTGTTTCCTGGAATTTTCATTTGTTTGTTGTATCTTCTCTGTACAGTTAAAGTAACCACTTTATGAAGCTTTCTGCTCTGTTATATAGTTTTCCCTGTGTCTTTATTCTTACCTTTGCAGGTTTTCTTACCTTACACAGAAATACTTAGAAATTGCAATTTATTTAATGGGCAACAGATACTTCTTTAGACACAAACAACAGTATGGTGGTTCCCAGAGGAAAGGGGTTGGGACTTCTAAAGGGTAAAGAAGGACAAATATATGGTGGCAGAAAATGATTTGACTGTGGGTGTTGGGCACTCAATACAATATACAGATTATGTGTCAAGGAAATATACACTTACAACCTATTTGACCTTACTGACCAATTTCACCCTAATAAATTAAATTTTAAAAAGAATAATCTATTTTCCAATGACATACATCATTGTATGTAATTTGTTCTTATTTTATAGATTGAATAATCCTAAGTGGTACTATCAATGTGGAAAAAACTTCATTAGGCTACTGAGACAATTTATCTAATTTCATTCCAGGAATAGCTACAACCACTGTTTTCATGTTTGTTTCCCTCATTGTTTGTAATTCAGAATCTTAACAGCTTTTCTTAATACTATAGACTTTAATCATTCTTTCCTTTAAGCCTATTGGGAGTGATGCTATAGGCAAGAAATGCCTGGGCACTGGCCTAGTCCTGCTACTTGTTATGCAGACCAGAATTATGGCTGGACTTTGTGGTCCTTATAATAATTGCTACAAACATCAGGAAACCATGAACATACAAGGGTCATTTCTCTCACCACTCTCAGAGGACCACACAACAAGGTCTTAGGGAGAAAGAGAGAGAGAATGGCCTGGTGCTCTGACTTTATTGGGGTCCAAGGGCAGGATGATAGGGTTTTGCAGATTAGCTCTTTCTTTGTGAATTTAAAACATAAGAGCAGGAATTAGAGCAGGGAAGAAAATCGGGAACACTCATGACGTAGTTATTTAGACTACTAAGGTTTTTTTTTTGAAGGAGAACTTCATTGGGTAAGGGCAATGTGAATGCTTTTCAAGTAACTGTGTCATACAATTGGCAATATATTTATTCAACATCATTATCTTTGAAGTAATGCCTCAAATCAAAAGCATAATGTCAGTAATTTACACTTTATACATGCTACTCTGTTTTTACCTTCTCTTTTGGTTTTATTGCCTAATTTAGCTCAGGGTCCTGAATACCTACAGTAATTATGGCAAAAATTAATGATCAAATATATATCTCCCACTGGTGTATACACAGAAAGGCAAATTTGAATAAATAGGTTAACATAATACTACATTAGTATCAGAGATTATCTTAAAAATTAAGAAGCAAAATGTTTGGTCACTTACTTTGTTACTATATAAGATATTTCTTTTTCATAATGCACAGCTACACATTGAAGTGTCAATGATCAGTGTCCATTTCTAAAGGGCTTTATACATTGGGATGAATGATTGGTTAGTGTATTTTATGTCTTAATGAATCATTTCCTGGTTTTGCTTGAAAATTCCAGTGCTGTCTGCAACTATGTATTCTCTATAGCTCTAAATAAGTTTTTCTCCTATTCTAAATTTTGTCATAACTACAATAGAAATGTTGAATGAACAATATTATGATGATCTATTATATGTCTTCCTAATGCTAGAAGCCTCTTCTTATGAACAGAGGATGTCTTACAAGAGAGCTTAAATTCCTGCTCAGTCATGTGATTCAGGATCACCATTTTTTATGTCAAACATGCATATCCTTTCAGCCTGTTCAATTTCCTTGGACAAAACCTCAGTATGGTAATCTGTTTGTACAGTTACCTGCAATAAATTTGAGTAATACTGTCTTCAAATATCAGGTATATGCCCCAAATCAAAGGAAGTATATTACTACAATTGCCCTCAGGGCTGTTTGCCTGAATTATTGCATCAGTTAGCTATTGCTACATAACAAGCATTCTAAATCAAATGGTTTTTTATAATGCCTTTATTATTCAATGTGATTATATGATGAGAGTTGTTCTGACCTCTGATCAGATACTCTTGAGCCTACATCAGCTGAATGTCTCTACACTGTGTTTCTATAGCTCAACCTTGATGTTGCATGAGGCTATGCTGCACTCTTACCTTGAACCAATTTTGGCCAATTTAATCTCTAGTTTAGAATAAAAAGGAGTTTATATAAATTGCCTATATTTAATTATATTGTTTTATACCCATATATGACAGTGCTTTCTAAGCAGTTTGAAGATGTATTTTTAACCCCAGATAAAATGTGACTTAGCTACTGTGCTCTAGATCCTATCTTGAGATATAAGATTTTTTTAAAAAACAATTTTTAAAAATATATTTTATTAATTTTTTTACAGAGAAGAAGGGAGAGGGACAGAGAGTGCCGCAACTAAGGTATGTGCCCTTGACCAGAATCGAACCTGGGACCTTTCAGTCCACAGGCTGACACTCTATTCACTGAGCCAAACTGGTTTTGGCATAAAATTTTTAAAAATTATAATTTATTAGACTATAATGGCATACAATAAAATGTACAAAGTTAAAATACAAGATTTGCTGATTTAAAGGAGCCATGCAACATTTAAGAATGCATACTGCATGGGTCCATGTATATGTAATTTCAGCAAAGTACACAACAGATTTAATTGCTTTTCATTGTAATTGTAAAAAATGGAATCAGAAGCTTATTTGATATTCAAAAGCCTATATATAAAATAAGGAAACACAGAATATATATCACTAATATTACATACAAATAAAATTTTGATTCAGAAGACTTGAAACTATCCACATTGGACTCTAACACAAAGCCACAAGCCTGGTGGCCAGAGAGTGGTTCTCAAACCAGGACTAACAGCATCACCACTTCCTGGGAGATTATTTGATTTTCAGAATCTCTGGGCCCACCCAGATCTGCAAAGGAACTAGAATCCTGAGTGACTCATATGCATGTTGAAGTTTTAGAAGTGCTGGTCTAGACTAAGTCTTCTCATTTTTTCATGTTGAGAATTGAGGCAGGATAACTATTTGTTTTGGGTATTATAGATGTTCAGCATCCTCCCTCTAGATATTGCCAAATATCCCCAGGGGCAAATTATATCAGTTTAAGAATCACTGGCCTAGAATTTGAAATCTGAAAGCAACTTGACAGATTCCAATTGAGGCCCATCCCTTACTCAGCTTGTAACTTTGAGCAGATCACTAATCAATCCCCTTCTAGCCCCATTTCTGCCAAGGGGAATAGAGTTCACAATAGTATTACTTTATAGAATGAACTTTTCAAAAAGTTAAATCACATGATTTGTATAGGACACTAAGCATAAGAATATCTAAGCGTAACTTTCAAATAATATATATAGTATATTATAATGAGGGACATAATGACTGCTCTTAAATTGTGAAATAAGTACAAAATCCCTAATCATTTTTGACAAGTATGTTAGCAAGCCAAAGGAACACAGCTCTCCCCTTAATGGAGAGGAGAATAGCAACTTTCTGGAGACATCAGGGCTGTGTCCCCACCACAGATCAGTGTTTGAGGATCAAAGGAATCTGCTTTTGATGGGTTTCTTAGTCTCAGACATTGGGGAAAATGTTAATTCAAGGTTGTGATAAGGTGGTAGGAGGTCAGACATCTGGAAAGCAAAAAGGTTCAGGACAAGAAAAAATAAAAACTAAATTTACTTGACTCCTAACCTGGTCTCTTGGGATCAGAGAATTATTAGGAAAAATTTCCTTTCTGTTTATTCCAGAGGCTCAAAGAGAAACCATGTGCTTAGAAGTTGGAATAACCCAAGAAAAATGTGCCTGATGAACAGGTATAAAGAGAACTGTAATTATCTCCCCTGTGCAGTCCTCAGTTTGTACAGTACTGGGGACAGGATACGGTTGTTGCTTTTGATTGTGAAATCTGGCTCAGAAACTAATGCTTCACTCCTTCCTGCTGTCTTGTGTGGGGACAGAGCTTTAGCCTCATTATCAATCATCCAAGGTGCAATTCAGACTTCCACATGGAGACCTTCCTCTCAGAGACCCATGCAGGTGGACCTGGGAGGCTGGGAGGTGCATCAGGAAAGGGTCAGAGAAGATGGAACCTGAAAATTTTTACCTGAGTCACTGTGTCTAATCAGCCTAGCTCAGAGACAAGAAAGTATTGTGTCTATATTCTTGGTTAAGTAATTAATGTGTAATTAATTTAGGTAATACATTAAGAAAGATGTGCGTGTTTGAATTTGTACAACAAGTTCAATAGTTAACAATTAAGTGATGAGTGTGGGTATTCAGTTGAATGACATTGTAAAATGAGTGAGACTCATAAAGTGAACACATATCTGAGGAGTTTTGCTCTTTGGAAAGTAGGAAATAGAGCATTAGGTATGGAGCACAGTGGAGTGAAGTGAGAGTGTTTGTATTAAATTTCTAAGATGAGGTGCGTTTGAGCATGTTTTGCATTTATTGAAAAGACCCTGACAGTGCAGGGAGATGGTACTTTGCAACAGCAGTTTTTGAGTCATACATTGCAGTGTCTTCTCTCCTGCTGGATATTCACATGATGAAAATTATTTAGTAAGTCAAAGAGGAATAATATTTACTTGAAAGACAAACTCGCCATATAGTAAATGTTCATATACATTGGAGTCTAATTCTGGAATCATTAAATAAATAACAACTGAGCATCTGCCATGTGCCAGAACATTCTAGGAACATTTTATATTATACTAGAGACCTGGTGTATGAAATTTGTGTACAGTATGGTCCCTAGGCCTGGCCTGCAATCAGGGCCATCTTCCCAGGCTGCTGACAGCCAGCCCTGCCCCCTGCTGCCACCCAACCCTGGTTTCCTGTTTGTCATTGGGCAATGGGAACCTGCCAGCTTCGGGGAGGGACCCAGAGGTGGGCCATTCTCGCCTGTTCACTGGCCCTGCCCCATTGCAGGTTGTTCTCTGTGTATGGAGTGACTGAAAGTTTGAGGGCCTTGGCCTGGTGCCACCTGCATCCCCTGCCACTCACCCCTGTCTCACCGTTTGCCATTGGGTAATTGGAACCTGAAGAGACAAAGAGATGGTTAGTGCACCCCATTGTGATGGAGAAGAGGTCGTTCTGGTCATTCCACCATTAGGGTCAATTTGCATATTACCTTGCTATTATATAGGATTCTTTTATATCTAACACTTTACAATTTAATTATAATCCATATTGATATTATTGCTATTTTATATCTTATTTTAATTAATATTTGATTCTTCAATTTTGTTTATAATGGGGTTATTGTTTTTAGGGTTTTAAAATGTATGTATTTAGTTCACAAAAAGACACTTCTCCTCCCACCTCCTGCCAAGTCTTCGTCCATGCATTTTCATGACCACATCCTGTTTGGTGGCTTCTTTGATGGCCCCAATTTTATCATGTTTCTTGCTGGAGTCCAGGCATTTGAAAATAAACAGATTCACATCTGGGGAAATTAACAGACCAACAGTGGCACACACAATGTATTCAATGAGAAAATAAAATGTTTGTTACAGGAGTGCAATAACAGAGAGAACATCTCAGGAGTGTGCCTCACTGGCGACAACAGCAGCATATCTTTCTGCCTTGAGTTCAGAAACCAGCTGGACTATCTCTGAGTGACTGAATTTTCCTGCTGTGGAATCATAGAAGTCCTGCAGTCTCCCAGGTTTGTTCTCAAGGTCTTCATATTCAGATGCCTGAAGAATTATCTCACATTGGTCCAGCTGCTTCACAAATTTGGCCTCTGCACTAGATTGGGTCTCATACTCTTCTCAGGGTTCATAGATCTACTTTCCAAGATCCTTTGAGTGAAGCTGGGTTAGCCACTTTATAGTTTTTTCTTCTCACCTATTTTTCTTCTTTGGGGATGTTATCTGCTGGCGCTATGTCCCCAGTGATACATTCTGCCATATTGTGAACCAGGGCTAGACATACATATCTGTCTTTGTTCAGATGATCATCTTTGGTCACCAGAGCCATAATTGCCATCCCGTACATGTGATCTGATACACACTCTGGCATCTCAACATTTCTGTACACCCAGTCAGTCCTTGGGACTCTATTGAGCTGCCTCACCAGATACAAAAACTGCAGAAGATTCAGGGTCCCATGGTCTCAGATGGCCACAGAGTAGGCCAAAGCCATGCGGCCATGGATCAGAAGGGGCAGAGTGACACAATAGTTGTGTGAAGCTACTCTTTTTAACCTGATTTATTATCCCTTTGATCTTTTCATGTTGTCACTTTTCACATTCTTAGTTTTGTTTATATGTAAGTGCATATCTTTGCACATACCTCTGTGGAAATTCCAAACATGAGCAAAGCAGGTGATGTCCCTGCTCTTTTGGATCATCCTAATATATAAAAAGCCAGGGGCCATCACAACCGAAACAACCAGATGGATGACCAAATAGCAGACTGTGTGGGACGACAAGGCTGGCAGGCAGGTTAGTGAGGGACAACCAAATGACTAAACAGCAGGCTGCATGGGGCAACTAGGCCAGCAGAAGGGGCAGTTGGGGACAACCAGGACAGTAAAGGGAAGTAAGAGACAATCAGGTTGGTAGAGGAGGGCAGTAGAGGGCAAACAGGCTGGCAGTGTGGGGGCAGTTAAGGGTGACCAGACCGGCTGTGGGGGCCGTTGGGGGAGACCAGGTCAGCAGGGGGGACAATTGGGGGTAACCAGGCTAGAAGAGGGGGCAATTAGGGGTGAGCAGGCCAGTAGGCAGAGGCAGTTAGGTTGTGATCAGGCTGGCAGGAGGGCAGTTAGAGGCAATAAGGCAGGCAGGCAGGTGAGCAGTTAGGAGCCAGTAGTCCCAGATTGTGAGAGGGATGTCGGACTGCCAGTTTAGGCCTGATCCCTGGGATCAGACATCCCCCAAGAGTGCAGGCTGGACTGAGGGGATGAATTTTGTACACTGGGCCTCTAGAACAATATAACAGTAAGGACAGAAAACAATGAAATAAATATGTGTTTAAAATAATGTCCTCAGGAAGAATAATATGGAAAAGGCTATTCAGTGTAAACAGATAGAAATATCATGGTGTGGCCAGATTTATAAAGCATGATGTGGGGCACATTTTGCATATTGGATGAAGACTAGGACCAGGACCAGAGTATGCCAGCTGGGTGTGTCACAAAAGAGAGCAAAACCCAAAGCCCAAGAAATAATAGAAAAGATTCCACATCAGAAAAGAAAGCACCTCACCTCCTATCAGAATATGTAAAAATGAACTGGTCAAATAATTATGAAATAGGTACAGAAAATACAAGCCTTCCACTGCTTGATATTAAAAATGCCCAATTTCTATTTCACTTTATATTTTAGTGTTGTTTTATTCCCTTGCTTTCATTATATAATATGTAGTAACAGCAAAAAGATATTACCTCTTTTGTCTTTTATTTTGGTTCTCTTGTTATTTTGCTGGGCATCAGGGGAATGTGTTCAGGGTTCAAATGCTGCCAGAACCAAAGAAGATTTTTCTTCCTCAGACCTGAGCTTATTAAATCATTTTAACTCCTCATTTAATTTAATTCCCCTTTTTTCACTCTCAGCTTACAAAACAGATTTTTATGCAGTTACAACTATTATTTCATTTTTTAATTCTTTATTACAATGTAGTTAGCATACAATATTATATTAACTTCATGTGATTGGACATTTATATCTTTACAATGTGGTCACCACAATAAGTCTAGTAACCATCTGTCACCATGCAAAGTTATTAAGATATTATTTACCATATTCCCCATTCTTTTTGTTTGTTTGCTTGTTTGTTTGTTTTTAAATAAGATTATCACATTTGTTTCTCTTTTTTCTCCTCCATAGCTCCCCTTCATCCGGCTCCCAACCCTCCAGCTACAATTACCTCCCTCCCGTTGACCTCATAAATAGGTGTAAAATTTTTGCCCAGTCTCTCCCTGTATACCTCTCACCCTTTTCCCCCTGAGAATGATCAGTTCACTCCCTTTCTGTGTTCCTGATTCTATTATATTCACCAGTTTATTCTGTTGATCAAATTTTTAATTCACTTAATTTTTAGATTCACTTGTTGATAGATATGTATTTGTTGTTCATAGTTTCTTATCTTTTACCTTTTTCTTCTTCCTCTTCTAAAAGAGTACCTTTCAGCATTTCATACAATACTGGTTTGGAGTTGATGAACTCCTTTAGCTTTTTCTTATCTGTGAAGCTCTTTATCTGCCCTTCAATTCTGAATGATAGCTTTGCTGGATAGAGTATTCTTGGTTGTAGGTTCTTGCTATTCATCACGTTGAATATTTCTTGCCACTCCCGTCTGGCCTGCATCATTTATGTTGAGAAATCAGCTGACAGTGGTATGGGTGCTCCCTTGTAGGCAATGAACTGTTTTTCTCTTGCTGCTTTTAATATTCTCTCTTTGTCTTTTGCTCTTGGTATTTTAATGATGATGTGTCTTGGTGTAGTCCTCTTTGGATTCCTTTTATATGGGGTTCTGTGTGCTTCCTGGACTTGTAAGTCTATTTCTTTTACCAGATGTGGGAAGTTTTCAGTCATTATTTCTTTAACTAGGTTTTCAGTATTTTGCTCTCTTTCTTATTCTGGCACCCCCACAATTCTGATGTTAGTATGCTTGAAACTGTCCCAGAGGCTCCTTACATTTTCACATTTTTGGATTCTATTTTCTTCTTGCTTTTCCAGTTGAGTGTTTTCTGATTCTTTATATTTCAAATCTTTTACTTGATTCTTGCATTTCTCTAGTCTGCTGTTAGTCTCTGTATAATATTTTTTATTTCAGTCAGTGTATGTTTAATTTCTAGTTGGTCCTTTTCCATCTCTAGTTGATTCTTTTTCATCTCCAGTTGGTTCTTTTTCATCTCCTCTTGGGTCTCACTAACTTTATCCAAGTTTTCTAGGATATTCTTGAAAAATCTTATAAGATGGTTTTGAACTCTATATCTAGTTGTTTCTTTTCCTCCATTTCTTTTGTTTGTGATCCCTTCCCTTGTCTCGGCATTTTCACTATGCTGGGAGAACTTCTGTGTTGAATTCAGCCTTATGATACCAAACTTGCAAAACTGGAAAAGCCTCTCTGTTGAGCTTGGGGTGGGTGGAGTCTCAGAGCTTAATGGACCACCTTGCCTTCCAGTCGGCCTGGCCCGCAGTGGCCCCAGAGTCTCACGTGACTGGGTAATCACTGGAGCGGTCCCTGTGCGCGCACGCGTGTGCATGCTCTCTCGCAGTGCCTCTAGACTGCTGTCTTCCTGGCTCCCCTGTGCTCTGGGACCATATGAATCTGGGGTTTAGTGGAGTTAGAAGTGACACAGTTGGGATGCTTTGTCTCCCTCCCTCTTGTGAAAGCCAGTGGCACAATCAGCAGCCAGTCTTCTGTGAGCAGTGCTGTGCATGCCGCCCGACTTCTGCCCCCCTGCGACTCTCCCAAATTTCCATGCGCTTCTCCCTTTTCACAGTCCAAACTCCCCCCGTATGAGTTTCAGCTGGACCTGGGGTTTAGTGTCATAGGATAAGGGGTTCAATGCAGTTCAATGCCATTGGGAGTCTCTCACCAGAGAAAGCCAGCCAGGTACTCCAGTACCTGCTCTCTCTATGCGTGCATCTCCGTACCTCAGCTTTTTGGAGCTCCTCTGGGTCTGTGTGAGCCCCTCTCTTTCCTTCTAGTTGTAGAATTTCCACTCAGCCAGCTTTCCTGTGGTTCTAGATGATGTCCATTCTGTCTTTTAGTTGTAGTTTTGAAATTGTTGTGCGAGGCAGCAAAGTAGGTGTTTACCTATGCCGCCATCTTGGTTACCTCCCCATATTCCCCGTTCTATACACTATATATCCATAGCTTATTTATTTTACAACTGCAAATTTGAGGGATCATAGGATATCCACATAATACCCAGAAACGAATTGAGGAGACAAAAGTGCCTCAAACGAAATCCCTAGAGAAAGAATTATATGAAATAAAAGCAACCAAAATCCCAGAGGCAGAGTTTAAAAACAATAGTTTTAAGCATGCTTAAGGATGTAAGAGGAAGAATGGATGATTTCAGTGAGAACTTAAATAAAAAGTTAGTAAGATTTTAAAAGTACATTGAAGTCATAAAAAGAATCAGGCCAAAAAAACAAAACAAAACAAAACAAAAAAACAGCAGCAACAACAATGTCTACAATGAAAAATACATTAGAAGAAATAAATAGCAGGTTAGATAAAGCAGAGCATTGAATCAAGGATTTAGAGGACAGAATGAGGGAACTAAGATGATGGTATAGGAAAATGCCTGTACTCTCCTGGACCACAGTCACATAAATTCCACACTAGTTGACATTGGATTACTAATGATCAGAACTCCTAAAATATCTCATTGTAACACCTGCTCCAACCAATCAGAACATACACATAAGCTGATCACCCACTGAAGACCCCTTCGCCCAATTTCACCCATTAAAACCAACTGCCAGTAATGGAACCAGAAGTTTGGATTTTGAGCACTAGCTTTCCCATTCTCCTTGCACAGGGCTACCAATAAAGTGGATCTAATATCTCCACTACAAATCTCATGTTCAGTGTGTCTCACCTGGTGCCTGGTGGACAAACTCTTTCTTCGGTTACAAAGGTAAATGTGGTTTTGACTTGGAAGTCATTGTGTGTTAATATAGAAAATGTAATTCATTACTAAAATCAAGGTCAACCATTCTACTTTATTATTTTGTTTGTTTTCATTTATTTCATTTTATTGTTTACAGTATTAGAGATGTTGCCCAATTTTCATCTCCTCTATTCCCCCCATCCCTTCCCAGCTGCTGTCCTACTCCACGCCTTCACCACACTATTGTCTGTATTAACTGGTTTTGTAAATCCTACATAATAAAAACCTAATATGCTAAGTGTCCGGTTGTCCAGTCAGCTATTCAACCAATCAAACTGTAATATGCTAATTATATGTTAAGACCATTCAACTGCACACTTTGAAGTGCACTGACCACCAGGGGGCAGACACTCCAACTAGTAGGTTAGCTTGCTGCTAGGGTCTGGCCAATTGGGACTGAGTGAGATGGGACAGACACACCCTGGAGCCCTCCTGTGCTCCCTCCCTAGCCCCTTGGCCTGGCCTGCAGCCCTCACAATCTGGGACCCTCAGGGGATGTTGAAGTGCCAGTTTTGGCCCGATGATGGAACAACTGATCACTATGATGCACACTGACCACCAGAGGGCAGACATTGAATGCAGGAGCTGCCCTCTGGTGGTCAGTGTGCTCCCACAGAGAAGTGCTACTCAGCCAGATGTCAGTATAATGGCTGGCGAGTGTTAGTGGTGGTGGTGGGAGACTCCCATCCACAACAGCACTAAGGATGTCCGACTCATGTCCATCAATTAGACATCCACCAAGGGCTCCCAGACTGCCAGTGGGAATAGGCTGGGCTGAGGGACCACCCTGAGTGCACAAATTTTGTGCACCAGGCCTCTAGTCTATCTATCCTATCTAATAAAAGAGTAATATGCAAATTGACCATACCTCCACTACATCCATAAGCCATGCCAACCATCCAATTAGAGTGAGTATGCAAATTAACCCAACCAAGATAGCTAGGGTCACACAGAGAGCAGGAGGGAGCCTTGAGTTGCCCTTGGCAATGGAGAAAGCCAAGCTTTCTACAAACCATGCTTAAGGCAACAAAGTTTCAATTGTAGAAGATAAATAAATCCCAGATACCAGGGCCTCCACTTGGGTCTCTGGGGGGCGTGGCTGGCCTGCAAACCACCACAGGCCCCTTGCCCAGGCCACCCCACATCCTAAAGGAACACCCACCCTCATCCAGGACACACTTCAGGGCAAACCAGCTAGCCTCCACCTGTGCATCAGGCCTCTAACCTATCTAATAAAAGAGTAATATGCAGATTGAACATCACTCCAACACATAAGATGACTGACCCCATATGGTCAAAAGATCCTGCCCCCACGTGTACACAAGATGGCCACCACAAGAAGGCCATCAGGGGAGGGCAGCTGGCAGGCACCAGGCATGCAAGGGAGGGCAGTTAGGGGTGACCAGGCCCACAGGGGAGGGCAGTTAGGGGCAAACAGGCTGACAGGGGAGCAGTTAGGCATCAATCAGGTGGGCAGGGGAGTGGTTAGGAGGTGATCAGGCCGGCAGGCAGAAGTGATTAGGGACAATCAGGAAGGCAGGCAGATGAGCAGTTGGGAGCCATCACTCCTGGATTGTGAAAGGGATGTCCAACTGTCTGTTTAGACCCGATCCAGGTAGGTTTGGGCCTAAATAGGCAGTAGGATATCCCTCAAGGGGTCCCAGACTGGAGAGGGACTAGGCTGGGTTGAAGGACCCCCCCTTCCCAAATTTCATGCATCTGGTCTATAGTATGTATATATATAAAAGCCTAGCAACCGAATGACCAGTAGATAAGTTGCTATGATGTGCACTGATCACTAGGGGAAGATGCTCAATGCAGGAGCTGCCCCCTGCTTGTCAGTAGCTCCCACAACAAGGGTGTGGCTCCACTGACTCACACATCCCAGCAGCCCACCGGCCCAGCGACAACCACTCATTTCCTCAGTTAGTCCTGCAGGTCCAATTTCCTGAGAACAGACCAAGCACCAATGGACCAACACTGAGCTGTTGGCATGATCCTGACAGTGCCACCAGCCTCCTAGAAGTTGGCCTCAGGGACCGCAGCCACTTCCTCTCCCTAGATGTTCCACAAGGAAGAAACAATATAAAAGTGGCTGCTAGGGGGCTCTCGACAACCAGCACAAATGCCAGTGGGATGGATCCAGATCCCAGGCCAGCAAGGGAGTCTTACCACCTGCCTGGAGGGCTGATCACATCCCCCACCAACTTCCTTTGGGATGGGTGTCAGACTCAGGGCTCCCAGTCAGGACTGACTGGGCATGAGGCCTTGGCTGGTGGAGTGGGGCTGGGATGAATGAGAGTAGCAGGCAGGAATGGCAGCGTTGGACTGCAAGTTTTGGCTCAATCCCTGCAGGCCATGCAGAAGGACTTCACAAATGCATGAATATGTGCATCAGGCCTATAGTCTATAATAATAAAAGCATAGTACACTAATTAGACCAGATGTCCTTCCAGACACCCATCCAGGCAAAGCTGAGGCTGCAAGGGAAGCCCAGGTATGCAGCTCGCTTTCTCAAGCAGGAGGGAGACAAAAGCTCCTGACTGTGCTGAACTCCAGTTCAGGGTGAGACTCTGGGGACCCAGACTCATACAGGGTGAAACTGGACTGTCAGGAAAGAGAAAAGCACATTGAGTCTCAGAGAAACTGTGAAAGGCAGAAGCAGGGAGAAACTGGACTGTCTGGCAGTAGGCAGAACCCAAGGGAAGCTTTCTATAAGAGGTGGTTGCAGTAATTATCATGGGACACTGAGACACAGGGGCCTATTAGGGCAAAGCTGACAGGAAACCAATGCTGTCTGCTCTGCCCTCAGACTCCGCACCATTCAAGCTGAGCACAGAGGCTCTTGCAAGACTTGTCTCATATGGGTATCTACAGCACAGAAGTTCTCCCAGCATAGACACAACTGATCCTCACAGCCAATTGGCTTGCAGGTCAATTCCTCCCAGTGATACCAACAACAACCAAGGCTTAACTACAACAAGACTGTGCACACAGCCCACAAAGGGGTGCACCAAGAGTGTCAACCTCAGGTAACTGGGGAGGCTGAGCCACTAGGGCCCAGAGGACACCTAGCACACAAAGCCACTCTATCAACTCAGGGAAGCAGTTAAAATGTGGAGATAAAGAAACAGATCACAAATGAAAGAAATGAAGGAAAGCAAACTACTGGATATAGAGTTCAAAACCACGGTTATAAGGTTATTCAAGAATCTTCTAGAAAAGGCCAATAAATATAGCAAGACCCTCGAGGATATAAAAAAGGACCAACTAGAAATTAAGCATATACTGACTGAAATAAAAAATATTATACAGAGATCTAACAGCAGACTAGAGGATCAAGTCAAAGATCTGAAATACAAAGAAACAAAAAATACTCAACCGGAAAAGAAAAAAGAATAAAAAAATATGAAAATAGTGTAAGGAGCCTCTGGGACAACTTGAAGCCTACCAATATCAGAATTATGGGGATGCCAGAAGAAGAGAGAGAGCCACACTCAAGGGGCCAAAGAGCCACGTGTGGCTCGCGAGTTGTAGTTTGCTGATCACAGGTGTAGGGTATTATTGGTATTTAGCAATCTTCCTCCAGACATTGCTAAATATTTCCAGAGACAAAAATCATCTCAAGTAGAAAACCTATTTGAAGAAATAATAACTGAAAACTTCCCCCATACCCCCATGAAAGAAATAGACATACAAGTCCAGGAGGCACAGAGAACCCAAACAAAAGAATCCAAAGAGGACCACACCAAGACACATCATAATTAAAATGCCAAGACCAAAAGACAAAGAGACAATATTAAAAGCAGCAAGAGAAAAACAGTTAGTTACCTACAAGGGAGCACCCATATGACTGTCAGTTGATTTCTCAACAAAAACTATGCAGGCCAGATGGGAGTGGCAAAAATATTCAACGTGATGAATAGCAAGAACCTACAACCAAGAATAATCTACCCAGCAAAGCTATCATTCAGAATTGAAGGACAGATAAAGAGCTTCACAGATAAGATAAAGCTAAAGGAGTTCATCATCACCAAACCAGTATTATATGAAATGCTGAATGGTATTCTTTAAGAAGAGGAAAAAGAAAAAGGTAGAGATAAAAATTATGAACAACAAATACATATCTATCAATAAGTGAATCTAAAAATCAAATGAATAAAAAAATCTGATGAACAGAATAAACTGGTGAATATAATAGAATCAGGGGCATAGAAAGGGAGTGGACTGACAATTCTCAGGGTCAGGGGTGGGTAAAGGATTGTGGAGAGTATGCGAAGAGGCTGGACAAAAATCATACACCTATGGATGAGGGCAGAGGGAGGAAGGGTGGGTAAGGACAGAGGATGGGGTGGTAACAGGGTGGAGAGGAGTGATGGGGGAAAAAGGGAAACAATTATAATAATCTGAACAGTAAAGATTTATTAAATTTTAAAAAATCCTGATAACTTATATACACCATTGAAGTTGGAAAAGTGCTGGTCTAGACAAGATTTTCTCACCTTCTTGAGCTGGCAATTAGGGCAGGATGATTATTGGTGTAGGGCAGTGGTCGGCAAAATCATTAGTCAACAGAGCCAAATATCAACAGTACAACGATTGAAATTTCTTTTGAAAGCCAAATTTTTAAATTTATACTTCTTCTTCAAAATAGACTTGCCAGGCCATAGTATTTTGTGGAAGAGCCACATTCAAGGGGCCAAAGACCCACATGTGGCTTGAGAGCCGCAGTTTGCAGACCAGGAATGTAGAGTATTATAGGTGTTTAGCAACCTTCCTATAGACATTGCTAAATATTTCCAGGGACAAAATCATCTCGGGTAGAGAACCACTGGCCCAGAGTTTGAAAATTGGAAGCAATCTGACAGATTCCAATCAACACCCATCCCTTATTTAGGTCAAAACTTTGAGCAAACTAATAAATTTTTTCAAACTCACTTTTTGTAAAGGAAATGGAATTCATAATAGAATGGACACTTCGAAAAATTAAATTAGGCAAAGACTATAAGGTAGTAAGTTCCAAATATATGACATAAAACTATCAAAATGTATCTCATACTTATCAAATATTTTATAATGAGGTACTAAAAGACAGCTTTTCACCTGTGAAATGAGTACAAAATTCCTTATTATTTTGATAAATGTGTCAGGAAGCCAAAGAGTGTGAAGCCCAGGATTCCATATCAAAGGAACTCAGTTTTTTTGTTGGAGAGGAGAAGAGCAATTCTCTAGAGACATCAGGACTGTGTCCCTACCACAGATCAGTGCTTGAGGATCACAGGGACCTGGTCCTGATGGGTTCCATCATATCAGCCATTGAAGAAAATGGTCAATCAGTGTTGAAATAAGGTAGTAAGAGGTTAGATCTCTGGAAAGCATGTCAGGTCAAGAAAAGGCATCATAAAAACTGAACTCATATGATTTTTAACCTGGTCTCTTGGGATCAGAGAATCATTAGGAGAAATTTCTTTCTGTTTATTCCAGAGGCCTACAGGGAAATCATGTGCTTAGATGTTTAAATGACACAAGGGAAATGTGCTGAATGAACGAACAGGTATAGAGAGAGCTATAATGTCTCTCCTGTGCAGTCCTTGGCTTGTACAATGTTGGGGGACAGGACATGGTTGCTGGTTTTGATTCCTAAGCTGGCTCAGGTACTGATGTCTTGTGTAGGGCAGAGCTTCAGTCTCATCAACAACCATCTAGGAAGCAATTCAGACTTCCACACAGAGACCTTCCTTTCAGAGACCCATCCAGGTGAGTCTGGTAATGCAGCAGATACATCAGAAAAGGGTCAGGGAGGATGGAACCTGTCAGCTTTTACCAGAGTAAAGGTGACTCTAATCAGCCCAGCCCAAAGAACCTTCATTTCTGTTTGTATTCTTGGTTAAGTAATTAACTTATACTCAATTTACTTAATATGTTAATATGTATGCATCTCTTTGAGTCTGCAATATATGGCCCATAGTGGACGATTGGGTGGTGGGAATGGGAGTCCAGTTCGATGACATTGTAAAATGAGTGAGAGGCACAAAATGGCTGTAGTGAAGTGAAAACATATTGAGGAGCTTTGCTGATCAGGGAGAAGGAGATAGAGTAGTAGGTGTGGAGGACAATGCAGTGAAGTGAGAGTGTTTGTATTAAATTTTCTAAGATGAAATTTATTTGAAATTGCTTTGTGTCTTTAAAAAGATTCAGACTAATGAATGTAGATATGCATAGCTTGAAAGAGCAGTTAGTGAGACATGCATTGCAGTCTTTTCTCTCATGCTGGTATTCACGGAAAAATATTTAATAAGTCTAAAAAGAAATACTAAATAGCTCTCCTTCATCACTCCTGAGGGATTTTGTACTCTTTTACTTTCTATATTGCACAGTTAGTAGTAATTCCTGTCCCACAGTTAGTGGGTTTGGTACATATTTTAGGGCTTTGTACTCTTTTACTTTCTATATTGCACAGTTAGTAGTAATTCTTGTCCCATTCTCATCCTTTTCCTGCAGTGGTCATTTCTCCATACTTTGAATGAGAAATGCTGCCATGCACTTGAGGAATATAAATTGAGGACTGACCATCTTCTACCAAAGGATACAGTGTGCTGAGAAACAATATTTATTACAGTTCAGTGATAGAGAAATTAAGGCCACACATTGTACCTTAAGTCTTAATGACACAAAGGCATCATAGTTCACAACAGTTTACATCTATGTAATGAGGACTTCACTGTACCAGCTAGTGGGATGGAATATCCCCAAATAGTTTTAAATTTTCTTCTTTACTTCATGTAGGTTTTCCAAGAAGCTAATGAATAAAGAGACTTACACTCAGTTCCATCAAACGTATTTTCCTAAATAAATTACTCTGTTAGATATCCATTGCTGCTGTAAAATATTCCCGCTTCTTTGTTGAAAGTGAACTTATACAGGACTAGGTGCCAGAAGCCTGAAATCAGACTCATATCAACATGTGTTCAGGACTGAGTTCCTTCTAGAGGCTCAGGGGAGAATCTGTTTTCTTCCCAATTCCAGTTTGATTTCTAACCACCTGCATTCCTTGACTCAGGTCCCTTCCTCATTCATTAAAACCAATAGTATAGCCCTAGCTGGATTGGCTCAGTGGATAGAGCATCAGCTTGTGGACTGAAGAGTCCCGGGTTTGATTCCAGTCAAGGGCACATGCTGGGGTTGCGAGCTCAATTCCAAGCAAGGGACTTGAGGGAAGCAGCCAACCAATGATTCACTCTCATCATTGCTTTCTTTTTCTCAGTCTCCCTTCCTCTCTGAAATCAATAACAATGTATTTAAAACAAAATAAAATCAATAGTGTACATTTTCATTTTGTCTCCCCTTTTGCATCTAGGGAACCATTGTGTTTACCTTAGTTCCACCTGGATGATCTACGCTCATCTTCTATTTTAAAGTCAGTCAATTAGAGCATGAGCTGGTTTGGCTCAGTGAATAGACTGATAGTGGACTGAAGGGTCTCAGTTGGGTTTCGGTCAAGAGCACATGCCTGGTGTGTGCTGGGAAGTGGGAGTGCCAAAGAGAGGTCAATGTGGGAAAAAGGAAATATAAGTAATACTTTATACAATAAAGATTTAAAAAAACAACAAAAAAAGAGCACATGCCCGAGTTGTAAGTTTGATCCAAATTGGGGACATGCAGGAGGCAGCTGATCAGTAATTACCTTTCATCATTGATGTTTTTAGCTCTCTCTCCCTCTACTTTCCTCTCTGAAAACAATGAAAAAATATTTTTAAATAAAATAAATAAAGTCAGCCAATTAACAATCCTGCTCCACCTGCTACCCTAATTTTCCCATTCTATAAAAAAAAACACACATATTTAAAAGTACCAGGAATTAGGATGTGGATACCTTTTAGAGGTTCTTATTCTACCTGCTACAAATCATTTTTCAGTCTTATTTTGTGTCATTCAAGGGCCCTTATATAACAGAAACAATTATTTCATCATAGCTTCTAGAATGAGTGAATAAAATTCCTTAAAACTCCATGCAAAGACAATACTTGGATCATAAGACAAAAAATACCAGCAGCTAACTCTAACACAGAACTACAGCCTTTCTACTCAGAGAGTGGTCCTCAGGCCAGGACATGCAGCATCACACTACCAGGGAGCCTGTCAGAAATGCAGAGTCTCTGAGCCCTCCAGACCTGCTGCATCAAATTCTGCATTTGAGCCAGAATCCTGGGGACTGCATAGTAACATTGAAATTGGAGAAGTGCTCATCTAAACTAGGTGTTCTCCCCTTATTATTTGCTTCTATACTCTTTCCCCAGATTGAATTATAGGGACTTTGTTTTTTAGCACTCTCTATTTATAGCCCAGACAGTGCTGAAATCACACTCAGCACTCCGTTCATCTTCCTTAAATGCATGTAAAATTTCCCATTAAAACTAAAGTATACCTGACATCTTAGGTAAAAAGGAGACTGGGACAAAAATTCCTACTCTGAAATGTCACAGGAAGATCCTAAATGGAACCAAATCCAAACCAAAATACTGAAGATAATTTTACTGCAGGAAAGACACTGTAGCATTAGAACCATGTGTGTAACACTAGATTGTATGAAAAGTCCTCATGCTCCTTTATTCTTTCTTGGAAGTCACCCTCACCTCATGGAACCAGTGAATCTTACAAGAGAGTTAGAATTTATTCTCCTGGGATTTTCAGAGGAACCAGAACTGCAGCCTCTCATATTTGGGGGTTTCCTCTCCATGTACCTGATCACTATGCTTGGAAACCTGCTCATCATCCTGGCCGTCAGCGCAAACTCCAACCTTCACACACCCATGTACTTCTTCCTCTCCAACCTGTCCTTGGTGGACATCTGTTTCACCTCCACCACCGTCCCAAAGATGCTATGGAACATTCAGACACAGAACAAAGCCATCACCTATGAAGGCTGCATCACCCAGATGTATTTTTTCCTATTATTTGCAGGACTGGACAACTGTCTCCTGACAGTGATGGCCTATGACCGGTTTGTGGCCATCTGCCACCCCCTGCACTACACAGTCATCATGAAGCCCCTGTTCTGTGGACTGCTGGTTCTTGTGTCCTGGATCACAAGTGCTCTGCATTCCTTGTTAGAAAGTTTACTGTTGTTGCGACTAACCTTCTGTCCTGACTTGGAAATCCCCCACTTTTTCTGTGAACTCAATCAGATGGTCCAACTTGCCTATTCTGACACCTTTCTTAATAACATGGTGATGTATATTGCAGCTGTGCTCCTGGGTGGTGGTCCCCTTGTGGGTATCATTTACTCTTACTCTAAGATAGTGTCCTCCATACGTGCAATCTCATCAGCGCAGGGGAAGTATAAAGCATTTTCTACTTGTGTGTCTCACCTCTCAGTTGTGTCCTTATTTTATTGTACATGCCTAGGAGTGTACCTAGGCTCTGCTGCTACCCAAAGCTCACACTCAAGTGCAGTGGCCTCAGTGTTGTACACGGTGGCCACACCCATGCTGAATCCCTTCATCTACAGTCTCAGGAACAAAGACATAAAAGGAACCCTGAAACAATTCTTTTGGATGGTGGCTGTAAAAATAAGGCTGTGCTGAGTCTGAAAAGGTGCACTTGATTTCATGGCTTCAAGACTGAAAACCAGAAATTAAAATCCTTTAATCAGATTGTGTTTGTACAACTTGCTTCTTTTATTTATTGCCCATAATTTCCAGTTATTTGAGTTCAACTTCTCTATACAGTTTAAGTAACCATTTTATTACACTTTTTGCTATGTCTATTATACAGACAGTTATTCCCTCTCTCTTTTGTTCTAACCTAACATACCTTTTCCAACCTTAAACAGAATTTAAATTCCAGTTTATTTCATGAACAACATGGATTTCTGGAGGTTAATTTATTCTCAAATGACTTACATCATTGTAAGGAAATTGTTCTTATTTTATAGATAGAGTAGTCATAAGTTGTATTATTCACTTTGGAAAAAATTTGCTTGGTTACTCACACTATTTCTATAATTTTATTCCTGGAAAGTCTGACACCTCAATTTTAATTCTTATGTTTCTTATTCTTTTTTAAAATATATTTTCATTAAAATATATTTTAATATTTTTTTATTTCAGAAAGGAAGGGAGAGGGAGAGAGGAAGAAACATCAATGATGACAGAGAATCATTGATCGACTATCTCCTGCACGTTCCCACCTGAGGATTGAGCAGACAACCCAGGCCTGTGCCCTTGAAAGGAATGGAACCTGGGACCCTTCAGTTCACAGGCCGAAGCTATATCCTCTGAGCCAAACCAGCCAGGGCTGTTTTTCATTCTTTATACATTAGTACTCTAACTACTCTTTCTGACAATGTTGACTTGATCATTGTTCCTTATAAGTCTCGGCCTTTTGATGGTAATGTGATAGGCTGAAAATGCCTGGGCACTGGCCTTGGGCCCTGCTACTTGTTCCTCAGACCACCATCAATGTTGTGGATGGACAGGCTCTTGTGGTCCTTGTTATAATTGCAACAATCATGAGGGATGTGAAATCACAAGATTTATTATTCACAGGTCCTACAGGATACACAGCATCCTAAGGGACCCATCAGAAGGTCTCAGAATGGAGAAGAGAGGAAGAAGGGAAAGAGACAGAGAGAATATGTTGAATTGGGAGGAGAGATTTAGGTGCTTCTCTAGTAGCCTTGTCATAAAGCTGGCAATAGGACTATTTGAGGTAGATGTCTTTGAAACTGATGCTTCCTGCATAAAAAGTTTAATGTCAGGTATTTACACTAGTATAATGCTACTAGGATTTATAACTAATTTTCTAGTTTTATTACCTTATTCAGCTCCATGTCCAGAATTCATAGAACAATGCCTGGGAACATTGATTATCAAGTATATATGTCCCAGTGAATTCTATATAGACATGAGGCAGGAGAGAAAGAAACCAAAACTCCCACATCTGGGCATGATCAAAGAGAAAACAGTTTATGGTAGGAAACCCTCTGCAGTGGATAGAGGTCACAATAACAAGGACTGACTAGAACCAGATCATTCCAAGATGGAAGAAAATTAACAAAAGACTGAACCCAAAGCTCATTATACCATCATTACAATGAAAAGTGACACCACAAATAGAAAGGTGGCCTGTAAGGACAAACTCCATGACACTTCTAGAACAATCCTGTTAGGAACAAGGCCCCTTCTCATCCAAAAGGCAGAGTCAGAATTTGGTGCCACAGCACTTGGAGACCATCCCCCCACCACCACCTTCCACCTTGAACACACATAAAATTCCAAGAACTAAATGATCAGCTGCACAACTCACTCTCAAGTTGGTCCACTCATATGGGTACTTTCCTTCTAGAATGGCCCCCACGCCCAGGCCTCTTTCTTTGTCTCTACCTGAATAGAATTTGCTTTATTCTCACTTTGATTCATCCATGAATTTTTTTCTGGATGAGTCAAGGACCTGAAGGTCACCTGACACTAAAAATTTCCAGATTGTTCTAGGACAGGGCCATCTCCCAGCACAAAAGTGGTCCAGTCACATATACGTGTATGAGAGGTAGACAAAAGAGAAATGAGCCATATGTGACATTTTGAGCTAAAGAGAGGTATTGGAGATACTACCCTTTCCCCACTGAGTGCTCTTCGCTCCTTCTTCCTCAGTTAATGACCTTATGTGGATGGGTTTATTTCTGGGCTCTGTTCTGTTCTATTGATCTGTGAGTCTGTTTTAATGCCAGTACTGTACTGCTTTAAGTATTACAACTTTGGATGTAGTTTGAAATCTGTGAGCATGATGGTTCTAGTTTTTCTTTCTCTTTATTTTTTATTATTACTTTTTTTATAGTTTTAAATATTACAAATAGTAGTACATATGTCTCCTTTGTTTTTCCCCTATTGACCTCGCCCTGACCTTCCCTACTCCCCAGTATATGCCCTCACCTGTTTTTCCCCTTCCCCCAGTGTTATGCTTATATACATGCATACAGGTCCTTCCGTTGATCTCTTACAGCCTCCCACCCGCAACCTCCCCTGCATTCCCGTTGTAGTATGACAGTCTGTTCATTGCTTCTTTGCCTCTGTATCTGTTTTCCTTTTTCCCCCAGATTCTTTTCTTTTAAAACATTTTGCCTTTGTAGGCTAGAAATAAACTTATAAGAACAAAAAATGCTTGAGTCCTAATTTCAATGTCCAATAGTAATGAGTTCCAGTTTCAATGTCAAACAGTTCCTTATGTGTATACATCAGCAACGGTATCTGGATAGTGGACAAATGGTGACAATGCAAGCCCGATCCTTTCTGGTTTGGTCGTAGGCATCCTGTAGCGACGCACAGCTGCTGACTGCTCGCATGGCAAGGTGTCATCAACGTCTTCCGTCTCTGAACTGTTTCTCCTCTTGTCTTTGTGGTTGGAGCAGACCTGTCAATTCTTCTCTGTTGCACGAGTCCACTTGGCCTTGGAGTTGTTTTCTGAAAGTATATGAACATATTCTCGACCAAACATTAATAAAGGAATCTTTTCTATAAAATTGACTTGGGGTCCTTTTTATTTCTGCCCAAAAGATTTTCCTTTGGCTTATTTTGACACCATGTGTGTTTTTCATGGGTGTCTTACTTGTCTTCTAATTCACTGATGCGGTCCTCAGCCTCTTCTAGTCTACTGGTTAGACCTTCCATTGTGTTCCTTATTGTAGCTATGTTGTTCTTCGTATCCTCTTGGTTTCTTTTCATGTTGGTGACATTCTCATTCAGCTCCTTATAGTTCTCATTGAGTTGTGTGTATTTATTGTTGAGTTGTGTGTATTTGTCATCCATCTATTTAAACATCCTTAAACCAGTACTCTGAATTCTTTCTCTGAAAAGCTGCTGCCTTCAATTTTATTTAACTTCTTTTTTGGTGATTCCTCTTTTTCTTTCCTTTGAGGATTGCTTTTTTGTCTTCCTATGTTTCCTGTAATGTTTTAATTGTAGATTCAATTGCTTTACTACCCAGGTTTTTAGGGGGATGGTGCTACTGGTGTATTTTCTCAGTTCTCCTGTGTTTGTTAATCTATTGTAGTTCCCTACTTGAACTATTTGTGTTCTCTTGATGTAGATCTGCAAGCTTGAGCAGCACAACTGTGGTGTCTAGAAGTTGGGAGCTGTGGAAGAGAGTGTCCCTATTTTTGCTGTTTTGCACCCTTAATTGAGATCACGTGTGCCCAGTGGGGACTCACAGTGGCACCAAGGACCTGTCTGTCAGGGTGATGTGGTTCAGGGGACCTATACTCTGGAGAGGTGTGACTAAGGTGCCCAGAGTTACAAAATCACACCCATGGGGGCTCCCAGTGGCCCCCAGGCACTGCCTAAGGAGTCGACCACCAGAAATGCACCATTGAGGGTGCATTGCAAACACACTGATGTGGGCGAGCTGTAAATGAGCTGACGTGGGTGTGCCACAAATGTGCCAATCTGGGTGCGCAAGAAACACAGCGACGAGGGTGCACTGTAAACATGCTGATGTGGATGCGTTGTAAACTTCTTCAAGCCCACTTCTGCAATGGAGAATGAAATTGGTAATTTCATCACTTCAGAAAAAGGACTTCTATAAACTTTAAATCAAATAATTCATATAACGTACTAAACTCAGATTGTATAGCATATAATTATGTCTCATAATTAACAAAGATCTTATAATGTGGGACTAAATAGCAGCTCTTATCTTCTGATAGAAGTATGAAATTTCTCATTGATTTGGCAAATGTGTCATGCAGCCAAGGAATGTGACTTTACATCAAAGTCACACAGTCCTCTCCCTTGTTGAAGAGAGATATTGCAAGTTTCTGGAGGTAAAATGGCTTGTCCCTCACAACAATTCAGTGCTTTAAAATCCAAGGTTCCTAGTCAATCCAGTCTACACAGTCTTGGGCTTTAGAGAAAATTAATACAAAATTGGGTAAGGTGCTGGGAGATAAGACCTCAAGAGGGTCATGGAGAAGGAGTAACAAAAACACGATTCACCTAACTTCTAACCTGGTCCCTTGGGAACAGAATTGGCAGGAACAGTTTCCATTCTGTTCAGACCAGTGTGTCCCACAGGGAAACCAGGTGCTCAGAGGTGGGAGCAACAATGCAAACAGGTATCTAATGAGCATAAAAAGGAGGAGTAATATCTCCTCTGGGGCAGACTCACAATATGTGCAACATTAGGCTGGAACAGAACATATTTGTTTCTTTTGGAGTCTGAAGTCTGACTCTAAGACTAGTGCTTCACTCCTTCCTGCTCTTTTGTCTGAGAACAGAGCTTCAGTCTCCAACATTAACCATCCAGGAAGCAATTCAGACTTCTACAAGGAGCCCTTCTTTTCAGAGACCCATCCAGGTGAGTCTGACAGTGCAGCAGAAGATGCTGTGTGGAAGATCAAAGAATGCATCCCAGAATTTCTCCCTGAGGTAACCTGAGAGCCTAACCAGGCCAGCTCAGAGCTGAGAGACCACCATGTCTGTTTGCTAGTTGGGCGAATACATAGTTAATACACTTAGTATGCTAGATGAGTTTTCTCTTGAAAACATTGCTGTTTGGCATAGAATTGCTTTGTATACGTATGTATAGACAGATTTAGGGGACTGGATGAAAATGTATTAATTTTGTATGGTCAGTTCTATCAGTCTGTCATATTGTGTCTTCTCCCATTACTTTTCAAAGTAAATAGTTCTACATTTTTCACCTTGGCAAAAAACATTTTTTACATTCAATTAATGATCTTTTCTATCCAGTTTCTAAGCATAATCTATTTATGTTTAATAGGTAAAATATATAACTGTAGATACTGCTTTCTCCACTGCCTTTTAAAAGTATATTTTTATATTTTTACTTCCACACCCTTGCCCATATAACTGGTATTGGAAGCCTATACTGATGTGATCAAAACTTTTTTTTTGGGGGGAGGGGGACATTGGGGAAGGTTGTCTTTTCTTTTGTTTTACAATTTTATTAATGCCAATATTTGAATACACAATATTTAACCAGTTTATTTTCTTACCATTTTTATATTATGAGTATTCCACACCTTAACTTTTTTTTATATAAAAGCACATATTAGTAAAACTACATACATGAACAAAGTCAGCAAGAGAGCTTCCTTCTAATTTGACCTCACATTATACAAAGAAGGCCCAGTATAATGAAATAAGTGTGCTATGGTATCGTATTCTCAGGGGTCAATATGTGAAGAAAGGGGATAAATTGTTGTGGCATTAGCAGAATTGTATAAAAAAATGTTCAGTATGATTTGTATGTCAACAAAAAATAGAACCAGGACTAGTGCCCACCCATCAGTTGTGTCACAAAAAAAGATCAAAACTCAAAGCCCAAAATAGAAAAGGAAAGATGCTATTGAGCCATATAAACACCAGAGTGATCTAATAAACATGGCATATGTGCAGGAATCACAATTTCAGAGGTCAGGAAGGATGTTGTGATGAGGCCAGTGGAGCAGTGAAGTTCCAGTCAGTTTGTAGTCCCTTCAGTAAGAGGTTAACTTCAGAGGCTGGCTCCCTCTTCTCTCTGCACCTGGCTCTCTGCTGGGCTATTCACTATTATTTTTCCCTCATTATCAGGAAATGGCCTTTTGAGCTGTCCTTGCATTTACTGTTTAAATTCCAGATTTTTTTACTGTGTCCCAAAATAAGACATGCTTTTACATTGTGACCCAGAATTTTTGCACGCGCATGCATACACACACACACACACACACACACACATGCATGCATGAGTGAACACAGGGAACCATGAAATTATTATGTATGTACTCTCACTGTGTATGACACACTCTAATACTTTCTTTTGTGCCTCCTTGATTCCATTCTATTTCATTCTTATAACTGTTACCTGACACCCAAATGTCTCCTGATCTCAGAATATGGAGAACACTCCTCAAGCATGTCCTCCACCCCTAACTTCATAGAATCCTGTCATAAAATTCAGTTACACTAAACTAAATCTGAAGGGGGAAAATGAGTTTGTATAACATGCTATATGCCTTAGGTATTCACAGTCTAGCAAGGCACAAACACATGGAGTTAAATAAAAGTCTCAACATAAATTAAGAGCAGAGAAAGTGACCTTTTCCTGTGCTAATGTTAGGAAAAGAAAAGGTTCATGAAGGAGAGAATCCAGTCTCTCTGAAAGAGAAGTTGAAATTGGAGGGTGGAGAGGGGGTAAAAAATTCCAAAAAGAGCAGTGAGGAGACTCCAAGCAGAAGAAAGTAAGCCCATAAAGGCTCTGAGGCCTGAAGCTGTTGTGTCAGGCGATCAGGATCAGTGTTTAGGAGACGAGCATGAGGGATGACAGAGTTCTGTGAGGGTGGAGCTGGCTGAAAGTTCACAGGAACTTGAGCCTCCCATTTGAAGCTATGGAATTGTGGCTGTTATCTCCAGAGAGGTATGACTAGGGGAGGAATTTAAACCAGAGAGTTCAATGATCAGCATTAAAGTTCTCTCTGTCAATGTATGCATTTGGCTAGCGGGGTGTCCACCAGTTAGAAGGGGGAGATGACAGAGAACTGAAATATGTCTGTGGAATTGGAGACCAAGGTAGTGGGAAGCAATAAAGACATTTGAGATGTAGCATAATGAGCTTCATCCCATCACAGTAGTAACCATTCATTTACCAACAAGAAGCTATCTACCTACAGTATATTGGTTATCTACCCATCATCATAGGCCGATGCAATATTCACCATCAGATGAAGATATTAACAATTATTAGGCTGTATCCCTAACTGGTTTGGCTCAGTGAAAAAAAGCATGGACCCAAGACTGAAGGGTACTGGGTTCAATTCCACTCAAGGACACATTCTTAGGTTGCGGGCTCAATCCCCAGTAAGGGGTGTGCAGGAGGCAGCTGATGAATGATCCTCTCTCATCATTGATGTGTCTATATCTCTTTCCTTCTCCCTTCTCTCTGAAATCAATAAAAATATATATATTTTTAGAAAAAAAGCAGAGAATCTTAAAAGCATTAAGAGAAAAGCAGTTAGTTACCTACAAGGGAGCACCCATATGTCTCTAGGCTGATTTCTAAACAGAAAACTTGCAGGCCAGAAGGGAGTGGTAAGAAATATTTAGTATTATGAATATCAAAGACCTAGAACCAAGAATACTTAAACCTGCTGCCATTTAGAATTAAAGGTCAGTTAAAGAGCTTTATATACAAAAAAAAAAAAAAAAGCTAAAGGAGTTCATCACCACCAAACCAGTATTACATGAAATGTTGAAGGGTATTCTTGAATAGGAAGAAGAACAAGAAAGAGGAGGAGGCGGAAGAGGAGGAGGAGGAGAAGGAGGGGGAGAAAAAAAAATAAAATATATAAGCAATAGAATTGCAATAAAAAACATATGTATCAATAATTGAAACTAAAATCAAGGTAAAAGAACAAAGAATCTAATGAACAAAATAAACTGATGAATAAAATAGAACCAGAGCCCTGGAAACATGGAACAGAATCATGAATCTCAGAGGGAAGAGGGAGAATAGGGAAGAGGTTAACCAAAGAACTTATACACATATATGCATTACCCATGGAAATGGACAGTAGCATGGTGAAGGCCAACAGTGAGATGGGAATCAGGTAAAGGGGGTAACGAGGTTGAAAAGGGGGACATCTGTAATACTCTCAATAATAAGGATTTTAAAATAAACAAACAAACAAAAACCTATGTAATACATGACCACTTGGGGAAAAGATTTGAGGAGGACAAAAATTCCTAATCAGAGATGCCATGGGTTGGGTGTGTGTCTTAAAGGAGATGATATATTGAAAAAAATAGATATTGATTACTTTACTGCAAAATATAACTGTAGCATTTCAACTGTTAGTAATAGCCATTTGTATAAAAATTGTTCATACTATTTTTTTCTTTTCTACAAGTCACCTATACCACATGAGACGAGGCAATGATACCCCAATTTCAGAATTTCTTCTTCTGGGATTTTCAGAGGAAGCAGGACTGCAGCCCCTCATATTTTGGCTTTTCATTTCCATGTACCTGACTACTGTGTTGGGAAACCTGCTCCTCATCCTGACCTTCACCACAGACTCCCACCTCCACACACCCATGTACTTCTTTCTCTCCAACCTGTCCTTGGTAGACATCTGTTTAACTTCCACCACCGTCCCAAAGATGCTGGTGAACATCCTGACACAGAGCGAAGTCATCACCTATGAAGGTTGCATCACCCAGATGTATTTTTTCTTACTATTTGCAATGGTAGATAACATCCTCTTGACCGTGATGGCCTATGACCGCTTTGTGGCCATCTGCCATCCCCTGAACTACTTGGTCATCATGAACCCCTGGCTCTGTGGACTGCTGGTTCTGGTGTCCTGGATTATTAGTGGCCTGAATTCCCTGTTACAAAGTGTAATGGTATTGCAGCTGTCCTTCTGTACACACTTTGAAATTCCCCACTTTTTTTGTGAAATCAAACAGGTTGTCCAACTTGCCTGTTCTGACACCTTTATTAATAACATGGTAATGTACTTTGTAACTGCACTACTGGGTGCTGGTCCCCTTGCTGGTATCATTTACTCTTACTCTAAGATAGTGACCTCCATTTGTGTAATGCCATCAGCTCAGGGGAAGTATAAGGCATTTTCTACCTGTGCATCTCACCTCTCAGTAGTCTCCTTATTTTATGGTACAGTCCTAGGAGTATATCTCAGCTCTGCTGCTACCCAAAGCTCAAACTCAAATGCAGTAGCTTCAGTGTTGTACACTGTGGTCACGCCCATGCTGAACCCCTTTATCTACAGTTTGAGAAACAAAGACATAAAGAGGGCCCTGAAAAGATTCTATGGGATGGCAGGTACAAAAGGGACAATCATCCTGAGGTAGAAAAAGTTTTTCAAGACTCAAAACCAGAAATTGAGATTCTTATATCAGATTGTAGTGTTCAGACTTGTTCCTTGTATTCTGTCATTGAATTTCCTTAGTTTGTTTCAACTCTTCTATAGAATTTAAGTAACCATTTTATTACGCTTTCTGCTTTGTCTGTTATATGGACAGTAGTTCCCTTTGTCTTTTTTATCTTCACAACATCTTTCCCAACTTTGATCAGAAATACTTGGAAGTTTTCATTTAATTCACTGGCAACATTGATATCTTAACAATAATTTCTTCTCAAATGACATTGTAAGTAATTTGTTCTTGTGTTCACCATCCATCCCTCATTCTTTGTACATCAGTACCTTAACTGATCTTTCTGATACTGTACACTTTATGATTGTTCCCTATAAGTCCCCATCTATTGATAGTGATAGACTAGGATTGGAATGTGTGGGCACTGGCTTGGGTCCTACTATTTGTTCCTCAGACCAGAGTCAATATTGTGACCAGATGGATCCTTATGGTCCTTCTCTACACACTTTATTTTGGCTTTTCAATTACAATTACAACAAGCATCATGAAACTATGAAAATGTAACTTTTATTACTCACAGGTCTAGCATGCCTAAATGCCACACAGGAAATTAAGTGTGTGTGTGTGTGTGTGTGTTTTGTGTGAAAGAGAGAGGCAGCCGAAACTGGTTTGGCTCAGTGGAATAGAGCATCGGCCTGGGGACTGAAAGGTCCCAGGTTCGATTTCGGTCAAGGGCATGTACATTGGTTGCAGGCACATCCCCAGTAGGGGGCGTGCAGGAGGCAGCTGATCGATGTCTCTCTCATCGATGTTTTTGGCTTTCCATCCCTTTCCCTTCCTCTCTGTGAAAAATCAATAAAAATATATTTTAAAAAAAGAAAGAAAGAAAGAGAGAGGCAGACAGGCAGACAGAAAGATAGGAAATTGACTTTTACTGAATGACTCTACCAGTATTAGGGTCCAAGACAGGATGGCTAAGGGTTTGGGAGTTTACATTTTCTTTAAAACATAAGAGTTGGAATTAGAGCAGGGGAAGGAAAAACGGGCTCACCTATAAGATCACTTATCTAGCTTTCTACGAGGGAAATTTTGTAATATGTTAATCTTGTGTAAAAATCACAAAAATTCTGTGTTTAATTCTAAATACGTAAATTTTGCTCTCTAGATATATCCATTATTTAATGTTAACTTTCTTACTTTGCTTGTATTGAAATTGCTTCTAATCTATATATACAGTATGAACTCCAAATGACAGAATGACCAAACGACTGAGCAACTGAATAAATAACCAGTCACTATGAGTTACACTGCCCACAGGGAGCAGATGCTCAACACAGGAGCTGCCCCCTGGTGGTCATTGTGCTCCCACAACCAACCTCCTGCTTCTGGCCAATCTCTCATAGTACCTCTCTCCAGCTGGCCAACCTCCTCCAGTCTCTCCCCCCAAAAGGGCTACCTACCTCCATGGTCCCTTCCCTGACTAGCCAACCTCCCCCAGCAGTCCGGCCAACCTCATGCAGTCTCACCACCTGGCTGGCCAGCCTCCTATGATCAGCACTGATTGCCAACCAGGCTGAGGGAATCACTCCATGCATGAATTCATGCAGCGGGCCATTGGTTAAAAATAAAATTGGATATATTTCAACTTCCAAATTGAATTAACATTATAGGGGAACTTCGTGGGTGGTGGCAACATGAGTGCTTATGTAGTAGCAGTGTCATACATTTGAAAATATGATTATCTGAGTTGGATGACTTTGAAAAAAAGCTTAGTTGGGTATTGTGATATCAACATACTACTGTATTTCATATATAATTTACAGGTTTTATTGTCTTATTTACATGAGGGTCCAATTGTGGCAAAAATAATAAGGACCACAAGAGTCCATCTAGTCACAACATTGACTCTGGTCTCAGAAGAAAATAGTAGAAACCAGGCAACTGCCCTGGCATTCCTGTCCTATTGCATCATTATCAATACACTGAGATTTATAGGGAACAATCATAACTATCATATTTACTGGCAAAACTTGATTATCAAATATACACTGAGTGGCCAGATTATTATGATCTCTGAATGCATAATAATCTGGCCACTCAGTGTATTTGTATCTCAGATGGGTATCAAAAGTATTATAGACTTTTGCTGGAGATCAACCACCTATTTGCCCTGAGCTTTCTATCAGCCAGTGAAAAGGGGAAAACTGATCAGGTGCACGATTAATAGTATCTTTGATATTAAATAAATGAGGTACTCAAGAGAAGTACACTGAGTAGCCAGATTATTATGCATTCAGAGATCATAATAGTCAGGCCACTCAGTGTATATCTCTTAGAAGAATCTACTTGGAAACATACGTGAGAGGTTCAGAGATAGAAAGAGACAGTGAGGTACCATTTATATGACATTATGAGGTAAAGCAACTGGAGCTACAGAAGGGAGGAAGGACATTGTAAGACTATAAGAAGAACAGATGCTCAGTAATTAGAAATTTGCCCTGCCCTAGGTATCCTATATTATAAAATGATAATATGCAAATTGACTGAATGGAAGAATGACCTGTTGTTATGACACACACTGACCCCCGGGGGAAGACACTCAAAGCAGGAGCTGCCCCTAGTGGTCAGTGCACTCCCACAGGGGGAGCACCGCTCAGGCAGAAGCTGGGGTCACAGCTGGTGAGTACAGCATTGATGGCAGGATCCTCTGCCATCTCCGCAGCAGTACAAAGGATGTTGGACATCCCCAGAGGGCTCCCAGACTGGGAGAGGGTGCAGGCTGCTGGGCTGAGGGACCCCACCAAGTGCATGAATTTCAAGCACCGGGCCTCTAGTAGGTCATAAAATGTTATCTCTAATGATGATTCTTATTATTGGCAAGACTCACAATTTAAATTTTTTAAGGGAGAGATAAAAGGTCCTATCTGGCAACTAAAAGGGAACTCAGAGGAGATGTACAAAAAAAAAGAATAGTTTTAGAAAGAGCGAGGAATGAAAGAGCTACTAAAAACAGGAGGGGAAAGGATTATTTGGGGGCCAAGAAGGGAAGAAGGATCTCTATCATACAGATTCCTTCTTCTTTCTTTGGGGGATGGGAAGGGCCATGGGACAGACTACCATACTGTTCCTTGACAAGAAAATTAAAGGCTGATTGATTAAAATTAAGCTTTTGGGATCTGTTGGAACTTCCATTAAATCCAGTATGAAATCTAGATTTAGCATCCTGGGTTTTTAACCAAAGTGATGCCATTTTGGGCCGGTGGTTTTCTCTTTAATAATAGTATTGTGGAAGTGAAAGGACAAAGCAGAAACGAACTCCCCTCCATTTTGTCCTATAGTGCTGGGCCCCCTGCCTAAACCCCCGCCCTTTTCTGGGAGTGGCCACAGGTATGCCAGCAATGTTCTAACTTCCCCGACCACTGCCCGAATGGACCAATGAAGCTCCAGGAATACAGCGAGGGTCCTAATAAAGCTAGACCACAGAAAACCGTGACCAATCTCTGTAACCACGTCACTTCCCAAAGCCTGCCCAAATAACCAATCCCATATAATTCATTGTTATTCCAGGGCTAGCTCTCTCATCTCCCTGTTGCACCAGAAAGAAGCTGGGATCCAAACCCGGGTTTGAATAAAGACTCTTTGCTTTTGCATCGGAAAAGGCTCCCTGGTGGTTGATTATGTGGGACCCTGAATTCTGGACATAACAGAAGGAAGATGGCAGGCATCAGGATGGCAGTGAGGGAGAGCGTGTGAGTGAGGGAGCAAAAAAGGAGTGTGTGGGATTGTGGGGTGTGTGTATGTATGCATGAAGGGCAGTCAGATTTCTGAGGACTTTGGGGGGCTGGTAGAGTAGGCTCCCCTAGTCAGGCAGACTCTGCTACTGTTGCAATCTCTCCTTGGGCAACCGGCTCTGCCACAGAGGCCATGCCATCTTGAAGGGGTAGTTGTTGTGACTGGGAGCTCAGCCTCACCTCCAGCCAGGGTGTCCTTGGATACCACCCAGGACCCTACAGCTACTATGGCCAGGGACCTGCTGCCTCAGCTGTGAACCCATAAACACAAGACTCCAACCTCCTGATTGTGGGCTCCTGTGATTCCTGGAACAGGCTCCTCTAGCTCCAGCCAGATGCTTTAGCCCCAGGCGCCGCTTCAGTGCGTGCAAACAGCCAAGCCTGATACAGCCACCCAGAGCACCACAACTGCACAAATCACCACCAAGACCAATGCATCGGCTCCAGGTCTGCTGACCATGTGACCTATCACCAAGGCTGCTGCTGCAGTCACAAGCCCAGTGTGACTCAATACCTAGATCTTTCAGTGAGAGCAAAAATGGGGAAACAAAGGAACAACCCCCAAATGAAAGAAAAGAAGGAATTACCAGAAAATGAATTAAACGAAAGGGAGGCATGCAAGTTTTCAGAAAAAGAATTCAGAATAGGGTCATGCAGTTCACAAACCAGATGGATGAGAAAGTCAACAACTAATGTATGAATCAAGAGGAAATAAAGAATGATATAGCTACAATAAAAACCACTGTGGAATGTTTCAACCATAGACTAAAATAAGTGGAGGACCAAATAAATGAATTAGAATACAGGGCAACAAAACACATCCAATCTGAACTGCAATTGAAAAAAAAATTAAAAGGCCGGAGGATAGCTGAAGGGAGCTTTGGGAAAACATGAAACAAAGCAACATATATATGATAGGAATGAGAGAATGACAAGAAGAGCAAGGGTTAGAAAACTTACTTGAAGAAATAATGTCAGAAAACTTCCTTAATTTGGGGAAAAATAAAGTCACAAAGTATATAGAGTCCCATGAAAAGTAACCCAAAAACACACCAAGATATATCATAATTACAATGGCAAACTTTAATGACAAAGAGAGAGACTTGAAGATTGCAAGAGAGAAACAGAGTTACCTATAAGGGATCTCCCATTAGATTTTCAAATTATTTCTCAACAGAAATACATCAAGCTAGAAAGGAATAGAAGGAAGTATACAAAGTGATGCAGGGCAGGAGACTGAGTCCAAGAATACTATATCCAGCAAGGCTATCATTCAAAGTTAAAGGGGAAACCAGAAGCTTCACAGACAAAAAAAAAAAAAAAAGCCTAAGGGAGATTATCACTATGAAGCCAACAATTCAAGAAACGATAAAGGGACTGTTAGAGAGAGAGAGAGAGAGAGAGAGAGAGAGAGAGAGAGAGAGAGAGAGAGGAGATATTAAAAGGGAAGGAACACAGGCACAAAAAAATAAAAATGGTTACAAACTAGTACCTATTAACAATAACTTTGATAGTAACTGGACTGAATGCTTAATCAAAACACACTGAGTAACTGAATGGTTAAGAAAACAGGATCTGCGGGGGGTGGGGGGCAGCGGAAGCGGAACATAAACAGCCCCCAGAGTTTCTGGGACCTAGGCCTGGGAGGTTCTCGCAGAGAACAGGAGTCTGGAGGCGACAGGCTGGTCCGGGAGAGCAGTGCCATCAGGATCGGAAAGGATGCCAGCCCCAGCTGCCACATAGGAGAGAATAGTTTACAAAAATCCCTCTGAGCACCACTACATGAAAGTCTGCCTAAAATTTCAAGAACATGGGGTGGAACTGAATGTGCACAATTCAAACAGCTGCTTATTTCAGCCCTGAAGGGACCTGTTTGGGGAGGTTGATGCTGCCTTACCGTTGGACATACTAACCTACGAAGAGAAGACCTTATTAGCCATCTTGAGAATATGTAGCAGTGCTCTTGTCAGATTGTGGAGCTCTTTGACCCTGTTAGGATCCTATAAAGGCAAGAAATGTGCCTTCAGAGTGATTCAGGTTTCTCCATTTCTCCTTGCATTATCTGGTAATAGTAGGGAACTAGTATTGGATGGAATAGTCTTCAATTTCAGAAACATTCCTCTGCTCTCAAAACTATCTTTTGGTGCCAGCATAATGCTTGATGACTGAAACAGGCTCAGCACTCCAGTTGATGAAATTTGAGGATGCCGAAGATGTTCCCCATAATTTCCAGCCATCATCTCTGGTGGTAAAGCCTTCAGAGGAGAATCTGCCTGAACCAACCAATTGTAAGCAGGCAGCACTTTCAGCATATGCACATCAGAG
Organism: Lasiurus cinereus; assembly: GCA_011751065.1. Lineage (NCBI taxonomy): Eukaryota > Metazoa > Chordata > Mammalia > Chiroptera > Vespertilionidae > Lasiurus > Lasiurus cinereus. Next base: position 823,893 of record JAAGEH010000343.1, read on the forward strand.
TTGGAGAGCGGGCTGAACTCAGCAGAGCCTTCACACAAAGGGATGTGGTTGCCTTCTCAGAATTAACAGGGGATGTCAATTCTTTGCATTTAAATGAAGATTTTGCAAAACAAACCAAGTTTGGAAAGACAATTGTGCATGGAGTTTTGATCAATGGATTTATTTCAGCTCTCCTGGGTGCTAAAATGCCAGGCCCAGGCTGTGTATTCATTTCCCAGGAAATTCACTTTCCAGCCCCTTTATATGTTGGAGAAGTTGTTGTAGCTTCTGCAAAAGTGAAAAAGCCTGAAGCAGTTCATTGCTATTATTTCTATGTTGTGCTTTGTAAGAGGAAGTGAAAAGACTGTTACTGAAGGCTGTGTTAAAATTATGGTCCCAGAAGCTCCCAACCCCTGAAATAGATGTTTAAAGATGCAATTGCAGGCATCAGTGTTACTGTTATTGAAGAGCCTCTGAGGAAAACGGATTGCTGTTCTTCAACAAGGAGTGGCCAGCAGACCCAGCAGCCCACAGTGGGGGAGGGCAGCAGAGAGCGAGATGTTCACGTGTCCACTTTCTAATTTGGCCTTATGCTTCATACAGATGAGTCTGTTTATCATCTAAGTTTGGAAATTTGAAAGTTATTTAGCTCAAAGTTCTAATTTTAGGGTTTTAAATCAAGTTAAATTTGCATTTGGTTAGCAAATTTACCTAGATCTGTATCAAATAAATTTCTCAGTGAATTTACAGCTAGGTAGCATTTAATTTTTGACGGCAACTAGAATAGAAGTTGGGTCATCTTTGAATACCTGTCTTTTACCAACAAATATTCTTAGATACTTTTCTTCAGTAGTTTCTGGGTCAGAGTGTTGCGTAATTTGTTACTGTTTATACCAAGATGGCATCTTGCTTAACCTTCAAGTGGTACATGCCTCTCAGGTGATTTCTTGTTATCAGAGAAAGATTTAAACTCAGTTACGTAAATTCTTGGTCTAATCTATAAAATGGGGGTAATAACACCTTCCACAGGATTGTTGGAGATACAAACAGCAAAGCACAAGGCCTAGCCTGTAAACAGTAGCTACTATTGTTCCTTCTCCCCTGTGAATGAGGTTAGAGGTTTTCCTGAGTTTAAAGCTAATTGGCCCACAGGTAACAGGCCAGCCTTGCAGGATGTCAACCAGTCTCTTGGTATTTTAAACTTGGAATAGTTCTTGAGTGCAGCATTTCTATTTTAGAAACCCAGATTATTTTCTCCCTTCCTTGATAATGTGGATTCTCCCTGTATATAAATAATATATACTTACCGTAAAAAGTTTTATAAGAAATAAAGAGTATAAGGAACGCCATAGAGGCCAAGTTCTTCAGAGTTGGGAACATTAAAGAGAAAAGTGCCTAATGTGTTAGTATTCAATGGTCATCCCCAATACAGTTAACCCTTTTAAGATGATCTGTAATGGAATATGCATGTGGCCCACCTGAATGGCTCTGACCATAGCTAGATGCTTTGATCAGGAAAGTAAGATCAAGTGTAATTGATTAGATTAACCCACATTTCCTGGAAAAACGTTTTTTCTCCTAGTAGATCAATAACTAGATTTTGATTTTAATTTTTTACATTAAGGGATCAGTTAAATGGATTACTTGAAAGAATTAATTCTAGTCACTAGAGGGCAGTGATGTGTGTAAAGTATTTTTAAACTTGTTTAATATTGTACCATACTCTACTTTGTGACTGAAATAAAAATAATCAAAATCAGTGTAAGAAACAAGGGCGCCATTCTCATACATTTCAGAATGGGCAACATTCACAGGCTCAGATCTACCGGAAGAAGGCTTCCTGATAGATAAAACACTGCACATGTTGAAAATATAACGTTGAAAAAATGGGGAACTTGCACAAAATGTGTACTTGAAGCCATATTCAAATTCTATGAAACTCATTTTCTGTGACTTAGCAGCAGTCTTAAAATCGAGTGTGATACTATCATTAATACCAATAGCTACCATTTATTCAATACTTGATGAGCCTATTTTCTACATTAATCCTTTGAACAACTTTGTGAAGTTAAACTTACATTGTCCTATTTTCTAGGCAAGGAAACAGACTAATGCTGTGTGACTTGCCCAGGGTTGTATGCAGGAGAGCTGGGATTCAGACAGGCCTGCTTGGCTCCAAACATTTCTTTTTTACATCACCCTGTGTCTTATATTGTTCCCATTACTAAAGCAATGTCAGTGTCTTTAATAGTACCTTTCTATGGCCTTTAAAAGTATCGGGAAATGAAAAAAACAAAAACAAAACCATGATCCATGTATTTGCAATCTACAGGAGACCCACCTCAGAAAAACTGGATCATACAGACTGATAGAAAAGGGATGGAAAAATATCTTTCAGGCAAATGGAAATGAAAAGAAATAGTTGGGGTAGCAATACTTATATCTGAGAGGAATCCAAGATGGCGGCATAGGTAAACACCTACACTGCTGCTTCGCACAACAATTTCAAAACTACAACTAAAAGACAGAACAGATATCATCCAGAACCACAGGAAAGCTGGCTGAGTGAAAGTTCTACAACTAGAAGGAAAGAGAGGGTCTCACAGAGACCCAGAGGAGCTGTAAAAAGCTGAGGTACGGAGACGCGCGCGTGGTGCCGGAGTACCTGGCTGGCTTTATCTGGCGGGAGGGAAACGGAGACTCTCAAAGGCATTGAACCCCTTATTCTACGAAACTAAACCCCAGATCCAGCCGAAACTCATATGGGGGGAGTTTGGACTGTGAAAAGGGAGAAGTGCACGGAAACTTAGGGGAGTCGCAAAAGATGAAAGGCCTGGTGCTGCGCACGGCACTGCGCGCAGGACAGACTGCTGATTGTGCTGCTGGTTTTTGCGAGTGGGCGGGAGACAGACCCTCCCAACTGTGCCACTTCTGACTCCACTAAGCCCCTGTTTCGGGCAAAACCCTGGAGACCTAGACTCCTGTGGTCCTGGTGTGCAGGGGAGCTGGAAAGGCAGTGGTTAGAGGCACTGCGGGTGCGTGCGCACAAGGACCGCTCCAGCCATTACCCAGTCACGTGAGACTCAGGGGCCATGGAGGGCGGGGCCGACTGGAAGGTAAGGCGGTCCCTTAAGCCCTGAGACTCCACCCATCCCAAGCTCAATAGAGGCTTCTTCGGTTTTGCGTCTGGTATCATAAGGCTGAATTCAACACAGAAGTTTCCCCGGCATAGTGAAAATGCCGAGACAAGGGAAGGGATCACAAACAAAAGAAATGGAGGAAAAAAAACGACTGGATATAGAGTTCAAAACCACACTTATAAGGTTTTTCAAGAATATGCTAGAAAAGATGGATAAATTTAGTGAGACCCAAGAGGAGATGAAAAAGGACCAACTAAAGATGATAAAGGACCAAATAGAAATTAAACATACACTGACTGAAATAAAAAATATTATACAGAGTCCTAACAGCAGACTAGAGAAAGGCAAGGATCAAGTCAAAAATTTGAAATATAAAGAAGCAGAAAACATTTAACTGGAAAAACAAGAAGAGTAAAGAATCCAAAAATGTGAAGATAATGTAAGGAGCCTCTGGGACAGCTTCAAGCGTACCAACATCAGAATTGTGGGGGTGCCAGAAGAAGAAAGAGAGCAAGATACTGAAAACCTTATTAAAGAAATAATGACTGAAAACTTCCCACATCTGGTAAAAGAAATAGACTTACAAGTCCAGGAAGCACACAGAACCCCATATAAAAGGAATCCAAAGAGGACCACACCAAGACACATCATAATTAAAATACCAAGAGCAAAAGACAAAGAGAGAATATTAAAAGCAGCAAGAGAATAACAGTTCATTACCTACAAGGGAGCACCCATACCACTGTCAGCTGATTTCTCAACAGAAACGATGCAGGCCAGACGGGAGTGGCAAGAAATATTCAACGTGATGAACAGGAAGAACCTACAACCAAGAATACTCTATCCAGCAAAGCTATCATTCAGAATTGAAGGGCAGATAAAGACCTTCACAGAGAAGAAAAAGCTAAAGGAGTTCATCAACTCCAAACCAGTATTATATGAAATGCTGAAAGGTACTCTTTTAGAAGAGGAAGAAGAAAAAGGTAAAAGACAAAAAATTATGAACAACAAATACATATCTGTCTACAAGTGAATCTAAAAATTAAGTGAATTAAAAATTTGATCAACAGAATAAACTGGTGAATATAATAGAATCATAGCACAGAAAGGGAGTAGACTGATAATTCTCAGGAGGACAAAAATCATAAAGCATCAAACACTGTGAAATTACAGCAGAAAGATTAAAGTTAGGTGAGGTAGATAAGTGATCAATCAAAGGACTTGTATGCATGCATATAAGCATAACCAATGATCACAGACACTGGGGGGTTGGGGTATGCCTGGGAGGGAGGGGGGGCAATGGGGAGATATGTATTAAAAATTAATAAAAATTAATAAAAAAATACTTATATCTGACAAAATAGACATCAAAGTGAAGGCCATACAAAGAGATAAAGAAGGCTACTTCATATTACCAAATGAATCAATACAACAAGAAGACAGAACTTTGATAAAAATATATGTACCCAATATAGAGACATGCAAACACGTGCGCGAGTGCACGCATGCACACACACACACACACACACACACACACACACACAAATTTATTTCAGTTAGTGTATGTTTAATTTCTAATTGGTCATTTCTCATCTCCTCTTGGGTCTCTCCAAATTTATCCATCTTTTCTAGGAAATTCTTAAAAACCTTATAACCGTGATATATATATAAACTTATGGGAGAAATCAAGGATGAAATAGACAAAAATAAAATCAGAGTAGGGAACTTTAATATCCCACTAACATCACTGGATAAATCCTCTGTGGGTGGGGGGTGGGGGAAGTAAGGAAACAGCAATTCTAAATGACTCACTAGATCAGATGGAACTAATTGACATCTTCATGTAGTTTGTGCCTTTGAACCAATGTAGGAGAGAGAAATGCATAGCCAGACACACGGAGAAGAAAAACCATGAGCAGAAGAAGAAACAGCCTGCATATGAAAGGTAGGCAGGTATCACCAGAAAAGGAAGTAGAAGCAGAAATAAGCCTGCCACAAAAAGAGTTCAGAGAAATGATCATAAGGTGGATGAAAAGAAGAGAAGACAAATTCGACATTGTGAGTAAGAGCCAAGAGGAAATGAAGAAGACCCAAGAGGAAATGCAGAAGCAGCAAGAAGAAATGCAAAAGAAACAAGAAGAAACGCGGAAGAACCTAAAGGAAATACAGAAAAATCAAGAAGAAATGAAAAATGACATACTGCTATAAAGAACTCAATAGAAAGCATCAAAAGTAGACTAAAAGAAGCAGAGGACTGCATCAGTGAGCTAGAAGACACAGAAGGAAAAAATACCCAAGTACAGCAGCTTCTAGAAAAAAAAAGTTAAAAAGCAAGAGGAGAGCCTAAGGGAACTTTGGGATAACATGAAACAAAACAACATCCGCATAATTGGGGTTCCAGAAAGAGTGGAAACTGAACAAGGATTAGAGAACCTGTTGGAAGAAATAATGACAGAAAATTTCCCCAATATAGGAAAGAAAAAACCACACTGTTGGAAACCAAATATTGTTCTCACTAAATGGATGTAAACAGGAAGCCAGAAGGCTGGTCAACCTTAATTGTTCTGAAAGGTCAGAGCTAATTACTCACTGTTTTGTTGAAACATTATTGGTTGAAGCAACCTCTATGTTTGTTTCATGTTAATTTCTGTTTTTGTTATTTCCTGCCTAAAGGCTAGGGGTGTGTCCCAAAGCCTTAATAAAAGGGAGAAAAAGGCCAGAGCAAGGGGCAGTCCTTTCCACTAGAGGAAGGCTCCCGCCTGGACCCCCAATATCGCCAAATTAATGCTTTCTAGTCTCTCATTTCGTTTGAATGCGGCCTCCTTCAGAACCTGAACCCTGACCTGGGAACCCTGAATCACGCGGGACGTGGAAAGAGGTTCCCACATCTGGCGCCCATCAGGGACTGCGGAAAAAGGTGCTCACATCTGGCGCCTGACCGAGGGACGTCTGGAAGAGAAGGTATTATTCGCCTAAGAGCGAAGGAAGAAAAATTCACCAAGGAAAATGGTGAGGGAAGATTCACCTAGGAAAAGGTGAGGGGAATTCAACGTACGCAAAGCCCACGGATTAACTACAGAGTCGCGATCTGTAAGTAGGGTGGGAACGTCTTTTGCAGCCAGGCTAATGGGGAAGAATTAGGTTATAAATATAAAGTAAACTGTATTATAGACTTTTGGTTTGCAAGCTTAAATAATGTGGTTTCTTGTTCAAATTAAAATCTTAGTTTGCATTTGGAATCTGAAATAAGTGAAACTCCACTGCTGAAACTGCCTCTGGTGTGGAGAAATTCAAAGGTGGCAGGAGAGGGCAAGGCTCTCTGCTCTCCTGCAATGAGATTACTTAAGGTTTCACTTAAAAATTATAAGAGAAATCGCAGGGAAATGCTAATCTTGGCCAAATTAGGTGCTAGTTATTACTTCGGAAAGCGAAAAAGAAAGAAAAAATTTAAGATCTGTCTTTATCTTTTAAGCATGAAAAGAAATTCGGCCAGATCTGTTACTGATGCTTTCCCCTGAAGTAAGCAGGATGTGGAGAAAGAGAGACACTGTGGCAATCCAGTATGAAAGTCCACTCTCCCAGTATACTAATCCAAAGTCTCCTTTCTCGCCATGAAAAAGTTTTAAAAAATTTAGAGATGTGTCTGGAATTTCTGTACTCGTGAGGAGAGAAGCCCGGCTTAAAAAGAAATGCGCGCAATTGTCCACCTTTTTGGACATATTAGACAGGGTTTTAAGCTGGAATCTCTCCGCAAAAGCTGCAGAAAAAGAAAAACCAGAACTGGTCTTTATTTTTTAAGAAAAATGGCGTAAAGGAACCAAAAGGACATGATTTTGTGTTATTAATCAAGGTTTTCAGCTAAATGCAAATTAAATTGGGAGAAAATAAAATTTCTCTAATAATTAGGAATTCAAAATACATTGTTGATTGGTCTAATAAAAAAGGATTAATTCTGTGATTCCCAACTGACAGTTTAAAAATATAATTGATATATTAAGATAATTATAAAAATATTATAATCTTTAAATCATATATGAATA
>JAAGEH010000343.1:831451-861836 GCA_011751065.1 Lasiurus cinereus
ATATATATATATATATATATATATATATATATATTTGATGGTTTTTTCCATGTTAAAATTTCAAGGCTTTAACAGAGATGATTCTTGTAAAGCTCCATGGGCCCAGAGTAATACAAGAAATTTGTTCTCTCTTTTTAAAGGACATCTTCTTAAATTTAACCGATCTAATATACTTGAAATTTCATGGAAAGCTTTATCAAATAAGAATTAATAACTATATTTTAAATGTTGTGAAGGTTTTGGCCTCTAAGAAGGACACAAGGTAGCACTCTAGGGAGAGGCATAAACACTCAGCCTCTGAGAGATCCAGTCTCTCGGTGTCCTAGATGTCAGAGAGGTAACCATTGGGCCAGACAGTGTAAATCAAAATTTCATAGAAATGGGCAGCCTCTAAATCAAGATACAGGGTATAGTCAACCGCCGGGAAATGGCCAGAGAGGTGCCCCCCAGCCCCGTTATTAATAGGGAAAACCTGCCCTGCAAGGCCCACAGTGGATTCCCTCATCCAAGCAACTCCAGAAAGCGCAGGCCTGGATCTTAACAGCACTATAGCAGTCACTTTGACTCCTGATATTGCTCTGCAAGTTATTCCCACAGGAATTTGGGGTCCTATGTCACCGGGAGCATGGTAAAGAGGACGGTACAGATGCCTAAGAACGTATTTCTTGCAATACCAACAGTTACCAGCTGTACGGTAATATTTCCTGGGGCACATTGGGAAGTATTTTTGACTTATATTCCTGACCCTTCATGGGTAAGAACCGTTAGGTATACTGATTCCCCTGTTTCTTGTAGTCTCTAAGAATGGCAAAATTAAGTAAATATTTCTTAAAATTCCAACATTAGAATTTAAAATGACAAAAAGCCCAAAGCCACCTGTATTCTTAAGCTAGAGGCAGGGCAACATTTGTAGCTTGTGAATCAGACATAACCATTTACTAAATTTGCTTTGCTTTTCTAATTGAGATACCTACTTTAATTAATAAATTAGCTTTTTAAATAAAAATCAAAGTTTTCAGCTAAATAAAGAGCCAATATTTTTGTAAGCAATTTGATTAAATATTCTAATAAAGTAAATAAGACCTTCTCTATACAAAAAAGAAATTGATAGCCAGTTTAAAATTGAATTGCCATGGCCTAGAACAAAAGAATTTCCTTACATAATATTATTCTACAATGTCATTATAATTTTTTTTGACAAATATCCCAAACAAACTTACAATCTAATTCTCTGAATATTTGGTAGCAATTTAATAAATAAATAAATAACATAAAAGGAATTAAGACAGTGAGAAGGCACTTGAGCATTCTATATTGGCTTTTCTTGCTCTTTTTGACAAGAAGGACCCTCCCACAGCTGTCGCCTGAGCTTTCTGTTCATGCTGAGGTTGAAGCCTAGTGTTGGCTGGTACCATGAATCTGTCTCTCATCCAGTGGTGTCAGCTGGGCCCTTCCTGGAGAAGAAACCTGGGTTCCCCAAGATATGTGATCAGTGCTGGGACCCTGCCAGCAGGTGAGGGGATCCCAAGGCAGGTACTGGGCGTGGAGGCCACAAGGGCATCGGCTACCAAGGAGATGGAACTGAACCTCACATCAACCTGCTTGGCCCCAGAGGATGACTGGTTAGCCAGAGACGGGCAACTGGAACTTATACGTTACACCGACCACCGCCTAAGCCAGGAACTGGGCCTTATGCCGCCCTGCTTTCCAATGACGGGTAAGGTGGGTTGGTACCGTATGGTAGTTCCTGACCTAAGACAGGCACAGTCGCAGAGGGGCCATCAGGAGAAAACTTGGGGATCAACAGAGGTTGATCCTCACCCCCCAACATTGCAGAGGCTTGAACCTTCGCCCCTTTGAGGGAGGTCTCCTGCCCCATGGCTGCTTCACTTCCCACGTCCCGCTCCCATCGGGATCCAGGTGACAAGACAGAGACTTGGCCCAGCTCCGTTCGGGACACAAATGACAGACAAAGATTTGGTGCAGCTCAGATCGGGACCCAGCAACAGACAGACTTGGCTAACAGCTGCCCTATATTCTAAATCCAACTTAACACCAGGGATGCTCAGGGCCTACTCAAGAATGCAAATAAATCCTTTCCACTAATATTTACAGGATAAAACTAAGATTGTTGTTAGAATATTAAATTTAATAATAAAATAGCAGTTAAATTTTCAAATTAATTTAATTGGTTAATTGAAATAGGTGAATATAAAAGAAAATTTAATTGTACTGGAAAACAGTTGTTCCTAAAGTATTAATTTAAATTTCTATTGGTAGTTCATTGCATGGTAAAATTACTCAACATGCAATAAACATAAAGCAGTCATAATTGCATTATAAAAAATTGTCCAAAAGCATCATAATTAGATAAAAAAGGGGGGATAGTACAGTAATATTATGTAAGGAAAAAGTATCCTGTAAGCAAATTACATCTAAAAAATTTTTTACTTAACAGCAAGACACCTATGAAAAACATACATAGTATTAAAATAAGCCAAAGGAAAATCATTTGGGCAAAAATAAAAAGGATCCAAAGTCAACTTTATAGAAAAATTCCTTTACTAACTTTTGGTCGAGAATGTTGATATATTTTCAGAAAAACAGCTCCAAAACCATTGGAATTCCTACAACAGAGAATGCTCCAGCTATGAAGACGAGAGGAGAAGCAGTCCAGAGATGGAAGATGCTGACGACACCTGCCATCCTAACAGTCAGCAGCTGTGCATCGATGCAGGTTGCCCAGGACTAAACCAGAGAGGGTCGGACCTGCATTGCCACCATTTGTCCACCATCCAGAACTGAAATATCATTGCTAATACGTACATTCAAAAAACTGTTGGACATTGAAACTGGGACTCAAAGGACTGCTGGTCCAGAAAGAAAGATACTATAGACTTACTCATTCACCTCTTAGCATAGCCATTGTTGCTTGTCTTATTTTTTGTTCTTAATATTTATTTCTAGTCTGTAGGTGCAAGATTTTTTAGAGGAAAAGAAAACGGGGGAGATGTTGGAAACCAAATATTGTTCTCACTAAATGGATGTAAACAGGAAGCCAGAAGGCTGGTCAACCTTAATTGTTCTGAAAGGTCAGAGCTAATTACTCACTGTTTTGTTGAAACATTATTGGTTGAAGCAACCTCTATGTTTGTTTCATGTTAATTTCTGTTTTTGTTATTTCCTGCCTAAAGGCTAGGGGTGTGTCCCAAAACCTTAATAAAAGGGAGAAAAAGGCCAGAGCAAGGGGCAGTCCTTTCCACTAGAGGAAGGCTCCCACCTGGCCCCCCAATATCGCCAAATTAATGCTTTCTAGTCTCTCATTTCGTTTGCATGCGGCCTCCTTCAGAACCCGAACCCTGACCTGGGAACCCTGAACCACGCGGGACGTGGAAAGAGGTTCCCACACCACACAAATCCAAGAATCTCACAGAGTCCCAAGCAAAATGAACCCCAACAAACCGATACCAAGGCACATTATAATTAAATTGGCAAACACCAAGAACAAAGTAAGAATCTTAAAAGCAGCCAGAAAGAAACATAAAGTTACCTACAAAGGAACCCCCATAAGACTAGCTACTGATTTCTCAACAAAAACTCATGAGGCCAGAGGGAATGGAATGAAACATACAAAGTCATACAAAGGAAGGGTCTGAATCCAAGAATACTGTACCCTGCAAGACTATCAATCAAAATTGAAGGTGAAATCAGAAGCTTTACAGACAAAAAAGGACTGAGGGAATATATTACCACCAAACCAGCAATGCAAGAAATGTTAAAGGGTCTCCTGTAATAAAAAGAAAGAGGAAGTGAAGAAGGAACTTGGGGGTAAGGACTAAAAATGGCAACAGATAAGTGCTTATCAATAATAAGTTTAAATGTAAATGGATTAAAGGCTCCAATCAAAAGCCATAGGGTAACCGATTGGATAAGAAAACATGATCCATATATCTGCTGTCTGCAAGAAACCCACTTCAGGAAAAGAGATGCACACAGATTGAGGGTGAAGGGATGGAAGATGGTATTTTAGGCAAATGGAAATGAAAAAAAAAGCTGGGGTTGCAATACTTATATCTGATAAACTAGATCTCAAAGTGAAGGACATAACAAGAGATAAAGAAGGCCACTTCATAATACTACAGGCAACAATCCAACAAAAAGAAATAACTCTGGTAAACATATATGCACCCAATCTAGAAGCACCTAAATACATTAAAAAAAAACTATTGGAGGATATTAAGGGAGAGATTGACAGCAATACAATCATAGTAGAAGACTTTAATACCCCCACTGTCACCATTGGACAAGTCCTCTAAACAAAAAGTGAGTAAAGAAACATCAATCCTAAATGACTCACTAGACCAGATGGAATTAATTGACATCTTCAGAACATTTCACCCCAAAGCCACAGAAAATACATTCTTCTCCAGTGCACATGGGTCATTTTCAAAGATAGATCATATGTTGGCTCATAAGAGTAGTCTCTTCAAATTCAAGAAGATAGAAATCATATCAAGCATTTTCTCAGACTACAGTGGAATAAAACTGGAAATCAACTATAATAAAAACAATAGAAAGAAATCAAATGCATTGAGACTAAACAGCATGCTATTAAACAATGGCTGGGTAACCACAGAGATCAAGAAAGAAATAAAAAACATCATGGCAACAAATGACAATGACAACACAACAATACAAAATTTATGGGACACAGTGAAAGCAGTCTTGAGAGGGAAGTTCATAGCCCTACAAGCCTACTGCAAAAAAAAAAAAACAGGAAACAATGGTAATAAATTACCTATCCCTACAACTCAAAGAGCTAGAACGAGAGCAACAAGAAAAGCCCAGTGTAATCAGAAGGAAGAAAATAGTGAAGATCAGAGCGGAGATAAACAACTTGGAGACCAATGTAACAATTCAAAAGATCAACAAAACCAAGAGCTGGTTCTTTGAAACGATTAACAAGATTGATGGATCTCTAGCCAGGCTCACCAAGAAGGAAAGAGAGAAGACCCAAATAAACAAATTGAGAGATAAAAACCACAGAGTCTTATCAATTGATGCAGAAAAAGCATTTGACAAAATCCAACACCCTTTCTTGATAAAAACTCTTAGCAAAGTGGGAATAGAAGGAGCATACCTCAACATCATAAAAGCCATATATGATAAACCCACAGCTAATATCATACTCAATGGGCAAAAACTAAAACCATTTCCCCTAAGAACAGGAACAAGAAAGGGATGCCTACTGTCACCTCTCATGTTCGAAATAGTACTGGAAGTATTAGCCATTGCAATTAGACAAGAAGAAGAAATAAAAGGCATCCAAATGGAAAAGAAGTGAAGCTGTCCTTATTTGCAGATGACATGATATTGTACATAAAAAACCCAAAGGACTCCATTCCAAAACTAATTGACTTAATTAATGAATTTCGCAATGTAGCAGGATACAAAATTAATGCTTACAAGTCTGTGGCATTTCTATACACTAAGAGTGAAATTACAGAGAGAGACTAAAAAAGCAAACCCATTTACCATCACACCAAAAAAATTAATATACCTAAGAATAAACCTAACTAAAGAGGTAAAAGACCTATATGTAGAAAACTACAGGACACTGAAAAAAGAGATAGAGGAAGATGTTAACAGATGGAAGAGCATACCATGCTCATAGATTGGGAGAATCAACATCATTAAAATGTCCATACTACCCAAAGCAATCTATAGATTCATTGCACTCCCCATTAAAACACCAACAACATATTTCACAGGCCTAGAAAGAATTCTTCATAGATTCATCTGAAACAAAAAAGACCACAAATAGCTACAGCAATTCTGAGAAAGAAGAATAAAGTAGGTGGGATCTCAAACCAGATGTCAAGCTATACTACAAAGCAACTGTTCTGAAAACAGCCTGGTACTGACACAAGAACAGACATATAGACCAATGGAATAGAATAGAGAACCCAGATATCCACCCAAACCACTACGCTCAACTAATATTTGACAAAGGAGGCCGGAACATTCAATGGAGCCAAGATAGCCTCTTCAATAAATCGTGTTGGGAAAATTGGACAGATACATGCAAAAAAATGAAACTGGACCTCCAATTTACACCAAGTACAAAAATAAACTCAAAATGGATACAGGACTTAAACATTAGAAGGGAAACCATAAAAATACTAGAGGAATCCACAAGCAGCTCCATCTCAGATATATGCCGAAAGAACTTCTTCACTGATACTGCTCCAAAGGCAATGGAAGCTAAAGAAAAAATAAACAAATGGGACTACATCAAAATAAAAAGCTTTTGCACAGCAAAAGAAACCATCAACAAAACAACAAGAAAGATCACTGTATGGGAGAAGATATTTGCAAATGATATCACTGATAAAGGTTTAATCTCCAACATCTACAGCCAACTTATACAACTTAATAAAAGGAAGATAAATGATCCAATTAAAAATAGGGCAACAAACTTAAATAGAACCTTTTCAAAAGACAACAGAAGGAAGGCCAAGAGACACATGAAAACATGTTCAAAGTCACTGATTATCCGAGAGATGCAAATCAAAACAACAATGCGATACCATCTTATACTAGTCAGAATGGCAATCATCAACAAATCAACAAACGACAAGTGTTGGCAAGGATGCAGAGAAAAAGGAACCCTTATGCACTGTTGGTGGGAATGCAGACTGGTGCAGCCACTGTGGAGAACAGTATGGAGTTTCCTCAAAAAACTAAAAATGGATCTCCCATTTGACCCTGTAATCCCACTCTTAGGAATTTATCCTAAGAAATTACAAACACCAATCAGAAAGGACTTATGCACCCCTATGTTCATAGCAGCACAATTTACAATAGCTACAATTTGGAAACAGCCTAGGTGTCCGTCAGCAGATGAGTGGATCAGAAAACTGTGGTACATCTACAGAATGGAATTCTATGCTGCCATTAAAAAGAAGGAATTCTTACCATTTGCAGCAACCTGGTTGGAATTGGAGAGCCTTATGCTTAGTGAAATAAGCCAGTCAATGAAGGAGAAGCATCACATGATCTCACTCATTTGTGAATAATAAAGAACATTATGAACTGATGAACAAAAGGATAGATACAGAGACAGTAAAGCTTCAAACAGACTGTGAAATTACAGCAGGAAGATTAAAGTTAGGTGAGCTTGATAAAAGATCAATCAAATGATTTGTATGCATGCATATAAGCATAACCAATGAACATAGACACTGGGGGATTGGGGTATGCCTTGGAGAGAGGGAGGGCAATCGGGAGATATGTATAAAAATTAATTTAAAAAAGAAAAAAAAAAGAAAAAGAAAGAAAGAAATTACAACGAAATAAAAATAAATAAAAATAAAAAAATTGACATCTTCAGAACATTTCACCATAACCTAAGGAATATGCATTATTTTCATGTGCATATGGGACATTTTCAAAGGTAGACCCCATATGGGGTCACAAGCAAAGTCTCTCTAAGTTGAAGAATATTGAAATCATATCAAGCATCCTGGAAACCAAGATGGAGGTATAGGTGAACACCTAAACTGCTGCCTTGCACAAGAATTTCAAAATTACAACTAAAAGACAGAACAGACACCATCCAGAAACACAGAAAATCTGGCTGAGGGGAAATTACACAACTAGAAACAAAGAAAGGGGCTCACAGAGACTCAGAGGAGCTGTAAAAAGATGAGGTATGGAGACATATGCTGGAAAGGACAAGCGGCGGAGGGTCTAGCTTATTTCTGGTAGCAGGAGGGAGACAGAAATTCCCGACTGCACTGAACCCCAGTTCTGGATGAGACTCATACGAGGGGAATTTGGACTGTCATGATAAGGGAGGAGTGCACAGAAACTTAGGGGAGCCACAAAAGGCAGAGGTCTAGAGGCGCGTGCAAAGAGGACTGACTGCTGATTGTGCCACTGGCTTTCCCTAGAGGGAGGAAAACAACCTCCCAACTGCACTGAAATCTAGGTCCGACTGCACTGAACCCCAGTTTTGAGTGAGACCCTGGGGACCCAGGCTCATAAGGGTCACTAGAATGCATAGAAACTCAAAAGAGCCGGAAAAGCAGAGGCCTGGAAGTGTGCGCGCATGCGT
Organism: Lasiurus cinereus; assembly: GCA_011751065.1. Lineage (NCBI taxonomy): Eukaryota > Metazoa > Chordata > Mammalia > Chiroptera > Vespertilionidae > Lasiurus > Lasiurus cinereus. The sequence goes on from JAAGEH010000343.1 coordinate 839,571, forward strand.
ACAAAAATGGCTGCAGCGATTACCCAGGGGCTGCTGTGTAGGGCAGGTCTGATGGGAAGCCAAGGCTGTCTCACCCTGAGAATCCACCCACGCCCAGTACAGAAGCTGTTGCAATATTGTAAGTCTTAAGGCTGAGTCCAGTACAGAAGTTCTCCCAGTACAGACACAGATGATCCTCACAACCAATTGGCTTGGAGGTCAATTCGCCCCAGTGATATCAACTAGAATCAAGAATTAACTACAAGAATACTATACACACAGTCCACAAAGGGGTGCACCAAGAGTGTCCAATTCAGGTAACTGGGGAGACAGGGCTACTGGGCCATATAGGATACCTAGCACACAAAGCTACTCTACCAACTCAGGGAAGCAACGAAAATGTGGAGACAAAGGAACAGATCAAAAACAAAAGGAATGGAGGAAAACAAATGACTGGATATAGAGTTCAAAACCATGATTATAAGGTTTTTCAAGAATTTCCTAGAAAAGATGGATAAATTTGGTAAAACCTAAGAGGAGATGAAAAAGGACCAACTAGAAATTAAACATACACTCACTGAAATAAAACATATTATACAGAGACCTAACAGCAGACTAGAGGAACGCAAGAATCAAGTCAAAGATTTGAAATACAAAGAAGCAGAAAACACGCAACTGGAAAAGCAAAAAGAAAAAAGAATAAAAAAATGTGAAGATAGTGTAAGAAGCCTCTGGGACAACTTCAAGTGTACCACCATCAGAATTATGTGGGTGCCAGAAGAAGAGAGAGAGCAACATACTGAAAACCTATTTGAAGAAATAATGACTGAAAACTTTTTCCACTTGGTAAAAGAAATAGACTTACAAGTCCAGGAAGCACACAGAATCCCAAACAAAAGAAATCCAAAAGGACTGAACTAAGACACATCATAATTAAAATACTAAGAGCAAAACACAAAGAGAGAATATTAAAAGCAACAAGAGAAAAACAGTTAATTACCTACAAGGGAGCACTCATACGATTGTAACTGATTTCTCAACAGAACCTATTCAAGCCAGATGGAAATGGCAAGAAATATTCAAAGTGATGAATAGCAAGAACCTACAACCAAGATTATTCTACCCAGCAAAGCTATCATTCAGAAGGTCAGATAAAGAGCTTCACAGATAAGAAAAAACTAAAGGAGTTCATCAGCTTCAAACCAGTATTAAATGAAATGCTGAAAGGTATTCTTTAAGAAGAGGAAGAAGAAGAAAATATTAAAGATAAAAATTATGAACAACAAATACATATGTATCAACAAGTGAATCTAAAAATCAAATGAATTGAAAATCTGATGAACAGAATAAACTGGTGAATATAATAGAATTAAGGGCATAGAAAGAGAGTGGACTGATAATTCTCAGGGGAAAAGAGGTGGGGGGATGCAGGCAGAGACTGGACAAAAAGCATACACCTATGAATGAAGACAATGAGGGGGAGGTAAGGGCAGAGGAACTGGGTTAAGGGGAGTTATGGGGGTTAAAAAGAGGAACAATTGTGATAATCTGAACAATAAAGATTTATTAAAAGATAAAATAATACTAATAAATACAATAAAATCATATCAATCATCTTCTCAAGCCACAATGACATAATATTGGAAATCAACTATAATAAACACAATCAAAAAAATTCAAAAACTTGGAGGCTGCATAGGATGCTATTAAACAATGATTGGGTTAAGGAGATCAAAGAAATTTTAAACAATCTGAAAGTGAATGACAATGAAAACACAACAATCCAAAATCTATGGGACACAGTGAAAACAGTCGTGAGTGGAAATTTATAGCACTACAAGCCTACCTAAAATAAACAAACAAACAAAAAACACAACGAGAAAGAAAACATGGTTAATAAGTTATCTAACCCTGAAACTTAAAAGAGGTAGAAAGAGAGCAACCAGAAAAGCTCATAGTAAGCAGAAGCAAAGATGTAATAAAGATCAGAGCAGGAGTAAATGACATAGATAGACTACAAAATACAATACGAAAGAAATCAATGAAACCAAGATTTGGTTCTTTCACAGAAAAACAAGATTGATGAACCTCTAGCCAGGCTCACCAAGAAACAAAGGGAAAAGACCCCAAAAACTAAATCAGAAATGGAAGAGGTAAAGTAACAGCCAACCCCACAGACATAAAAAAAAGATTGTAAAATAATACTATGAAAAATTCTACTCCAAAAAAACTGGACAACCTTGATGAAATTGACATATTCCTAGAGAAGATTCCAAAACTCAATCAGAAAGAATCAAAAATCCTGAATAGGCCAATAATTACTAATAAAATTTAAACAGTAGCAAAAAGAAAACAAAACATCCAGCAAACAAAACCCTATACTGGATCATTTCATATGGGAGTTTTACCAACATTCAAAGAAGACCTAAAATCTATTCCAAAAAAAAAAATCAAGAGGAAGGCACACTTCCAAGTTTTTTCTATGAAGCCATACTTTCAAAATGAGATAAAGACACCAGAAAGAAAGAGAACTACAGGCCAATATCCTTGATGAATATAGATGCTAAAATCCTCAACAAAATTCTAGCATATCAAATACAGCATTACATTAGAAAGACCATACACAATGACCAAGTGGGATTTGTTCTGTGGATGTAAGGATGGTACAATATCCACAAATCAATAAATGTGATACATCACATAAACAAATAGAGAGACAAAAATCACATAATCATATACTGTAAATTGATGCAGAAAATGCATTTGACAAAATCCAACACCCTTTCCTGGTTTAAAAAAAAAAACTCAGCAAAGTGGGAATAGAGGGATATTAACTCAACATAATAAAAGCCTCATATGATAAACAGACAGCAAATATCATACCCAATAGGCAAAAACTAAAATTATTTCCCCTAAGAACAGAAACAAGACAGGGATGCCCACTCTCACCACTTCTGTTGTGATTAAACAAGAAGAAGAAACAAAAAGGCACCCAAATTGGAAAAGAAGTAAAACTGCCTTTATTCACAGATGACATGATACTGTACATAGAAAACCCTAAACACTCCATCAAAAAATATTGGACTTAATAAATGAATTTGGAAATGTAGCAGGATACAAAATTAACACCAATAAATCTATATCATTTCTATATACCAATAGTGCACTTATAGAAAGAGAGACAAAAAAAGCAATCCCTGTAATCACTGCATCAAAAAAATTAAGATGCATAGAAATAAACTTAACTAAGGAGGTAAAAGATCTATATGCGAAAAACTACAGGACACTGAAAAAAGTGATAAAGGAAGACATGAACAGATGGAAGAACATACCATGTTCATGGATTGATAAAATCAACATCATTAAAATGTGCATACTACCCAAAGAAATCTATAGATTCAATGCACTCCCCATTAAAATACCAACGGCATGCCCTGATCAATTTGGCTCAGTGGATAGAGTGTGAGCTTGCCGACTGAAGGGTCCCAGATTTGATTCCAGTCAAGGGCAGGTACCTTGGTTGCAGGCACATTCCCAGTAGGAGGTGTGCAAGAGGCAACTGATCAAAGTTTCTCTCCCATTGATGTTTCTAACTCTCTATCCCTTTCCCTTCCTCTCTGTAAAAAATCAATAAAATATATTTTTAAAAAATACCAACAGCATATTACACAAACCTAGAATGAACTTTCCAAAAAGACATCTGAAATATATTTTTAAAAAAAAGACTTCAAATAGCTGCAGCAATCCTAAGAAGAACAAAGTGGGTGGGATCTCAATACCAAATATTAAACTGTATTACTTAGCCACTATTCTCAAAACTGCCTGGTACTGGCACAAAAACAGATATATAGGTCAACTGAATAGGATAGAGAACCCAGATATTGACCCAAACCACTATTCACAATTAATATTTGACAAAGGAGGCATGAATATACAATGGAGTCAAGACACTCTCTTCAGTAAATGGTACTGGGAAAATTGCATAGATGCATGTAAAAAAAGTGAAACTAGACCATCATCTTACAAAAATAAATTCAAAATGGACCAATGACTTAAACATATGACAGAAAACCATAAAAATATTAGAGGAATCCATAGGCAGTAAAATTTCAGACACATGCCAAAGCAGTTTATTCACTGATACTGCTACTAAGGCAATGGAAATTAAAGAGAAAATAAACAAATGGAACTACATCGAAATAAAAAGCTTTTTCACAACAAAAGAAACCATTAACAAAAGAACAAGAAAGCCCACTGAATGGGAGAACATATTTGCCAATATTATCAGCAATAAGGATTTAATCTCCAACATTTACAGGGAACTCATATTACTTAACAAAAGAAACAGAAATAACTCAATCAAAAAATGGGAAAATGACCTAAATAACACTTTTCAAAAGAGGACATTCAGAAAGCCAAGAAACATATGAAAACATGATCAAAATCACTAATTATCTGAGAGATACAAATCAAAAAGACAATGCTGTACCAACTCAAACCTGTCAAATGGCTATCATCAACAAATCAACAAATGACAAGTGGTGGGATGTAGAGAAAAAGGAATGCTCGTGCACTGCTGGTGGGAATGCAGACTGGTGCAGCCACAGTGGAGAATAGTATGGAGTTTCCTCAAAAACTAAAAATGGAACTCCCATTTGAACCAGTGATCCCACTTCTAGAACTATATCCCAAGAAACTAGAAACATCAATCAGAATAAATATATGCAACCCTATGTTCATAGTGGCAAAATTCACCACAGCTTAGATTATGAAACAGCCTAAATGCCCATCATCAGATAAGTGGGTTAAAAAAAAACTGTGGTATATGCAGCCAGCCTCAATCTAAAGAGCAGCAGCCAAGTGAGCAGTCTGCCCCTGTCTGAGGAGCAGCAGCCACGTGTGCAGCTGGCCCCTGCCCAAGGAGCAGTGGACACAAGCCACCCATCCCCATCCAAGGAGAAGAAACCTCATAATCAGCCCACCCCATCCAAGTAACAGCAGCTGTACAAGCAGCAGCCTTCACCAACCAGAGTAGCTGCCACTGCTGCTAACAGCACCCATTGGAGGAGCTGTTACCAACTGAGAAGTAGCTGCTACCATGACAGCCCAAGGCACAACTGCAGACTGATAAGACACTGACACCCAAGGAGCATCCTCTGTATGACTCGACATCTAGATCAGGCAGTGAGACCAAAAATGAGTAGACAAAGACACCCCCAAAGGAAAGAAAAGGAGGAATCGCCATAAAAGCAGCTAAGTGAAACAGAGGCATGCAATATGTCAGAAAAAGAATTAAGAATAAGGGTCAGTGACTTCATAAAATGGATGGAAGAAAAAATCAACAACTTATGTAAGAATCAAGAGTGATATAGCTGCAAAAACAAACACCTTGTAAAGTTTCAACAGTAGACTAGGAGAAGCAGAGGACCAAATTAGGGAATTAGGAGAGACAGGGAAGCAAAACACATCCAAATTGAATTGCAAATGGAAAAAATAAAATAAAAAGAAAGGAGGAGAGCTTAAGGAAACTATGGAAAAATATGTAACAAAGCAACATACAAATAATAGGGTTGCTAGAACAACAGAAAGAGGAATAAGGTTTAGATGACCTATTTGAAGAAATAATGTCAGAAAACTTCCTTGATGTGGTAAAGAAAAAAGTCACACAATCACAGAAAGTACCAAACAGTATGAACCTGAAAAGATCCACACCAAGACACATCATAATTTCGATGGCAAATATTCAGGACGAAGACATAATCTTAAAAGCTGCAAGACAGAGACAGAAAGTTACATACAAGGGAGCTCTCTTTAGACTACTCAAGAGAAACACATCAGGACAGAAAAGAATGGAAAGAAATTTACAAAGTAATGCAAACCAAGGGACTGAATTCAAGAATACTCTAACTAGGAATTCTGGGAAAATGGTGGCTGGCAGGACAAAGGTGAGGGAGAGGAAGTGAGTGAGGGGACGAAGGAGTGAGTGTGTGTGTGTGTGTGTGTGTGTGGTAGGCGTGTGATTGAGTGAGGGACAGTTGAATCTCACAAGAGCACAGAGGGCTGGCAGTCCAGGTTCTCTTGGACAAGGAGAGACTGCCACCGCGGCTAGCACTCCATGGACTGTGGGACTCAGGTGCAGAACCCATGCCATCTTGAAGGGGGAAATGGCCTTTCTTTGGGAACTCATCAACACTGCCAGCCAGACAGGCCTTGGAGCTGCCCTGTGACCCAACAGCCACTCCAGCCAGAGTCCTGATGCCATAGTGGCAGACCTGCGGACCCTGAGACTTCCACTTCCAAAGCAGTGAGTGCAACCTCCCCAGTGACATTGGTGCAGCTGTGGCACACACTGATCGCTGGCTTGCGGAATGCTCTGACACTGCTTTTGCATGCGCCCTGGTTGCCCAGTCTGCAGCATGCCCTCAGCGCTGGTTTGCAGAGCGCCCTAGTCACTGTGCTTGCAGCGTGCCCTCCTCATTGATTTATGGAGCCCCTGGTCATCACGTTTGCTGCATGCCCTCATGGCTGAATTTGCAGCACACAACCATCACCAGTTTAAAAACTACCTAGTCGGCAGCTCATTTATGGCCCTCCCAGGTTTGCACATTTATAGCGTGCCCTAGGCAGGGAGTTTACAGCCCGCCCACATCAGTGTGTTTAGAGTCCACTCTCAGCAGTGCGTTTCTGGCGATCCACTCGCTAGGCAGTGCCTGGAAGCCATTGGGAACCCCCGCAGGTGTGATTTTATAATTCTGAGCACCACAGTTAAGCCTCTCCAGGGTGTAGGCCCCCTGAAACACATCACCTTGACAGATGGATCCTTGGTGCCATCGTGTTTCCCTGCTGGGCACAGATGATCTCAATTGTGGGTGCAAAAAAGCAAAAATAGGAACACTCCCCTCCACAACTGCCAACTTCTAGACACCACAGTTGTGCTGCTCAAGTTCACAGATCTACATCAAGAAAACCCAAATAGCTCAAATAGGGAACTACAGTAGATTAACAAGCACAGGAGAACAGAGAGAATACACCAGTGGCACCATTCCCCCAAAAAGACTGGGTAGAAAAGCAATTGGATCTGTAATTAAAACATTACAGGAAATCATGGGAAGACAAAAAAAGCAATCCCCAAAGGAAGAAAAAGAGGAAAAACCAGAAAGGGAGTTAGATGAAATTGAAGCCAGCAGCCTATAAGAGAAAGAATTTATAGTAATGGTTTTAAGAATGTTTAAATGAATGGAAGATAAATACACAAAACTCAGTGACAAATACACACAACTCAACGAGAATATAAGGAGCTGAATGAGAATGTCACCAACATGAAATGAAACCAAGAGATGAAGATGACATAGCTGCAATAAGGAACACAATGGAAGGCCTAAACAGTAGACTAGAAGAGGCTGAGGACCGTATCAGCAAATTAGAAGACAAGATAAGAAAAAACACAGAAACACAGCAGTAACTGGAAAAAAGACTTAAAAAAATATAAGAGAGCCTAAGGGAGCTTTGGGACAATACAAAATGAAACAACATTCGCTTAATAGGGAGACCAGAAGGAGAGGAAGAGAAGCAAGGAATAGAAAACCCATCTGCAGAAATAATGACAGAAAACTTCCCTGATATTGTCAAGAAAAAAATTATGCAAGTCCAAGAAGTACACAGAGTCCCAAAAAAGCTGAACCCCAAAAGACCGACAAGACACATCATAATTAAATTGGCAAACACTAACAACAAAGTAAGAATCTTAAAGGCTGCCAGAGAGAGACAGAAAGTTACCTAGAAGGGATCTCCTATTAGAATATCAACTGATTTCTCAACAGAAACACACCAGGCCAGAAGGGAATGGAATCAAATATATAAAGTGATGCAAAGCAAGGATATGAACCCAAGAATACTATACCTGGCAAGGCTATCATTCAAAATTGAAGGTGGAATCAGGAGCTTCACAGACAAAAAAGAGCTATGAGAGTTTATCACTACCAAGTCAACAATGCAAGAAATGCTAAAGGGACAGCTGTAAAAAAGAAAAAAGAGAAAGGCAAGAAAAAACACAAACACTAAGGAAAAATATGACAACAAACATGAACTATCAATAATATTAAACATAAATGGGTTAAATGCACCAATCAAAAGACATAGAGTAGCTGAATGGTTAAGAAAACATGACCCATATATTTGCTATCTATATGAGATCCACGTCACAGCAAAGGATTCACATAGACTGAGAGTGAAGGGATGGAAAAACATTTTTCAGGCAAATAGAAATGAGAAAAAAGCTGGGGTGGCGATACTTATATCTGATAAAATAGACCTCAAAGTAAAGGCTATAATAAGAGATAAGGAAGGTGACTACATAATACTAAAAGGAGCAATTCACAAGAAAATATAACTCTGGTAAATGTATATGCACCTATTACAGGAACACCTAAATACATTAAAAAACAACTGGAAGACATCAAGGGAGAGATCAACAACAATTCAATACAATCATAGTAGGTGACTTTAATACACCACTGACATCACTGGGTAAATCCTCTAGACAAAAATCAGCAAAGAAACAGCAATTCTAAATAACTCACTAGATCAGATGGACCTAATTGACATCTTCAGAGCATATCACCCCAAAGCCACAGAATATACATTCTTCTCAAGTGCACACAGGATATTTTAAAAAATAGACCACATACTGTGTCTCAAGCAAAGTCTCCCCAAATTCAAAAATATTGAAATCATATCAAGCATTTTTCTCAGGCCACAATGGCATACGATTAAAAATAAACTGCAATAAAAGCATTCCAAAAAATTCAAACACTTGAAAGATGAATAGCATGTTATTAAACAATGATTGGGTTATAAATGAGCTCAAAGAAGAAATTAAAAATATCCTGGAGATGAATGACAATAAAAAACAACAATGCAAATGCTATGGGACACAATGAAAGCAGTGCTGAGAGGGAAATTTATAGTTCTACAGGCCTACCTCAAAAAACAGAAAAAAGTGGTAATAAATCACCTAACTCAACAACTCAAAGAATTAGAAAGAGAGCAACAAAAAAAGCCCACTGTGAGCAGAAGGAAGGAAATAATAAAGATCAGAGGAAAAATGAATGACATAGAGACAAAAAAAAAACAATACAAAAAATAAACAAAACCAAGAGCTGGTTCTTCAAAAGAATAAACAAGATTGATGAACCTCTAGCCAGGATCACCAAGAAGCAAAGAGAGAGGACCCAAATAAACAAAATCAGAAAGGAAGAGAGGCAAAATAACTACAGACCCAGGATTATTTAAAAAATATTATGAACAACTCTACTCTAACAAATTACACAACCTAGAGGGAATGGACACATCTCTAGAGAAACACAACCTTCCAAAACTCACACAGGAAGATTCTAAAAATCTCAATACACTGATAACTATGGAAGAAATTGAAGCAGTCATCAAAAAGCTTCCAGCAAACAAAAGCCCAGGGCCAAATGGCTTCACAGGGGAATTTTACCAAACATTCATAGAAAACTAAAACCCATCCTTCTCAGACTATTGCAAAAAATTCAAGAGGAAGGAACACTTTTAAACTCCTTCTATGAAGCCAGCATCACCCTAATACCAAAACCAGATAAAGGTAACACAATGAAAGAGAATTACAGACCAATATTCCTCATAAACATAGATGCCAAAATCTTCAACAAATTTTTAGCAAATCAGATCCAGCAGTACATCAGAAAGATCATACACCATGACCAACTAGGATTTATCCCAGGTATGCAAGGATGGTACGATATCCCCAAATCAATAAACGTGATACATTAATAAACAAATTGAGAGATAAAAATCACATAGTCATATCAATTGATGCAGAAAAAGCATTTGACAAAATCCAACACCTTTTCTGATAAAAACTCTCAGCAAGGTGGGAATAGAAGGATCATACCTCAACATAATAAAAGCCATATGTAACAAACCTACAGCCAACATCATACTCAATGGGAAAAAACCATTTCCCTTAAAAACAGAAACAAGACAGGGATGCCCACTCTCACCACTTCTATTTAACATAGTGCTGGAAGTATTAGCCATTGCTATCAGACAAGAAAAAGAAATAAAAGGCATCCAAATAGGAAAAGAAGAAGTAAAACTGTCCTTATTTGCAGATGACATGATACTGTACATAGAAAACCCTAAAAGACTCCATCAAAAAATTATTAGACGTGATAAATGAATTCAGCAATGTAGCAGGATACAAAATTAACATCAAGAAATCTATGACATTTCTATATACCAATAATGAACTTACAGAAAGAGAAACTAATACAGCAATCCCATTTACCATCGCATCAAAAAAATTAAGATACCTAGGAATAAACTTAACTAAGGAGGTAAAAGACCTATACACAGAAAACTACACAACACTGAAAAAAGAGAGACGAAGACATAAACAGATGGAAGAACATACCATGTTCATGGGCTGGGAGAATCAATATCATCAAAATGTTCATTCAACTCAAAGCATTCTATAGACTCAATGCAATCCCCCTTAAAATACCAAAAGCATACTTCACAGGCGTAGAACGAACTTTCCAAAAATTTATCTGGAATAAAAAAGACCCCTAATAGCTGCAGCAATCCTGGGAAAAAAGACCAAAGTAGGTGGGATCTCAATACCATATTTCAAGCTGTATTACAAAGCCACTGTTCTCAAAACAGCCTGGTACTGGAACAAGAACAGATACATAGATCAATGGAATAGAATATAGAACCCAGAAATTTACCCTAACCACTATGCCCAATTAATATTTGACAAAGGAGGCACAAATATAGAATGGAGTCAAGACAGTCTCTTCAACAAATGGTGTCAGAAAAATTGGACAGATACATGCAAAAAAAATGAAACTAGACCACCAATTTACACCATACACAAAAATAAGCTCAAAATGGAGAAAGGCCTTAAACATAAGATGGGAAACCACAAAAATATTAGAGGCAGCAAAAATCTACAGCAGTAAAATCTCCAATATATGCCAAAGGAATTTCTTCACTGATACAGTTCCTCAGGCAATGGAAACTAAAGAAAAAATAAACAAATGGGACTACTTCAAAATAAAAAGCTTCTGCACAGAAAAGAAAACCATCAACAAAACAACAAGAAAGCCTGCTGCCTGGGAGAACATATTTGCCAAAGATATTAACGGTAAAGGTTTAATCTCCAACATTTACAGAGAACTCATAAAACTTCACAAAAAGAAGATAAACAACCCAATCAAAAAATGGGCAACTGATCTAAATAGGCACTTTTCAAAAGAAGACAGAAAGAATGCCAAGAGACATAAGAAAACCTGCTCAAAGTCGCTAATCATCAGAGAGATGCAAATCGAAACAACAATGCGGTACCATCTTACACCTGTCAGAATGGCTATCATCAACAAATCAACAAATGACAAGTGTTGGCAAGGATGCAGAGAAAAAGGAACCCTTGTGCACTGCTGGTAGGAAGGCAGACTGGTACATCCACTGTGGAGAACAGTATGGAGTTTCCTCAAAAAACTAAAAATGGAACTCCCATTTGACCCAGCAATTCCACTCATAGGAACATATCCTAAGAAAGTAGAAACAGCAATCAGAAAGGATTTATGCACCCCTATGTTCATAGCTTAGGTTTGGAAACAGCTTAGGTGCCCGTAAGTAGACTACTGGATCAGAAAACTATGGTACATCTACACAATGGAATACTATGCTGCCATAAATAAAGAAGGAATTCTTACCATTTGCAACCACCTGGATGGAACTGGAGAGCACTATGCTAAGTGAAATAAGCCAGTCAATGAAAGAAAAATACCACATAATCTCACTCATTTATGGATAGTAAAGAACATTATAAATTGATGAACAAAAAGATAGTTATACAGGCAGGAAAGCATCAAACAGACTGTCAAATTACTGTGGGAAGGTTAGGAAGAGTTTGGGTAGATTAGAGATCAACTGAAGGACTTGTATGCATGCATATAAGTATAACCAATGAACACAAGACACGGCGGGGGGTTTAGGGCATGCATGGGAGTGGGATGGGGCAAATGGAAGATAGGTACACATGTAATAAATTAATTTCAAAAATTTAAACAAATAAAAAATAAAATAAAATAATTAATTAATTAAAAATTAAAAAATAAAAGCAGCAAGAGAAAAACAGTTTTATCTACAAGGGAGCATCTTTACAAATGTCAGCAAATTTCTCAACAGAAACTATGCAGGCCAGATGGGAATGACAAGAAATATTCAAAGTGATGATTAGCAAGAACATATAACCAAGTTTACTCTATCCAGCAAAGCTATCATTCAGAATTGAAGAGCAGATAAAGAGCTTCACAGATAAGAAAAAGCTAAAGTACTTCATCAACACCAAACCAGTATTATATGAAATGCTGAAAAGTATTCTTTAAGAAGAGAAAGAAAAAGAAAAAAGTAAAGATAAAAATTATGAACAAAAAATACATATGTATCAACAAGTGAATCTAAAAATCAAGTGAATTAAAAATCTAGTGAACAGAATACACTGGTGAATATAATAGAATCAAGGGCATAGAAAGGGAGTGGACTGATAATTCTCAGGGGGAGAGGGGTGAGGGATGTAGGAAGAGACTGGACCAAAATCATACACCTATGGATGAGGACAATGGGAGGATGGTAAGGACAGAGGGTGGGTTGGGAATCGGGTGGAGGGGAGCTATGGGGGGAAAAAAGAGGAACAATTGTAATAATCTGAACAATAAAGATTTATTAAATTAAAAAAAATACCACCACCAGAATAAAAAGGTAAAAGATAGTTTTTTTTTCATAGCTACTTAGTATTCCATTGTGTAAACGTACTAGCTTTTTCATTTACTCATCTAGTCATGGGCACTTGGGTTGTTTGCAGACCTTAGCTATTAGTAATAACTAGAGGCCCAGTGCACGAAATTTGTGCATGGGGGTGCAGGGCAGGTTTCCTTCAGCCCAGCCTGCTCCCTCTCCAATCTGGGACCCCTTGAGGGATGTCTGACTATAGTGAATATCCCTCTCACAATCCAGGAGTGCTGGCTCCCAACTGCTCAGCTGCCTGCCTTCCTGATTGCTCCCTAACTGCTTGTGCCGGCCAGCCTGATCACTCTCTAACTACTGCCCTGCCAGCCTGTTTGCCACTAACTGCCCTCCCCTGTTGGCCTGGGTCCTCCCCAACTGCCCTCCCTTGCAGGCCTGGTCCCTGCCAATTGCCTTCCTCTGCTGGTCTGATTGTCCACAACTGCCTTCCTTTGCAGGCCTGGTCCCTCCCAACTGTCCTCTCCTGATGGCCATCTTGTGGTGGCCATCTTGTGTCCACATAAGGGCAGGATCTTTTGACCACATGGGGGCAGTCATCTTGTGTGTTGGAGTGATGCTCAATCTGCATGACTCTTTTATTAGATAGGATAGAGGCTTGGTGTATGGGTGGGGGCCAGCTGGTTTATCTGAAGGGTATCCCAGATCAGGGTGGGTGTTTCTTTGGGGCATGGGGTGGCCTTGGTCAGGGGCCTGTGGTGGTTTGCAGGCCGGCCATGCCCCCCAGCAATCTAAGCGGAGGCCCTGGTATCAAGGATTTATTGATCTTCTATAATTGAAACTTTGTAGCCTTAAGCAAAGGCCTGGGCCTTCCAGGATTTGTGGAAAGTTTGGCTTCTTCCATTGCCAGGAACAACCCAAACCTCCCTCCTATTCTCTCTGTGGCCTTAACATCTTGGTTGGGTTAATTTGCATACTTGCTCTGATTGGATGGTGGGCATGGATGGTGAGTGTAGCAGAGGTATGGTCAATTTGCATATTACTCTTTTATTAGATAGGATGCTTCTATGAACTTAGTGGTGCATAAATTCTTCCTGATTTGGTGTTTGGGGATTCTTAGGTTATATCCCCAGAAGAGGGATCTCTAGGTCAAAGGGCAGTTTGTGATTTTTTGAGGAAATTTCATACTATTTTCCATAATGGCTGCAACAGTGTGCATTCTAGCCAGCAGTGTACTAGTGTTCCTTTTTTCCACATCCTTTTGTTGATGGTGCCCATTCTGGCATGTGTGAAGTGATACCTCATTGTAGTTTTAACTTGCATCTCTCTCTGATGATTAGTGACCTTGAGCATTTTTTCATATGTCTCTTTGGAGAAGTGTCTATTCAGGTCTTTTGCCCAATTTTAATTGGATTATTTGTTTTCCTGGTGCTGAGCTGTATGACTTCTTTATATGTTTTTAAAATTAACCCCTTATCAGATGCATCATTGGCAAATATGTTCTCACATGCAGTTTGTTCCTATTTCATTTTGTTGATGTTTATTTTTGTGCAGAAGATTTTTGGTTTGATGTAGTCCCATTTGTTGATTTTTTCCTTTGTTTCCCTTGCTCTAGGACAGTGGTCGGGAAACTCATCAGTCAACAGAGCCAAATATCAACAGTACAACAATTGAAATTTCTTTTGAGAAATTTTTTAAATTTTTTAAATTTAAACTTCTTCTAACACCACTTCCTCCAAATAGACTCACCCAGGCTGTGGTATTTTGTGGAAGAGCCACAATCAAGGGGCCAAAGAGCCACATATGGCTCGTGAGCCGCAGTTTGCCAACCTTGGCCCTAGGAGATGTATCAGCAAGAATATTGCTACATGAGATGTCTCAGATATTACTGCCTATGTTTTCTTCTAGAATTTTTATGGGTTTGTGGCTTACAATTAAGTCTTTTATCCATTTTGAGTTTATTCCTGTGTATGCTGTAAGTTGGTTCTCTAATTTCATTTTTTCTTTGTACCTGTTCAATTTTCCCAAATCCACTTATTGAAGAAACTTTCTTGCTGCATTACATGCTATTGACTCCTTTGACAAAAATTAATTGACCATAATGGAGTGGGAGGATTTCTGGGTTCTCTTTTCTGTTCAATTAGTCTATGTGCCCGTTTTTGTGCCAGTATCATGCTGTTTCGATTATAGTGGCTTTGTAGTATAGTTTGGTATCTGGTATTGTGACCACTCCAATTTTGTTCTTTTTTCTCCAGATTGCTGAGGATATTCAGAGTCTTTTTGAGTTCTATATAAATTTTTGGAGTATTTGTCCTAGATCTGTGAAATATGCCGTTGGTATTGTAATGAGGATTGCATTGAATCTATAAATTGCTTTGGATAGTATGAATATTTTAATGATGTAAATTCTTTCAATCTATGAACATAGTATATGCTTCCATTTGTTTGTTGCTTCCTCTATTTCTTCAGTGTCCTATGGTTTTCTGAGTATAGAGCTTTTGCCTCCTTGGTTAAGTTTATTCTTAGGCACCTTATATTTTTGTTGTTGTTGCAGTGTAAATGGAACTGTTTTTAGTTTCTCTTTTTTCAAGTTCATTATTGGAATATAAAAATGACACTGATGTCTGGATGTTAATTTGGTATCCTGCTACTTTGCCAAATTCATTCGTTGAATCCCATAGTTTTTCAGTGGAGGCTTTAAGGTTGTCATGTAAAATTGAAGATGTCAGGGGAAAATTGGAGAGATACATGCAAAAAAAATTAAACTAGACCACCAACTTATATCATACACAAGAATAAACTCAAAATGCATAAAAAGACTTATTTGTGAGTTGTGAAACCATAGAAATCTGAAAAGAAAACAGAGGCAGAAAAATCTTAGATATCTCACATAGCAGAATTTTCACAGATACATCTGCTAGGGCAAGAGAAACAAAGGAAAAAAATAAACAGTCAGACTCCATTAAACAAAAAAGCTTCTGCACACAAAAACAAACAACATCCTCAAAATGCAAAGGGAACCCACTGTGTGAGAGAACATATTTGCCAATAATATAGTTGGTAGGTATCAGGTGGTAACTCAATGACACCTAAAAACAACAAGTCTTGGCAAGAATGTGGAGGGAAAACAAATCCTAGTACACTACTGGTGGTAATGAAGACTGGTACAACCACTATAGAAAACAGTATGGGATTTCCTCAAAAAATTAAAAATCAAACTGCTATTTGACCTCATGGTCCCATGTCTAGGAATATAGCCTAAGAATCCTGAAACACCAATCAGAAAGAATGTATGCACCCTATGTTCATAGCAGGACAATTTACAATAGTTAAGATCTGGAAACAGCCCATGTGCCCATTAGTAGATGAATGGATAAAAAAAAAGCTGTGAAATACTATGCAGCTTTAAAAGAAGAAGAATCTCTTGCCCTTTGAGACAGCATGAAGGGACCTGGAGAGTATTATGCTAAGTGAAATAAGCCATCAGAGAAAAATAAGTAGCACCTGAATCTCACTTATTTGTGGAAACTAATGAATAAAATAAACCAACTATAACAATAGGTCCAGAGGCATGGATGCATGGAACAAACTGATGGATCTACGGAGAAGGGGGCAGACAGAGAATAACCAAAGAACTTACATGCTTATATGCATACTAGTGGCCTAGTGCACAAAATTTGTGCACAGGGGCCATGGGGGCGTGGGGGAGTTCCTCAGCCTGCTCTGCACCCTCTCCAATCTGGGACTCCTTCATGGGATATCCAACTGTCGATCTCACAGGGATTGAGCCAAAACAGCCAGTCAGGAATCCCTCTCGCAATCCAGGACTGCTGGCTCCTAACGGCTCACCTGCCTGTCTGCCTGATTGCTCCTAACCACTCTGCCTGTGGCCGGATCATTCCCAACTCCCCTCCCTTCTGGCATGATCACCCCTAACTGGCCACCCCCAATGGCCTGATCACCCACAACTGCACCTCCTGCTGGCCTGCTTGCCCCCCAATTGCCCTCCATGCCAGCCTGTTTGCCCCCAACTGCCCTCCCTGCCAGCCTGCTTATTTATACCCAACTGCCCCCCCTTGCTGCTCTGCTCACCCCCAACTGTTCCTCACTGCTGGCCTGCTCAACCCCAACCACCCCTCTGCCACCCTGCTTGCTGCCAACGTCCCCCCTCCTAGGCCTGCTTGCTCCCAACTGCACACCCTGTTGGCCTGATTTCCCCCAACTGCCCTCCCCCGCTGCTAAGCTGATCACCCCAACTGCCCCCCAATGCTGGCCTGCTTGCCCCCAACTCCCCCCCCACCCTGCTGGCCTGCTCTCCCCCAACTGCCCCCTTTACTGACCTGCTCACCCCCAACCGCCGCCCCTGTTGGCCTGCTTACCCCCAACTACGCCCCCATGCCACACTGCTTGCTGCCAACTGCCCCCTCCAGCCTGCTCACCTCCAACTGCACTCCTGCCAGCCTGATCACCCTCAACTGCCCCCAGCACCAGCCTGCTTGCCCCCAAACTGCCCCCCCTGCTGGCCTGATTACCCCCAACTGCCCCCTTCCACTGGCTTGATTGCCCCCAACTGCCCCCCCCACTAACCTGATCACCTGATTACCCCAAACTGCGCCCTTCCACTAGCCTGATACCCCCAACTACCCCCCTCACCTCCGCTGGCCTGCTTGTCCCTAACCACCTCTGCCGTGGCCCAGTCATCACTGCTTTGTCCAGAAGAATGTCCTGAAGGTCTCCCAGAAGGTCTCCTGGTCTAATTAACATATTACCCTTTTATTAGTATAGACTAGTGGCCCGGTGCATAAAATACATGCACGAGGGGGGGGAGTGTCCCTCAGCCTGGCCTGTACCCTCTCCAATCTGGGACCCCTCGAAGGATGTCCTACTGCTGGTTTACAGGGATTGGGCCTAAACTGGCAGTTAGATATCCTTCTTGTAATTCAGGACTGCTGGCTCCAACTGCTCACCTGCTTGCCTGCTTGCCTGCCTGCCTGATTGCCACTAACCAATCTGTGTGCCAGCCTGCTTGCCTCCAACTGCCGCCCACTGCCAGGCTGATCAC
The DNA here is from genome assembly GCA_011751065.1 of Lasiurus cinereus. Taxonomy (NCBI): domain Eukaryota; kingdom Metazoa; phylum Chordata; class Mammalia; order Chiroptera; family Vespertilionidae; genus Lasiurus; species Lasiurus cinereus. The sequence continues at coordinate 857,401 of JAAGEH010000343.1, forward strand.
CCCCAAATGTCCCCCCGCCAGCCTGATCACCCCTAACTGCCCCCATACTAATGTGCTCGCCCCCAACTGTCCCCCAGCTGGCCTGCTCACCCCCAATTGCCCCCCCTCCTGCTGGCCTGCTTGTCCCCACCTTCCCTCTCTACTGCTCCCCCTTAACTGCCCCCCTGCTGACCTGCTCACTCTAAACTGCCCCCACCACATGCTGTCCTGATCACCTCCAACTGACCTCAACTAACATCCTGCTCACCTCCAACTGGGCCCCGCTGGTCTGCTTACCCCCAATGGCCACATCCCTTACCAGCCTGATCACCCACAACTGCCATCCCATCCAGGCCTGATCACCCACAACTGCCCTCCCCTCTTGGCCTCTAAGCACCTCTACATCAGCCCTGCCCCTCGAATGTCCAGAAGGTCTCCTGGAAGGTCTCCCAGTCTAATTAGCATATTACCCTTTTATTAGTATATATAGAGGCCTAGTGCATGGGTGGGGACTGGATGGTTTGCCGTGAGGGGTGTCCTGGATCAGAGTGGGGGTTCCCTTGGGGCACGGGGGAAGTCTAGGCAAAGGGCCTGTGGTGGTTTGCAAGCTGTGCAAGCCCCCATGGGGTGAGGGCCACGCTGGGGGTGTGTGGCCAGTCTGGGTGAGGAGCTGAGGGCTGTTTTCAAGCTGGCCATACCCCCTTCATGATGGGAGTCCCACTGGAGTGGCTGGCCAGCCTGGGTGAGGCGCTGAGGGCTAGTTGCAGGTGGGCCACAGCCCCTTCAGGGAGTGGGGTCCCGCGGGAGTGCCTGGTCAGCTTGAGAGAGGGGCTGATGGCTGTTTTCAGCCTGGCCACACACCCTTCAGAATGGGGGTGTCTGTTGGGGTGCCTGGCAAGCATGGGTGAGGGGCTGAGGGCTGTTCTGTTTGCAGACTGGCCAAGCCCCCTAGTGGGGACCCCCACGCCATGGGAGTATGGCCAGCCTGGGTGAGGAGCTGAGGGCTGTTTTCAACCTGACCATCCCAACCCCTTCTTTTTTTCTTTTTTTGCCCTTCCTTGAGCAGAGGCCAGGGCTGGCTGAAAACAGGTATCTGGGACTTATTTATCTTCTATATTAAAATTTTGTAGCCTTGTGGGTGGAAGCTTGGCTTCCTCCATCACCGGGGGCAACCCAAGCCTTCTGCTTGTTCCAGCTCAGTGGCTTCCACCATCTTGGTTGGGTTAATTAGCATACTCACTTCTAATTGGCTGCCGGGCATGGCTTCTGGGTGTAGTGGAGGTAGATAATTTGCATGTTTCTTTTATTAGTGTAAATATGCATAATCTATGTACATAGACAATAGTGTGGTGAAGGACTGGAGTGTGTGGAAACTGCGGGGGGGGGTGCAATGGAGGAACTAACAAGCATCTGTAATACTTTCAACAATAAAGATAAAAAATAAAATGAAATAGCAATTTTTTTTAAATATTAGGGGTGTGTTACTTCTGGAGTCTCAAGAGGAGAACCGATTTCATCTCCTACTCTAGTTTCTCATGCCCATGGCCCTTTCTCCATCTTCAAAGCCATCTGTGTAGCATCTTTTGGTCTCCCTCTGATTCCAACAATTCTTCCTTTCGCTTCCAAATGTTAGAACCACAATGATTTCATTAGTCCCACCTACAGGATTATGGCCAATTTTATCTTAAAGTCAGCTGGTTAGCCCAACTATTCAATCTGCTACTCTAATCCTATCTTGCAAAGAAAAGTAACATATTACAAGTTTCTGGGGATTATAATGTGGATATCTTTGGAAGCTCCACCTACTGTGAAAATCTTTTTAATAATGTATTCCATGATGTCACACAAGGGCCCTTATATTAAAAAATAAAAAAGGTATTTTTGAAAGTATGTCATATTATATCACTTATAAGTCCTTATAAAAATAATTGAACAATGAATTTATAAAAGATTCTAGAATGAGTGAACACACTATATATTCAAAATTACATGCAAAATGATTTCTGGTTCTAAAGACCTAGAACTACCTACACCTGACTAACACAGCCACAACCTTCTATTCAAAGTGTGGTCCACAGACCAGCACCTACAGCATCAACACCACCTGGGAACTTATTTGATTCAAAGAATCTCTGGGCCCACGAAGACCTGCATTTGAACTACAATCCTGGTAACTCATATGCACATTGAAGTTGGAGAAGTGCTGGTCTACACTAGATTTTCTTCATCTTCACATGCTGGCAATTAGGGCAGGATAATTTTTGGTGTAGAGCCCCCTTCCTCCAGGCATTGCCAAATATTTCCAGGGACAAAATCATCTCGGGTAGAGAACCACTGGCCCAGAGGTTGAAAATTGGAAGCAACCTGACAAATTCCAATCAAGGTCCATCCTTATTTAGATCATAACTTTGATCAGATCACTAAACTCCTTCAAATTTAATTTTTTAAACAGGAATGAAATTCATAATAGAAGGTGCATTTTGACAAATTAAATAAGGCAAAGTCTATAAGTAATAAGCTCAGAATATATGCCATAAAACTATCAAAATGTATCTTATACTTAACAAATATTTTATAATGAGGTACTGAAGAACAGTTCTTCACTTGTGAAATGAGTACAAAATTCCTTATTATTTTGATAAATGTGTCAGAAAGCCAAAGAGCATGAAGCCCAGGATTCCATATCAAAGGAATTCAGTCCTTTTGTTGGAGAGAAGAGCAATTTACTGGAGACATCAGGGCTGTGTCCCCACCACAGATCAGTGCTTGAGGATCACAGGGACCTGGTCCTGATGGGCTCCATCATCTTAGACATTGAAGAAAATGGTCAATCAGTGTTGGAATAAGGTAGTAAGAGGTTAGATCTCTGGAAAGCATGTAAGATCAAAACAATGCATCATAAAAACTGAACTCACATGATTTTTAACCTGGTCTCTTTGAATCAGAAGATCATTGGGAAAATTTATTTCTGTGTATTCCAGAGGGAAATCTTGTGCTTAGAAGTTGAAATAACACGAGTGAAATATACCAGATGGGCAGGTATTGAGAAAACTGTAAATATTTCCCCTGTGCAGTCCTCAGCTTGTACAATGCTGTGGGACAGGGCATTATTAGTGTAGATATGAATAATCCAGTTTTGATTCTGAAACTGGTTTAAGAACTGATGCTTCACTCCTTCCTGCTGTCTCCTAAGGGGCAGAGCTTCAGTCTCCATCATAAAACATCCAGGGAGCAATTCAGACTTCCACACAGAGGCCTTCCTCTCAGAGACCCATCCAAGTGAGCCTGGGAGGCCAATAGGTACATCAGGAAATGGTCAGGGAGAATGGAACCTGTCAGCTTTTACTAGAGTCACTGTGACCCTAATCAGCCTAGCCCAGAGACCCTTTATCTCTGTTTGTATTCTTGGTTAAATAACTAACTTATATTTAATTTATTTAATATATTACTATGTATGTATCTCTTTGAATCAGCAATATATGGCCCACAGTTGACAAGTAGGTGGTGGGAATGGGAGTCCAGTTCAATGACATTGTAGAATGAGTGAGAGGCAGAAAATGGCTGTAGTGAAGTGAAAACATATTGAAGAGCTTTGCTGATCAGGGAGAAGGAGATAGAGTATTAGGTGTGGAGGACAATGCAGTGAAGTGAGAGTGTTTGTATTAACTGTCTAAGGTGGGGTGTATTTGAAATTGCTTTGTGTTCATTGAAAAGATTCAGATTAATGAATGTAGATATGAGTAGCTTGAAACAGCAGTTAGTGAGACATACAATGTAGTTTCTTCTCTCTCGCTGGAATTCGCATGAAAAATATTTAAAATATCTAAAGAGGAACACTAAGTAGTTTACTTCATTACTCATAAGTCTGCATATATTTTGGGGTTTTGTACTCCTATACTTTCTGTATTGCACAGTTAGAGGTAATTCCTGCCCCACACTCGGCCTTTTCCTGCACTGGTCATTCTTTCATATTTGAATTGAAATTATACCATTTGCTTGGGAGATATAAATTGAGGACTGACCCAGTTCTAACCAAAGAGTAGAGTATGCTGAGAAACAATTCTTTTTATAACTCAGTGACAGAGAAATTAAGGCCACATATTGTACCTTAAGTCTTAATAACACAAAGGCATCATAATTCACAACAGTTTACATCTATGTAATGAGGGCTTCACTCTGGGAGCCTCTTTCCACGTCCCACGTGGTTCAGGATTCCCGGTTCAGGGCTCGGGTGCTGAAGGAGGCTGCACGCAGATGAAATGAAATGAGAGACTAGAAAACATTAATATGGAGATATTGGGGGGCCAGGCGGGAGCCTTCCTCTAGCAGTGGTTCTCAACCTTCCTAATGCCGTGACCCTTTTATACAGTTCCTCATGTTGTGGTGACCCCCAACCATAAAATTATTTTCGTTGCTACTTCATAACTGTAATTACGAAAATAATTTTATGGTTGGGG
>JAAGEH010000343.1:862236-949446 GCA_011751065.1 Lasiurus cinereus
ATTTTTGCCCAAATGATTTTCCTTTGGCTTATTTTAATACTATGTATGTTTTTCATGGGTGTCTTGCTGTTAAGTAAAAAAATTTTTCAGATGTAATTTGCTTACAGGATACTTTTCCTTACATAATATCATTGTACTATCTCCCTTTTTTATTTAATTATTAGGAGGCTTTTGGAAAATTTTTATAATGCAAATATGACTGCTTTATGTTTATTGCATGTTAAGTAATTTTACCATGCAATGAACTACCAATAGAAATTTTAGTTAATACTTTAGGAACAACTTTTTTCCTGTACAATTAAATTTTCTTGAATATTCACTTATTTTAATTAGCCAATTTAAATCAATTTGAAAACTTGACTACTATTTTATTGCCAAATTTAATATTCTAACAACAATCTTAGTTTTATCCTATAAATATTAGTGGAAAGGATTATTTGCATTCTTGAGTAGGCCCTGAGCATTCCTGGTATTAGGTTGGATTTAGAATATAGGGCAGCTGTCGGCCAAGTCTGTCTGTTGCTGGGTCTCGATCTGAGCTGCACCAAATCTTTGTCTGTCATCTGTGTCCCGAACTGAGCTGGGCCAAATCTCTGTCTGTCACCTGTGTCCGATCAGAGCTGGGCGTGGGAAGTGAAGCAGCCATGGAGCAGGAGACCTCCCTCACAAGGGATGAAGGTTCAAGCCCGTGAAATGTTGGGGGGGTGAGGATCTGTGCCTCACCTCTGTTGATCCCCAAGTTTTCTCCTGATGGCCCCTCTGCGACTGTGCCTTTCTTAGGTTGTTCCTCTTCTGAGAAAATGTTATGCCCAGAGTTCAAGGTCCCCAATAATCAACCACCAGGGAGCCTTTTCTGATGCAAAAGCAGAGTCTTTATTCAAACCCGGGTTTGGCTCCAAGCCTCTTTCTGGTGCAGCAGTGAGATGAGAGAGCTAGCTGGGGTGGAACAATGAGTTATATGGGGTAGGATAATTGGGAGGGCTTAGGGAAGTGATGAGGGTTATAAAGATTGGACACTTGAATCAGGGTCTTTCTGTGGTTTAGCATAATTAGGACCCTCGTTGTGTTCCTGGAGCTTCATTGATCCATTCAGGTGGTGGTCAGGGAAGCTAGGACATTGCTGGCACACCTGTGGCCACTCTCAGAAAAGGGAGAGGGTTTACGCAGGGGGCCCAGCCCTATAGGACAAGATGGAGGAGAGTTTGTTTCTTCTTTGTCCTTTCATTCCCCCCTTGTCTTGGGACACGTGTCAATCATGAGACGTGCTGCATTTCTCAGGTTGAGTGCACTGCAGCTTGAGCTTGAGTGGGTTGCGCTGGTCCTGGCCAATGTTCCATTGTGCGATGAAGTCCTCCTGGATTGCAGAGGGGTCGGCTGGGCGAGTGTGAGTGTGATGGACCCAGGACACGACACCGTCTACTCTGAGGGCAAAGGTTGTCAGCACCACGATGTAGGGACCCTTCCAATGTGGCTCAAGGGTCTCCTGGCGATGTCTCTTGATGTAGACCTAGTCCCTGGGCTTATGCTGATGAGGAGTCGGGGCTGGGCTGGTTTCGTAGATGGCGCGGAGGTGGGGCCAAATGTCCTCATGCGCACTCTGGAGCCCTCTCAAGGAAAGAAACAGTTCTAGACCTTCAAATTCTGCAAGAAATTCAGCTTTAAGGTTAGGAATAATAGGGGGTGGCCGGCTGAACATGATTTCATAAGGAATAAAACCCAGGTTGAAGGAGAAGTTCCTAACCTGGTTAAGGGCATATGGAAGGAGAGCCACCCAGTCCCCACCAGTCTCCATGGTCAATTTGGTAAGGGTCTCTTTTAGAGTTCTATTTATTCTTTCTACATGCCCTGAACTTTGGGGCCTATAAACACAATGTAATTTCCAATTTGCCCCAATGGCCTTGGCCACTGCCTGCATTACCTGCGAGACAAAGGCTGGTCCACTGTCCGACCCTATCTCAGCGGGAAAACCGAACCTGGGCAAGATGTCTTCCAGCAGCTTCTTAGCTACCATCTGAGCTGTTTCATGCTTACTTGGATATGCTACTACCCATCCAGAGAAGGTATCTACAAATACTAAAAAAATATTTATAGCCATACTTTCCTGGTTTAATTTTAGTGAAGTCGACCTCCCATTGTGCTCCAGGCTTGGTTCTTCTGAGGCGGGTTCCTTTTTCAGTCAGCCTGGTTCTCGCGTTTGTGAGTTGACAGGTCTTGCAGGTGGATACAACCTGCTCTATTTTGATGTCCTGTTGGTGGATCTTAATTCTGCCGTGTCAGATTAAGTCCTTTAATTTGAGTGCCCCCAGTTGAGTAGACCGGTGCATGCGTTCTAACACTGTAACCCCAAGCCAGTCGGGTAGTATGAACTCCTTGTTTGGTGTGTACCACCATCCTTTAATTTCCTGAACATGGGAAAGCCTCCTGATCCGCTGCAGCTCTTCCTGAGAATACCCAGGCTGATCTGGCAAGACTGGGTGCCTGGAGTCTGGTAGTTGTAAGGCCATGGTGAAGGCTGCTGCTTTGGCTGCCTGATCAGCCTTTTGGTTACCTCTTGCCACTGGGTCATCTGCCTTCTGGTGCCCTTGGCAGTGGGTAATGGCTAGCTTAGCGGGAGCTACAAGGCCACAAGCAGGTCAGGAATTTCCTGTTTATTCTTTATTGTCCGTCCTTCTGCCGTGTTGAAGTCCCATTCAGGTCTAGTCAGGGGAAAGGAGGTGTCTATCTGAGCCTGGTTGGTGCTAGGGTTCCCATCCATGCCTGGGACTAGCTTCCAGGCCTCAATGAGATCCTCTCCCTCTCCTTGGTGGTGAATAGGACCTGCAAAAGCTGCTGACAGGTAGGCTGATGGGTGAAAAGAACAGAATGTAACAAATCAATAAGCTTTGACAGCTTCTCAGAGAACTTAGGATTCTGAGCTTTCCAATTATAGAGATCACTAGTGGCCAAAGGCAGTAGTGATGGGGCTGATTCCCCTCCCCCCTGTACTCTGACCAACCACCAGTGATGGTAGGGTATGGGCCTGACACTTCAGCGCCAGCCATTTTCATGGCTCGCAAGCAGTATACCAGGCTTTCTCCGTGGCACTCTTATTAGCTTCAAGTGTTCAGGGTTCAGATAGGGATCTTTAAACCATGATACTGCAGTCCCTCTATAAATATTTTGGCATAACTACCCTGTTTAGGGAGACAAAATGCAAATTATTTACTCTTCCTGACTTACTGACCTGTATTATTTGATTTCCTTACAATATTTCTCTTCTCTTTCTTATTATATACACAATCCTTTATTACATTTTCACTTACAAATTAGCCTTTAAACCTTCTTTCTATGTCCTTTAAAAATGTATAACCATGCCTCAGACCTTCTACTCAATATTCCTTATTCTTTGAAACCTTAATCCTTTATGATTCCTAACAAGTAAACTGCCAGAATTTCTGAGCTTAAAGTTCTTTGCTGAATATTCCACCACTGCCCAAGAAGTATCCAGTAACCTCACCCTGCCAGATTGGACAATGAGATTTCCTTTATGTGTATTAAAAGGGTTAAAAAGTAGAAAACGGGGCAGAAGAAGATCCATTGTGTTTTGGTAGCATAGTTCAGATAAGCAAGAAACCAAGGACGCCTGCAGAGCAGGTTGTAGCCAGCAAAATCAACAAAAACCTTCTCTCCCCGCTTCATGATTAACTGCCAACATCCTCCCTCCCATTCCCCAGTCCAGTTGCTTGTCTCCCTTTCCAATTATGAGTCAGAGGAAGACAATTTCTACAGAAGGGAGAAACAGAAACAGTGGGAGTTTCAGAGAAAACTACAGACGACTGCTGTAGTAGTGCTCCCTTTCGAAGCCTGAGGTCCAACCTGTGGAGAAAAATGACTCTTAGTCAGCCTGGAAAGATAAGGGTGTGTAGGGAGATTTCTTGCAAACTGAAAGCCTGGATGGCCACCTGAAAGAAAAGATCTTTAATCCAGTTACAGATGCTAAAATAAAATAGCACATTAATAATAACTCCAGCCTTAGTTCAGCCTTAAAGGGCTCACGTTGGACTATGATGTCACAGGCAGGGACAGGGCCTGTAGTCTCTCTGCCCTGCAGAGCTGTAAGCCCTGACCCTGGAAGTCTCCAACCACCAAAAGAGATAAGAAAGCCATAAATAAAAATTCTTTGTTCTTTGAAATGTCACAAATTTATGCCTAGGACTTTAAAATTTAATATAGCAAATTCACAAATCAGAACAAAATGAAACCATTACTTATACAAAATTAGAGAGGAATTTTTATTAGCTAAATGGCTGACTCCCTCTCTAACAGTGCAAAAACTCAGAAAAAGAATTCCAGCAGCTGCTAAAGACTTTTGCACTCTATCACAGCAGGTCCATCCCAAATCAAATGAAACAGAAAGAGATAATTCTCAACCAATGTCCCCAGAATAAAACAGAGAAACACAGACACAGATAAAGGGCCCCAAGAAAGTCTTCCAACTCCAAGGAAACAAAACCGAAAACTGGAGCGACCCGCTTCATCCCAGAGGTCTGAGAGATTCCACTTCTCTCGTGAGGGGTTTCCATGTCCCTCCAGACAGAGGACCAGAGTGTCCTCTGACTCCTCCCGCCCGAGGTCCACCAATGCGTCCACTTAGACCGTTTGGGGCACTGCAGACTTCAGAAGCGAGCTCGCGCACAGAACAGAAACAGACAACATGCAGACACCGCGGTCAGTCAGACTCTACAGATCGGGGGCCCTATTGGGTATTGTGGATCCAGAACGGGCCTCTAAATGTATGCCCAGAGTTCAAGGTCCCCAATAACCAACCACCAGGGAGCCTTTTCCAATGCAAAAGCAAAGAGTCTTTATTCAAACCCAGGTTTGGCTCCCAGCCTCTTTCTGGTGCAGCAGTGAGACGAGAGAGCTAGCTGGGGCGGAACAATGAGTTATATGGGGTAGGATAATTGGGAGGGCTTAGGGAAGTGACGAGGGTTACAGAGATTGGTCACTTGAATCAGGGTCTTTCTGTGGTTTAGCATAATTAGGACCCTCGTTGTGTTCCTGGAGCTTCATTGATCCATTCAGGTGGTGGTCAGGGAAGCTAGGACATTGCTGGCACACCTGTGGCCACTCCCAGAAAAGGGAGAGGGTTTACGCAGGGGGCCCAGCCCTATAGGACAAGATGGAGGAGAGTTTGTTTCTGCTTTGTCCTTTCAAAATCTTACCCGTCACTGGCTAACCAGCCATCCTCTGGGGCCAAGCAGGTTGATGTGAGGTTCAGTTCCGTCTCCTTGGTAGCCAATGTCCTTGTGGCCTCCACGCCCAGTACCTGCCTTGGGATCCCCTCGCCTGCTGGCAGGGTCCCAGCACCGATCACATATCTTGGGGAACCCAGGTTTCTTCTCTAGGGAGGGCCCAGCTCACACCACTTGGTGAGAGACAGATTCATGGTACCAGCCAACACGAGGCTTCAACAGAAAGCTCAGGCAACAGCTGTGGGAGGGTCCCTCTTGGCAAAAGGAGCAAGAAAAGCCAATATAGAATGTTCAAGTGCCTTCTCTGCCTTAATTCCTTTCATGTTATTTTTAAAATTGCTACCAAATATTCAAAGAATTAGATTGTAAGTTTGTTTGGGATATTTGTCAAAAAATTATAATGACATTGTAGAATATCATGTAAGGATATTCTTTTGTTCTAGGCCATGGCAATTCAATTTCAAACTGGCTATCAATTTCTTTTTGTATAGACAAGGTCTTAGTTACTTTATTAGAATACTTAATCAAATTGCTTACAAAGACATTGGCTTTTTTAGCTGAAAACCTTGATTTTTATTTAAAAAGCTAATTTATTAATTAAAGTAGGTATCTTATTTTAAAAAGCAAAAGAAATTTAGTAAATGTTTATGTCTGATTCACAAGCCACAAATATTGCCCCAACTCTAGCTTAAGAATACAGGCAGCTACAGGCTTTTTGTCATTTTAAATTTTACTGGTGGGATTTTAAGAAATATTTAGTTACTTCATTTTGCCCTTCTTAGAGACCAAAACCTTTATAACATTTAAAATATACTTATTAATTCTCATTTGATATAGCTTTCCATGAAATTTCAAGTATATTAGATCGGTTAAATTTAAGAAGATTTCCTTTAAGAAGAGAGAACAAATTTCTTGTATTACTCCGGGCTCATGGAGCTTTCCAAGAATCATCTCTGTTTAAAGCCTTGAAATTTTAATATAGAAAAAAACATCAAATATTTATATTCATATATGATTTAAAGATTACAATAGTTTTTTTATATTAAAGTTTTTCAGTTGGAAATCACAGAATTCTTTTTAATTAGACCAATAAACAACATATTTTGAATTCCTAATTATTAGAGAAATTTTATTTTCTCCCAATTTAATTTGCATTTAACTGAAAACTTTGATTAATAACACAAAATCTTCTCCTTTTGGTTCCTTTACACCATTTTTCTTAAAAAATAAAGACCAGTTCTGGGTTTTTCTTTTTCTGCAGCTTTTGCGGAGAGATTCCAGCTTAAAACCCTGTCTAACATATCCAAAAAGGTGAACAATGGCATGCTTTTCTTTTTAAGCCGGGCTTCTCTCCTCACGAGTACAGAAATTCCAGACACATCTCTATAAATTCTTAAAACTTTTTCATGTCGAGAAAGGAGACTTTAGATTAGTATACTGGGAGATTGGACTTTCATATTGGATTGCCATGTGTCTCTCCCTTCCCCCACATCCTGCTTATTTCAGGAAAAAGCATCAGTAACAGATCTATATGGCCGAATTTCTTTTCATGCTTAAAAGATAAAGACAGATCTTAAATATTTTCTTCCTTTTTCACTTTCCGAAGTAATAACTAGCACCTAATTTGGCTAAGATTTGCATTTCCCTGGGAGTTCTTCTATAATTTTTAAACAAAACCTTAAGTAATCTCATTGCAAGAGAGCAGATACCTTGCCCTCTCCTGCCACCTTTGAATTTCTCCGCACCAGAGGTGGTTTCAGCAGTGGAGTTTCACTTATTACAGATTTCAGATTCCAAATACAAACTAAGATTTTAATTTGAACAAGAAACACATTATTTAAACATGCAAACCAAAAGTCTATAATAAAGTTTACTTTATATTTATAACCAAATCCTTCCCATTAGCCTGGCTGCAAAAGACGTTCCCAGCTTACTTACAGATCACAACTCTGCAGTTAATCTGTGGGCTTTGCGTACCTTGAATTCCCCTCACCTTTCCCTAGGTGAATTTTCCCTCACCTTTTCCTTGGTGAATTTTCCCTCACCATTTTCCTTGGTGAATTTTTCTTCCTTCGCTCTTAGGTGAATAATACCTTCTCCTCCAGACGTCCCTCGGTCAGGCGCCAGATGTGGGCACCTCTTCCCGCGTCCCCTGTTGGGCGTCAGATGTGGGAGCCCCTTTCCACGTCCTGTGTGGTTCAGGGTTCCTGGTTCAGGGTTCGGGTTCTGAAAGAGGCTGCACACAAATGAAATGAGAGACTAGAAAACATTAATTTGGCAATATTGGGGGGCCAGGCGGGAGCCTTCCTCTAGTGAAAAGGACTACCACTTGCTCTGGCCTTTTTCTCCCTTTAATTAAGGCTTTTGGACACACTCCTAGCCTTTAGGCAGGAAATAACAAAACAGAAATTAACATGAAACAAACAGGTAGAGGCTGCTTTAGCTAACAATATTTCTATTAAACAGTGAGTAATTAGCTCTGACCTTTCAGAGCAATTAAGATGGACCAGCCTTCTGGTTTCCTGTTTACATCAATTTAGTGAGAACAATGTTTGGTTTCCAGCACTTCACTATACAAGCTAATGGGGATATCTCCAAATAGTTTTAAAATTTCTTTTTCACTTCTTATGGGTTTTGAAAGTAAGATGCCCTTACCCAAGGAACCTAATGAATAGAGAGACTTAAACTCAGTTCTGTCAAACATACTTTACTGAATAAATTGCTCCATGAGATTTCTATTGCGGTACAATATTCCTGCAGTCATTGTTTAAAGTGATCATATATAGGTCTAGGTGCCAGAAGCCTGAAATAACTCTCATATCAACATGTGTGCAGGACTGGGTTCCTTCTAGAGGCTCAGGGGAGAATCTGTTTTCTTCCTAATTCCAGTTTGCATTGCTGACCACCAGCATTCCTAGACTCAGGGACCTTCCTCCTTCATCAAAACCAATAGTGTAGCGCTAGCTGGTTTGGCTCAGTGCATAGAGCATCAGTCTGTGGACTAAAGAGTCCTTGGTTCAGTTCCAGTCAAGGGCACATGCTGGCCTTGTGGGGCTCAATCCCCAGTACAGGGTGTGCATGAGACAGCTGATCAATGATTCTCTATCATCATTGATGTTTCTCTCTCTCTCTCCCTCTCCTTGCCTCTCTGAAATCAATAAAAATATATTTTAAACAAAACCAATATAAAAAACAATAGGGTACATTTTCATCTTGCCTCCCCTTTTGCATCTAGAGGACCATTGTGTTTACCTTAGTTCCTCCTACATGATGTAGGCTCATCTTCTATTTTAAAGTCAGTCAATTAGCGCCCCAGCTGGTTTGGCTCAGTGCATTCAGGGTGAAGGGTCCCAGGTTCAATTTAAGTAAAGGGCACATGCCCTGGATTTGGGCTGGATGCCCAGTAGGGAGTGTGCAGAGGCAGCCCATCAATGGTTCTCACTCATCATTGTTGATGCTATCTCACTCTTCCTCTTTCTTCCCCTCTGAAATCAATAAAAATGGATGTAGAAGAAATTTTAAAACTATTTGGAGATATCCCCATTAGCTTGTACAGTGAAGTGCTGGAAACCAAACATTGTTCTCACTAAATGGTGGGAATGCCGGGGAGAGGCCAAAGGGGAAAAATGAGACATATGTAATACTTTAAACAATAAAGAATTAAAGGGAAAAAAGCCACATGCCCGAGTTGTGAGTTTGATCCTAAGTGGTGGCATACAGGAGGCAGCTGATCATTGATTATCTCTCATCATTGATGTTTCTAGCTCCCCCTCTTTTCTTCTCTAAAACCAATGAAAATATATATTTTAGAAATAAAATGAAGTTAGCCAATTAACAACCCTGTTCCATCTGCTATCCTAATCTTCCCTTTCTATAAAAAATAACATATTTAAAACTACTGGGGATTAGGATGTGGACATCTTTTACAGGTTCTTATTCTACCTGATACAAATCATTTTTCAATATTATTTTGTGTCACTTAAGAGCCCTTATATAACTGAAACAAATATTTAAACAAAGCTTCTAGAATGAGTATATACACTATTCCTTAAAACTCCATGCAAATACAATACTTAGATCATAAACCTAAAACTACCAGCAGCTAACTCTAACACAGAACCACAGCCTTTCTACTCAGAGAGTGGACCTCAGGTCAGGACATGCAACATCACATCGCCAGGGAGCTTGTTGGAAATGCAGAATCTCTGAGCCCTCCAGACCTACTGCATCAAATTCTGCATTTGAGCCAGAATCCTGGGGACTGCATAGGAATATTGAAATTGGAGAAGTGCTGAACTAAATTAGGTGTTCTCACCTTTTACCATTGACATTTAGGGAGGAATAATCATTGAAGGAAGTGCTTTTTTTTGTGAATTGAAGGTATTTAGTGGTGTCCCTTCAGACATTGCCAGACACCCTAAGGAGAAAATCATTTTTGGTTGAGACCCATTGACTAAAATTATACTCAAGGCCCATCACATACTCTGATATTAACTTTGAGCAAATCAATAAACCCTGTCAGCTCCTCCCAAGGACCTTGATCTCCCTCCCTCTCGTTCTTGAATTCTGTGCTCAACTGTCATTTTGTTTGCAGATCTTGTCTAAATACTCCCAAAAAATAGAATGATCTCATCACTTTCTCTAGACCTGCACTCATTTTCTTTGTATGATCTCTCACAATTTGTAATGTTATATTTAGATATTTCTATTATTTGCTTCTATAGTCTTTCCCCTAGATCGAGTTTCAGGGACTTTTGTTCTTCAGCATCTTCTACTCACAGCACAGAGAGTACTGAAAACATAGTCAGCACTCAGTTCATATTCCTGAAATGCATGAAAAATGTATTATTAAAACTAAACCCATTTCCCCTAAGAACAGAAATAAGACAAGGATGCCCACTTTCATCACTCCTGTTCAACAGAGTATTAAAAGTCCTAGCCATCGCAATCAGACAAAAAAGAGAAATAAAAGGCATCTGAATTGAAAAAGAAGAAGTAAAACTGGCTTTATTTGCAGATGACATGATACTATACATGGAAAACCCCAAAGACTCCTTCAAAAAACTAGACCTAATAAATGAATTTGACAATGTAGCAGGATACAAAATTAACACCAGAAATCTATGGCCTTTTGTTAATATATTTTATTGATTTTTTATAGAGAGAAGAGAAAGTGATAGAGAGTTAGAAACATCAATGAAATAGACACATCAATCAGCTGCCTCCTGCACACCTACTACTGGGGATGTACCCACAACTAAGGTACATGCCCTTGACCAGAATCAAACCAGGAACCCTTCAGTCCCCAGGCCAACACTCTATTCACTGAGCCAAACCAGTCAGGCCTTTATGGCCTTTTAATACACAAATAAGGAACTCACAGAAAGAGAAATGAAAAAGAAATGTCATTGCACAAAAAAACTTAAGATATCTAGGAATAAATGTAACTAAGAAAATAAAAAACCTATATGCAGAAAAAAACAGGACACTGAAAAAAGGGATAGAGGAAGACATAAACAGATGGAAGAATATACCATGTTCATTGATTGCTAGCATCAACATCATTAAAATCTCAATACTATCCAAAGCAAACTATAGATTCAATGCAATCGCCATTAAATACCAATAGCATATTTCAGAGACCTAAAAAGAATTTCCAAAAATTCATCTGCAATAAAAAAAAGATCCGAATAGCCAAGGCAGTCCTGAGAAAAGAGAATAAAGTAGATGGGATCTCAATACCAGATTTCAAGCTGTATTACCAAGCCACTGTTCTCAAAACTGCCTGGTATTGCACAAGAACAGAAATATAGATCAATGAAATAGAATAGAGAAACCAGAAATCTACCAAAGCCACTATGCTCAATTAATATTTGACAAAGGAGGCATGAATATACAATGGAATCAAGATAGTCACTTCAATAAATGGTGCTGGGAAAATTGGCCAAATACATGCAAAAAAATGAAACTAGACCACCAACTTACACCATACACAAACATAATCTCAAAATGGATACAGGATTCAAACATACAATGGAAACCATAAAAATACTAGAGGAATCCATAGGCAGAAAAATCTCAGACATATGCCGAAGCAATTTCTTCACTGATACTGGTCCTCGAGCAATGGAAATGCAAGAGAAAATAAACAAATTGAACAAAATCAAAATAAAAAATTTTTTCAAAACAAAATAAAACATCAACAAAAAACAAAAAAGTCTACTGTATGGGAGAACATATTTTCCAATGTTATCGCCAATAAAGGTTTAATTTCCAACATTTACAGAAAACTCATGCAACTTAACAAAAGGAAGATAAACAATCCAATTTTAAATGGGCAATGGACTTAAATATATACTTTTCAAAAGGAGACAGAAGGAAGTCCAAGAGGCATATGAAAACATGCTCAAAGTCATTAAATACCCAAGAGATGCAAATCAAAATGACAATGCAGTACCATCGCACACCAAATCAACCAATGACAAATGCTGGGAAGG
This sequence comes from Lasiurus cinereus, assembly GCA_011751065.1. Taxonomy (NCBI): domain Eukaryota; kingdom Metazoa; phylum Chordata; class Mammalia; order Chiroptera; family Vespertilionidae; genus Lasiurus; species Lasiurus cinereus. The sequence goes on from JAAGEH010000343.1 coordinate 873,968, forward strand.
ATGTGAAGCAAAAGGAACCCTCATGCACTGCTGGTGGAAATGCAGACTGTTGCAGCCACTGTGTAAAACTGTATGGAATTTCCTCATAAAACTAAAAATGGAACTCCCATTTGACCTGGTGATCCCATTCTAGGACTTGCCCGAAAATAAATATTGTCTCCCTAATAGATAGATGTGAACAGGAGATCAGAAGGCTGGTCAACCTTAATTGCTCTGAAAAGTCAGAGCTAATTACTCACTGTTTAGTTGAAACATTGTTAGCTGAAGCAGCCTCTACTTGTTTGTTTCATGTTAATTTCTGTTTTTGTAATTTCCTACCTAAAGGCTATGGGTGTGTCCCAAAGCCTTAATAAAAGGGAGAAAAAAAGACCAGAGCAAGGGGTAGTCCTTTCCATTAGAGCAGTGGTTCTCAACCTTCCTAATGCCGCAACCCTTTAAGACAGCTCCTCACATGGTGGTAACCCCCAACCATAAAATTATTTTCATTGCTACTTCATAGCTGTAATTTTGCTACTGTTATGAACTGTAATGTAAATATCTGATATGCGGGATGTATTTTCTTTGTTATAAATTGGACATAATTAAAGCATAGTGATTAATCACAAAAACAATATGTAATTATATATTGTGAAATATTTATTTCTAATTATAAATAATTGAAATTTTGTCTTGAATCATGGTGTAGCATGGGTAACAGGCTTAATATGACAATAGTAAACTACATTGCTACATTTTGCTACACTGAGAAGCGGTATGTTGGTTCCTAAGACCATGGGAAATAGGTGTTTTCCAATAGTTTTAGGAAACCCCTGTGAAAGGGTCATTCGATCCCCAAAGGGGTCGTGACCCACAGGTTGAGAACCGCTGCATTAGAGGAAGGCTCCTGCCTGGTCCCCCAATATCGCCAAATTAATATTTTCTAGTCTCTTCATTTGTGTGCAGCCTCCTCCAGAACCCGAACCCTGAACCGGGAAAACCTGAACCACGCGGGATGTGGGAAAAGGTTCCCACAAGGAATATATCCTAAGAAACTAAAAACAACAATTAGAAAGGACATATTCATCCCTATGTTCATAGCAGCACAATTTACAATAGCTAAGATTTGGAAACAGCTTAAGTGCCCACCAGCAGGTGAATGGATTAAAAAACTGTGGGGGAGGAAACCAAGAGCATGGCATAGGTAAACACCTAAACTGGTGCTTCACACAACAATTTCAAAACTACAGCTAAAAGACAGAATAGACATCATCCAGACCACATGAAAGCTGGCTGAGTAGAAATACTACAACTAGAAGGAAAAGGAGGGGCTCACAGAGACTCAGAGGAGCTGCAAAAAAGCTGAGGTACAGAGACATGCATATGGAGAGGATGGACAACAGAGCTCCTGGTAGGCTTCCTCTGGTGAGAGACAGACAGAAACTCCCGACTGTACTGAACCCCAGTTCTGACTGCAATGACCCCATATCTGGGTGAGACTCATATGAGGGGAGTCTGGATTGTTGTGAAAAGAAAGCAGTGCAAGGAAATTCAGGGGAGCCACGAGAGGCAGAGGTTTGGAGGCATAGGCACGAGTGCATGCAGAAAGGACTTCCTACTGATTGTGTCACTGGCTTTCTCTAGTGGAAGGAAGATGGAACATCCCGACTGCACTGAATTCCAATTATGACTACACTGAACCCAAGTATTGGGTAAGACCCTGGGGACCCAGACTCATACAGGTCCCTGGAGCACACAGAAACTCAGGAGAGCCACAAAAGGCAAAGGTCTAGATGCACACGAGTGTGCATGCGAGTGCATGCAGAGAGGGCTGCAACAATTTCTGAGGGACACTGAGACATGGGGGCTTCATAGGGCAGGGCTGATGAGAAGCCAAGGCTGTGTGCTCAGTCCTGAGACTCCACCTCATCCAAGCTGAGCACAGAGGCTTTTGCAAATTTGCAAGTCTTGTCTCACAAGGCTGACTCTAGCACAGAAGTTCTCCCAGTGTAGACACAGCTGATTCTCACAGACAATTGGCCTGGAGGTCAATTCCCCCCTCTCCCCAGTGATACCAACAACAATAAAGACTTAACTATAACAAGTCCACAAAGAGGTGCACCAAGAGTGTCTACCTAAGGTAACTGGGGAGGTGGAGCTACTGGGCCATATAGAACACCTACCACAAAAAGCTACTCTACCAACTCAGAAAAGGAGTGAAAATGTGGAGACAAAGGAACAGATCACAAAAGAAAGAAATGGAGGAAAATTAATGACTGGATATAGAGTTCAAAACCACAGTTATAAGGTTTTTCAAGAATTTCCTAGAAAAGATGGATAAATTTATCGAGACCCAGGAGGAGATGAAAAAGGACCAACTAGAAATTAAACATAAACTGACTGAAATAAAAAAATATTATACAGAAACCTAACAGCTGACTACAGGTACACAAGAATCAAGTCAAAGATTTGAAATACAAAGAAGCAGAAAATAATCAACTGGAAAAGAAAAAGAAAAAAGAATCCAAAAATTGGAAGATAGTGTAAGGAGCCTCTGTGACAACTTCAAGAGTACCAACATCAAAATTATGGAGGTGCCAGAAGAAGAGACAGACCAAGATACTGAAAACTTATTTGAAAAATAATGACTGAAAACTTCCCACATCTGGTAAAAGAAATAGACTTACAAGTCCAGGAAGTACACAGAACTCCAAACAGAAGGAATCCAAAGAGGTCCACACCTGGACACATCGTAAATGAAATGCAAAGAGCAAAAGACAAAGAGAGAATATGAAAAGCAGCAAGAGAAAAACAGTTAATTACCTATAGGGAGCACCCATAGGATTGTCAGCTCATTTCTCAACAAAAACTATGCAGGCCAGACGGGAGTGGCAAGAAATATTCAACGTGATGAATAGCAAGAAGTTACAACCAAAATTACTCTACCCAGCAAAGCTATCATTCAGAATTGAAGGTCAGATAAAGAACTTCACAGATAAGAAAGACTAAAGGAGTTTATCAACACCAAACCAGTATTATATGAAATGCTGAAAGGTACTCTTTAAGAAGAGGAAGAAGAAGAAAAAGATAAAGATAAAAATTATGACCAACAAATATATATCTATCAACAATTGGATCTAAAAATCAATTGAATTAAAATCTGATGACCAGAATAAACTGGTGAATATAATAGAATCAGGGGCATAGAAAGGGAGTGGACTGACAATTCTCAGGGGGAAAGGGGGCAGGGGGGTGCAGAAAGAGATTAGATAAATATGATACACCTATGGATGAGGACAATGGGGGTAGGAGGTAAGGGCAGAGGAAAGGGTGGGAGCTGGGTAGAGGGGAGCTATTGGGAGGAAAAGGAGGAATAATTGTAATAATTTGAACAATAAAGATTTATGAAATAAAAAAAATTTTTGAACTTCTGGTTCCTTTACTGGCAGTTGGTTTTAATGGGTGAAATTGGGATAGGGGTTTTCAATGGGTGATCAGCTCATGTGTATATTCAGATTGCTTGGAGCAGGTGTTATGATGATATACTTAAGGAGTTATGATCATCAGTCATCCAATGTCATCTAGTCTGGGGTTTATGTGACCATGTTCTATGAGACTCAGTGGTTTTATCTTGTAGAACATTTTAGTTCTTATAAAACCAACTCAAGGTATATGTCACTATGTTATCACAGATTCTAGAGGGGGGACTGGTGCCACAAAACTCTAATTTATGTCTGAAAAAGTTACTTTGCTGAATATAAGGAAAGGTACTCAGGACTGTTTCCTTGCAAATGAGACATTGGGGGTAGGGAGTTTGGTTGGGAAGGGATTGTGGCTTGGTTTCAATTTTATAAAATTGAGAATTCACTAGATCTGTTAATGGAGCAGAATCACCAAACTAACTTGAGATTTTATATCTTCTACTTAATGTCAAATTTCAATGCAAATGACTTTACCAAAGAAAGCTATTAGAATACATTAACAATTATGGGGATTGATTGCAAAGATGGGGATTGTTTCAAAGCCATCCATCACAAATAATCATTTTGCCAGATGTATGACACCGCTACTACACAGGCACTCTTGTTACCTTCACCGATGAAGTTTCCATTGTATTTTAAATTTAATGATTTTGTTTTGAAATAAACATATGCAATTTTATTTTTAATTGTAAGCATTTGCAAAACAAACACAGGGAGAAACTTCATATTAGACAATAGATATAACTAGGGAGAAAAGTTCATTTGGAATTACACACAGGAACAGATACAGAATTTTTGTGATATTTACACAAGAAATAACATGTAATAAAATTCCACTTTTAAAAACCCTGAGTAACTTAGACAACTGACCACATGAATCATCCTGCTTTTCCTATCCCTGCCTTAATTTCTGCTCTTGGGTTTTAAATAAAAAGCAAACCCAAAATATATAAAGGCCTCACACAACTCAACAAAAGGAAGACAAACAGCCCAATCAGAAAATGAACGGAAGACCTAAATAGATACTTCTCCAAAGAAGGACACAAATATGGCCAACAATCATATGAAAAAGTCTTCAACATCACTAATTATCAAAGAGATGCAAATTAAACCACAATGAGGGGCCTCTTCACACCAGCCATAATGACTACTATGAATAAATCAACTAGCAACAAGTGCTTATAAGGATATACAAAAAAGGCAACCCTAGTACACTGTTGGTGGGAATGAGACTGGTACAGCCATGGTAGAAAACAGTGGAGAGTTTCCTCAAAAAAAAAAAAAATGAAAGTGCCATTTGACCCAGTGATCCTACTTCTAGGAATATATCCTAAGACATCTGAAATACTAATCAGAAAGATTATATGGCCCTAGCTGGTTTGGCTCAGTGGATAGATCGCTGGGCTGTGCACTGAAAGGTTCCGGGTTTGATTCCAGTCAAGGGCACATGCCTGGGTTGTGGGCTCAATCCCCAGTAGGGGGCATATGGGAGGCAGCCAGTCAATTTTTCTCATCACTGATGTTTCCATTTCTCTCTCCCTTTCCTTTCCTCTCTAAAATCAATAAAAATATATTTAAAAAAGAAAGAAAGAATATATGTTCCTCTATGTTCATAGCAGCATTATTTACAATAGCTAAGATCTGGAGATAGCCTAGGTGCCCATGCATTGAAAAATGGATAAAAAAAAATGGTACATTTACACAATGTAATACTATGCTGTTGTGAAAAAGAAAGATCTCTTACCCTTTGAAATAGCATGGAGGGGCCTGGAAAGTATTATGCTAAGTGAAATAAGTCAGTCAGAGAAATACAAGTATCACGTGATCCCACTTATATGTGAAATCCATGAACAAAATAAAGTGCCAATCAAAATAGATCTAGAGACATGGAAGCATACAACAGACTATGGGTCTTCAGAGGGAAGTTGAGGGAGAAAAAATTAACCAAAGAACTTATATGAATATGTGAATAATCCATGGACCCAGATAATAGTGGAGCAAAAGCCTGGGGAGGGGAGGGGAGACAAAAGTGGGGTTAATAAGGGGAGGGCACCTGTAAAACTTCCAATAATAAAGATATATTTTTACAAAGCAAACGCACAAATCCATAGCCATCCTGCCCTTGGTCCCCAATAAAGGCAGAGTCCTTCAGCCCAAGTCCATTTCTCTCTCTTTCTTTCACACACACACACACATGCGTACACACAGCTTCCTGTGTAACTTATGGACGTACAGGACCTGTGAGTTTTCATAGTTCCGTGATGGTTGCTGTAATTATAAGAAGGACCACAAGAGTCCATCCACCCAGGACTTTGACTCTGGTCTGAGGAACAAGCAGTTGGAACCAGGCCAGTGTCAGGCATTCCTATCCTATTGCATCACTATCAATAAATTGAGACTGATAGGGAACAATAAAATCTATAATATCAGGAAGAGCAGGTAATGTATCAATGTACCGAGAATGAGGGACACTTGGTGAAGACTGAGGTTTCAGATTTTATGGAATGAAATTATATAATGGATTAGGTAGCCAAATGCAGTTTTTCTACTTTAGTAATACCACTTATTACTATTCTACCTGCAAAACAGAACAAATTACTTACAATGATATATGTCATTTGAGAAGAAATTATTCTTAAGACAGAGTATTCTAATGAGGTAAATGAAACTTGTCACTATTTCTGATCAAGGTTGGAAAAAAACTTTGTGAAGGTTAAAAAAGGACAAAGGGGAAACTGGCTATATAAAAGACAAAGAAGAAAGCTTAAATTGTATAGAGCAGTTGAAAGGAAATTCAAGGACAGAATAAAAGGAAGAAGTCTGGTTTGGCCTGTGTTTCACAGTGGCTGAATGTCCACCTATGAATCATTGGATTTCCAGTCAGGCCATATGCCCAGGTAATGGGTTCGATCCCCAAGAGGGACTATGCAGAGGCAGGCAAACAATACTATTCTCTCATCACTGATGTTTCTCTCTCTCCCTCCCACTTCCTGTCTGAAATCAATAAAAATACGTTTTAAAAAAATAAAATGAGCAAGTCTAAAAAACACAAAGTGATTAAAGAGTCAATTTCTGGTTTTAAGTCCTGCAGCCCTAAAATCAAAGGCACTTTTTACCTCGAGATGATTGTCCCCTTTGTACCTGCCATCCCAAATAATTTTTTCAGGGCCCTCTTTATGTCTTTGTTCCTGAGACTGTAGATGAAGGGGTTCAGCATTGGTGTGACCACAGTGTACAACACTGAGGCTGCAGCACTTGAGTGTGAGCTGTGGGTAGCAGCAGAGCCGAGATACATACCAAGGCTTGTACCATAAAATAAGGAGACAACTGAGAGGTGAGATGCACATGTAGAAAATGCCTTATACTTCCCCTGAGCTGATGAGATTGCACGTATGGACGACACTATCTTAGAATAAGAGTAAATGATACCAGCGAAGGGACCACCACCCAATAGCATAGATGCAAAATACATCACCATGTTACTAAGAAAGGTGTCAGAACAGGCAAGTTGGATCATTTCTTTGAGTTCACAAAAAAAGTGGGGAATTTTCAAGTCCATACAGAAGGACAATCGCAATATAATTAAACTTTGTAACAAGGAATTCAGGGCACCCATGATCCAGGACATCAGAACCATCAGCCCACAGAGCTGGGAGTTCATGATGATCATATAGTGCAGGGGGTGGCAGATGGCCACATACCTGTCATAGGCCATCACGGCTAGAAGGAAGTCATCCAGTCCTGCAAATAATAGGAAAAAATACATCTGGGAGATGCAGCCTTCATAGGTGATGACTTTGCTCTGTGTCTGGATGTTCCACAGCATCTTGGGGATGGTGGTGGAGGTGAAACAGATATCTACCAAGGACAGGTTGGAGAGGAAGAAGTACATGGGTGTGTGGAGGTGGGAGTCTGAGCTGACAGCCAGGATGATGAGCAGGTTTCCCAACACAGTGATCAGGTACATGGAGAGGAAAAGCCCAAATATGAGGGGCTGCTGTGCTGGTTCCTCTGAAAGTCCCAGAAGAAGAAATTCTGAAATTACGGTATCATTTCCAGTTAACTGTCCCATGGCATAGAGGTGACTAGTAGGAAAGAAAAGATAGAATGATTACTTTTTACATAAATGACCATTATAAGCACAGTTGAAATGCTACAAATATGTTTTTTAACAAAGCAACAATATTTATTTTTTGTACATGCAATTGTGCTCTGAGATGGTGAGGCAAAAGGGCCTGAAAAGGAATAACTTGCAAGAAAGCCCTTCAGAACTAAAAACACCAAATGTGCATGATCTTGAGTCCATCCCTTTCACTATTTCATCAGCCTGACTGTTCCCCCAGAACATACGGTTATTACAAGCTTTACTTCTCCCCAGGAAGCTTTCCCACAGTCCTCACTCTGGCACCCCAATGGCATCACTCACTGGATTTGGCTCTTCCAGTCCTTCCTTCCTTGGACAATCGATGTGGAAATGGCATAAAATGCAGGTCAGGTGCTGGTTTTCAGAGCAGTTGAACATCTAAAGAGAGGCACAGAGAGGATGCTCTTAGCCTGTGGCTGAGGAGCTATAGGTGAGACTGTAGAGAGCAGTCTGAGGCTGAATTCTCAGAGCTCCTCATTAAATAAATGGTTTTACTGTTACTTAGTTAAGCAATTCAGCTCCCTTGAAACCAAGGGGCCATAAATACAAGGCAACTTTTCTGCCAGTTTGATCTCCATGAGTTCACCTTGGGGGCCAGATTCATATTCCCTTCCTACTGATGGGTCTACCTCCCCTGGAATGAACATCTCACCAGGGTATGAAAGCGCACATGCAGGACACATGGACAGGATAACATCATGAGCTTCTGAGCTGCTGTGAGTCACACAGAGTGTCTGACTCAGAGATTTAATGATGTCCCTGACCACATCCATCCCAAACAGGAACCTCCCAGAAACTTCCCCTTGACCTCAACTTTGAAAACCAGAGATTGATTCTGAAGATGCACTTGATTGGGGGCTAAACTATTTTGGCTGCAGAAGTAGTTTCCTTTGTACAAGGTCTCCAAATTCAATTATTCAATTTTTTCATCGGGGGTAAATGCATTTACATCTTTAAACTCACATAGGTACATATTTTTTTCTGGCCAGAGAGGCTATTCAGAGCATTTCTTTACAACAGGAAAGAGTACTTTGAATATAAAATCAGTACCTGATAGTGATTGAGAGAAGATACTGCCAAACATAGTTTTAAAGAACTACATAAAGATTATTATTGGGTCATCTGTGCTCTGCTGTAGCTGCTTAACGCTGTGATTACAGAGGGAAAGACATGTAGGCAATACCCACATGGATGAGCTACTAGCTGTAGGTATTTATTTTCTGGGGATTCTGTAACAACTAAGTCCAAACTGTGTTGGTTTAAAACAACAGGCATTTATTTCATGAGGTTCTTGGTGCCAGAAGTCCAAACTCGGGATGTCAGAAAGGCTGCACTCCCTGCAGAGGCTCTAAGGGAGGCTGTGCTCCTTGCCTCATCCTGCTTTTCTTGACTCCACACGTCCCTGGTTTTTGTGGCTGCATCACTCCACCATGAGGGAGACATATGGTCTTCTTTTCTCTGTGCCTCTCCACTCACTATCTTCCAAGGAACCTGCTCATTGGTTTTAGGATCCAATTGGATAATCCACGATGAGTTCATCTTGAGATTCTTAATTATTTCTATAAAGAGCCATTTTTCAATTAAGGTCAACTTTACAGGTACTGGGGGTTACAATGTAGACATATCTTTATGGGGCTACTATTACCCTACTAACAAAGCTTCTTTAAAAAACAGGCTGTGGGTAGGATTTGCTCTTTGGGGAGAACTGTGCTGACCCCTGATTTAAGTGTGTTGATTCAGACATGGGCAGTAAGTAAATCAGATACAAATTTGTAAAGTTAAAAGAAAACTTAAATCTGGCTTCCCTGCTGTTAGTGGAAATCTATAGTAAGCAGGCTCTGCTCAGTTTCTCCACACCCTGGCTGATGTAACTGTCACACCCATCCTCCATGCTTACTTTCTTCGCAATATAACTCTCCCTATGCCAGTGTCCATTAAAGTCAACCTGAAGGACTTCAAAACTTAGCTCTAGCAGAACTTAGCTGAGTGGAGGCCCAGACATGAGCTGTCCTTGGATTCCACTCTTGGTTCCACTATCCTGACAAGCAATTCTCTAAGGCACTCTTCAAATTGAAGGATAGTGTCTGGAGTGCCGACTACCTGATTTAAATTATGAACAGAAGAAGTCTACCATGAAAACCACAAGACACTAATATTGATAATTTATTTACTATTTTAGAAAAAAACTAATAAACATATTGCAAATATAATAGCAACGTCTTTAAATATGCAACTGATAGTATATAAAAACAGTTCTGAGGAAGTGTAAATAAGATGTTTATTAAGTATCATAAAACAGTTTCCTTGATCATCAGTTAATAACAGATATGACAACAAAATATTTGAGGAATCTATTTGAAGGTCATATGAGAACAAATAGGCCTGCTACTGTCATGACCTATCATCATTCTGAAATTTCAAACCAATGAAATAAAAAAAGAAAAACCAATAGTAGTTTCCTGTCTTGGATAAAAGTAAATTAATCACATTTTCAGATGATAAAATTGGCTACCTAAAATGCATTAGAAAACTATTGCAACTAAGAAGTCATTTTGATCTGTCTAGATTAAAAAAAAAAAAAAAAGCAGGTATTGTCCAGCCTGTGCTGCTCAGTGATTGAGCACCAACTCATGAACCAGGAGGTCATGGTTGGAACCCAGGTCAAGGCACATGTCTCGGTTGTAGGCTTGAATATCAGAAACAAGCGCCACCCTCTGGGTCTTTGCACTGACTCTTCCCACAGCAGGACACACACTTCCCCAGATAACTTCATGACTCCCCCTCTGTCTTCTGCTAGGACTCTGGTCAAATATCACTTTGCGGGTCTTTCTGAATACAACACCTCCATTCACTCTACTTTAAGCCTGCTTTTCTTTTTCATGGCATCTGTCACTATCTGACAGAGCATCTGTTTTTCTACTTGGTAATTTATATTCTTTCTCCATCAGTGGATTGTACAAAACTTTCTCAGTATTCTATACTCCTACCCTAGCACCATGGTTGGCAAACTGCAGCTCCTGAGGACCACACGGCTCTTTGGCCCCTTGAGTATAGCTCTTCCACAAAATACCATGGCCCGGGCGAGTCTATTTTGAAGAAGTGGCATTAGAAGAAGTTTAAGTTTAAAAAATTTGGCTCTCAAAAGAAATTTCAATCATTGTACTGTTGATATTTGGCTCTGTTGACTATTGAGTTTGCCGACCACTGTCCTACAAGATAGTCAGTCCTCAACATAAACTCCTCAATGCATAAAAGAATTTCCATTAAGACTGTATTACATGACCTCTTGGGGGAAAGCTGAGTGTAGGACAAGAATTCTTATTTACAGTACACAGCAGACCCCTTAAAGGCAATGTAATCAATTTAAGTACATAATTTCTCAACTGAAAAACATAAATTCTAGATTTCATTATGTTAATACCCAAATGTGTAAAATTAATCCTATTATTTTTCTTTCTAGTTTTGATCACTACCATGTGGTACAAGGCAAAGATACACGAATTTCAGATTTTTTTTTTCTAAAACATTCACAGGAACCAGAACTGCAGCCCCTCATATTTGGGCTTTTCCTTTCCATGTACCTGATCACTGTGTTCAGAAACCTGCTCAACATCCTGCCTGACAGCTCAGACTCCTACCTGCACACACCCATGTACTTCTTCCTCTCCAAACTGTCCTTGGTAGACCTCTGTTTAACCTCCACCACCATCCCAAAGATGCTGGTGAATATCCAGACACAAAGCAAAGCCATCATCTATGAAGGCTGCATCACACAGTTATATTTTTCACACTCTTTGGAGGTTGGGACAACTTCCTTCTAACTGCAATGGCCTATGACATATATATATGGCCATATGCCACCCACTGCACTACACACTCCTCATGAAACCCTGGCTCTGTGGACTGCTGGTTCTCGTGTCCTGGATCATGTGTGTTTTGAATTCCTTGATACATAACTTAATGATATCGAAACTGTTGTTCCCTGCAGAATTAGGGCTCTGACACCTTTTTTAATGACACAATGATGTATTTTACAACTGGGCTGTTGGCTGGTGGTCCCCAGACTGGGATCCTTTACTCTTACTCTAAAATAGTGTCCTCTATATGTAGAATGTCATCAGGTCAGGGGAAGGATAAAGCATTTTCTACCTGTGTATCTCACCTCTCAGTAGTCTCCTTACTTTATTGTAATATCCTAGGTGTGTATATCAGCTCTGCTCCTACCTGAACCTCACAGGCAAGTTCAATCACCTCAGTGATGTACACCATGGTCACATCTATGCTGAACCTGTCCATCTATATTCTCAGGAACAAAGACATAAAGATGGCTCTGAATAGGTTTTGGGGGATGGCTGGTATGAAAGGGATAATGTGTCTGGGCTAAACAAGTACCCTTGATTGCATGGCTCAACCCCTTGAAACCAGAAGTTGTGATTGATCATGTGGAGGAGAGCTGGATCCTTCTCTCTATTCCCAGGCATGTCCATTTTTTGTATTCAACTTCTCTATATAACGTAAGTAATAACTGCTATTAAGCTTCTGCTATAATGTATAGTGTTTTGTTTTTACAATTTTTATACAATCTCAAGAATTTTCTGAACCATGCTTCAGAAATATTTGGAAATTTCCATATCTTTCATGGGACAACTTGGGTTTCTCTAAAATCATTTCTTCTCAAGTGACATATATCATGCTAAGCCAGTGGTCGGCAAACTCATTAGTCAACAGAGACAAATATCAACAGTACAATGATTGAAATTTCTTTTGAGAGTGAAATTTTTTAAATTAAACGTCTAATGCCACTTCTTCAAAATAGACTTGCCCTGGCCATGGTATTTTGTGGAAGAGCCACACTCAAGCAGCCAAAGGGTCACATGTGACTTGCGAGCAACGCTTTGCCAACCACCATGCTAAGCTATTTTCCTCTAGTTTTCCTGAAAAAATAATCAGGATTTATTACTCATATGGACAAAAGTACATCTGGCATCTAAGGACTTTTATTCCATTTTATTTTACAGGAAAATATGAAACCAGTTTTCACGTTGCATCTGTCATTCTTTTTGACATCACTATCTCTTCCTAATGTAGACTTTAATGTTGTTCCATTGAAGTCTCAGCCCATTGACTTAAATATATATATATTCATTATAAATTCCTGGGGCACTCACGGGGCCTTGAATTTTTGTGACACTGACCTGAGCCAATGTTTTGCCTGGACCAGCCCCTGTGGTTCTTACTCTGATTGCAAGTAGCACACAAGCAGCAACCTTCAGGGAACCTGGTAAAAGCAAAATCCATTGTTCACAAATCCTGCTCACCCACTCTGCCTGAAATCTACACAGGAGGCCATAGGGAGAAGGGAGGGGAGAGTAGGAGGAAAAGGGAGAATGACGAGGAGTAAGCAAAAGAGAGAGGAGAAGGTAGAAGGGGGGGAGGGTAGGAGAGAGAGAAGACAGCTGTGGTCTCTGCATCTATTACAGTCCAAGGGTAGGATGAATAGAGTTTCAAATTTTCACTTTCTTGATGAATTTAACACTTCAGAGCAGATATTATCTAGTGTAAAGTGAAAAGGAGAGTGGCTCATGAGGTCAGTTATCTGAAGGGCTGGCCTGACCACCAGCACCAGCAGGAGAGGAGCACGCAGAGGCCCAGTCTCTCCCCTCTCTGTGGCCTGAGCCTTTCTTCACTGAGCCTAGTTCATAGGACCTTTGGACACAGACACTTACCCGTGGCTGAGGTGAGGGAGAAGGTGCAGACTCTTGGAATTTGAGGAGAGAAAGGGATCCAGGAGAAGGGGCAGCCTGTCTAGCACTGAATCATACCTGAGCCTGGGACCTGGGCAGCCATTTTGTCCTGAAGAGATAGCCCCTCCCTCCAGTTTCCAGGCAACCAATATAGCCACATCCAGATCCCACCCTGAATGGTACCAAGGATTTTTAAAAAGTCTAAACAGTCTCCGAGAGTCCAAAGGGACTGGTCCCAAGACAGTACAGAAGACTGGGATCTTAAGCTAGCCAAAGGAACGACACTTCACTTTTTCAATTTTATAAATTATTTATCTCTAATTTTCTTATTTTTTCTTTGTATCCCTGTTTTTATTTGTTGCTTATTTTCTATTTCATTTTGCATTTTATTCCAGTACTCTATTTTGTTTTATTTTTTTTTTTCAGGTAAAACCGTGCTCTCCTTTTAATTCATGTTTCCTTCTTGGTCGCTACTTTGGTAACAAGTAGGTCCCCACCTCTCAAGAATACTGCATCTGAACAGGCTGAGCCAGAGCCAGTGTGAACACAGGCCCCAACCAGGGCTTCTGGAATAACAACAACAGTGAAACCAGCTTCTTCTTTTTAGAAAGTGTCTGTGAGTTGGAGGGTCCAAAGCTCTACTCTCTAGAGAAAGAAAACTGGGTCTCAATATAAAAACGAAAACCAAAATGTATCAGAAATGAACCATATACTCAAGGTCAAGATGCTTTTTGAGAAATAAGTATCTGATTATCTGGCCTCTTGTATTAGGAATGGCCCCATTCCAGCATTTTTAAAGGAAGATGTTTTTATTTCTATTTCATTTCCCAAACGGGTATAAAATCTACTAAAAGGGAGATAATAAATCAGCTCACTCACAAGAGACACTCCTAAATAATGATTTTTAGTTGCTGAGAGTATTCAGCACATTATTTCAAAGTGGCAAACTTAGAGGTAATCTCAGAGGAGAATTCGAAAGCAGTAGCCACAGTCACTGGTAGAGTTACGTGAGATACACAGACATATAACCCCATGTTTTTCAGTGTATATGTCAAGGGGCCAAAACCCCTGATCATCAAAATAAGTTATTTTGTACATTACAGTGCACAGAACCATAGAGGGAAAGACTTTCTTGGAGAGTGACCGAAAGGCATTTGCAAAAGGTTCATGTCACTCTGAGTAGAAAGCCAGTAGCCAGTGCTGCAGCACGGCCTTCATTAGCATGAGCCCTTCTCTTCTTTGGTTGCAGTGGCCTCAGCGGGAGCTGCCTTTTCTAAATGTTCTGCTGGCTTCTTCTCTTCCTCCACCTCCTCCTCATCATCATCTTGGGGATAGAGATCTGGGTACTTCTGCATGCATTCCTGCATGGCCTGGAACTGGTCTACACAGTCTGATCCCTTGAGATCCTCCATGCTATAGTGGAAGCAGGAAAAGGCTGACTTGAATTGTTCCCCACAGGGACCACTAGCCATACCCCAAGGCACGGGCAGTTCCAGTTAATGTCTCCATTGGGCAGGATCAATCCATGCTCCTCGTATGGATCATTGGGATCGTCAGCCACCAGCTCTGCATTGCTTGGAGTTTCATGGTCTTCTTTGGTCACAAATATAATCCAATCCTTCCCTTCCTGCCGGCAGTAGGCCATGGATGCAGCCCAGCGCCCAGACCTCCCGGTGGTAGCGGTGGCGGCGGCAGCGGGAGCAGCGGCTTCATGCCGTGACCTCTTCTCTAGTAGGGCAGGAGGCTGTTGTTTTATTTTTAATTACTATTTTTTATTGTTCTTTTATTAATTTTTTATACATATCCCCCATTAACCCCCCTTCCTCCCAGGCATACCCCAAACCCCCAGTGTCTGTGTTCATTGGTTATGCTTATATGCATGCATACAAGTCCTTTGATTGATCTCTTATCTAACCTCACCTAACTTTAATCTTCCTGCTGTAATTTCACAGTCTGTTTGAAGCTTTACTGCCTCTGTATCTATGCTTTTGTTCATCAGTTTATAATGTTCTTTATTATCCACAAGTGAATAAGATCATGTGATGCTTCTCCTTCATTGACTGGCTTATTTCACTAAGCATAAGGCTCTCCAGTTCCAACCAGGTTGCTGCAAATGGTAAGAATTCCTTCTTTTTAATGACAGCATAGAATTCCATTGTGTAGATGTACCACAGTTTTCTGATCCACTCATCTGCTGACGGGCACCTAGGCTGTTTCCAAATTGTAGCTATTGTAAATTGTGCTGCTATGAACATAGGGGTGCATAAATCCTTTCTGATTGGTGTTTGTGATTTCTTAGGATAAATTCCTAAGAGTGGGATTACAGGGTCAAATGGGAGATCCATTTTTAGTTTTTGAGGAAACTCCATACTGTTCTCCACAGTGGCTGCACCAGTCTGCATTCCCACCAACAGTGCACAAGGGTTCCTTTTTCTCCGCATCTTCGCCAACACTTGTCGTTTGTTGATTTGTTGGTGATTGCCATTCTGACCAGTGTAAGATGGTATCGCATTGTCGTTTTGATTTGCATCTCTCGGATGTTTAGTGACTCTGAACATGTTTTCATGTGTCTCTTGACCTTTCTTCTGTCGTCTTTTGAAAAGGTTCTATTAAGGTCCGTTGTCCATTTTTTTATTGGATCATTTACCTTCCTTTTATTAAGTTGTATAACTTGGCTGTAGATTTTGGAGATTAAACCTTTATCAGTGATATCATTTGCAAATATGTTCTCCCATACAGTGAGCTTTCTTGTTGTTTTGTTGATGGTTTCTTTTGCTGTGCAACAGCTTTTTATTTTGATGCAGTCCCATTTGTTTATTTTTTCTTTAGCTTCCATTGCCTTTGGAGCAGTATCAGTGAAGAAGTTCTTTCAGCATATATCTGAGATGGCGCTGCCTGTGGATTCCTCTAGTATTTTTATGGTTTCCCTTCTAATGTTCAAGTCCTGTATCCATTTTGAGTTTATTTTTGTATTTGGTGTAAGTTGGTGGTCCAGTTTCATTTTTTTGCATGTATCTGTCCAATTTTCCCAACACGATTTATTGAAGAGGCTATCTTGGCTCCATTGAATGTTCATGCCTCTTTTGTCAAATATTAGTTGAGCATAGTGGTTTGGGTGGATATCTGGGTTCTCCATTCTATTCCATTGGTCTATATGTCTGTTCTTATGCCAGTACCAGGCTATTTTGACAAGAGTTGCTTTGTAGTATAGCTTGAAATCTGGTATTGAGATCCCACCTACTTTATTCTTCTTTCTCAGAATTGCTGTAGCTATTTGTGGTCTTTTTTTGTTCCAGATGAATCTATGAAGAATTCTTTCTAGGTCTGTGAAATATGTTGTTGGTATTTTAATGGGTAGTGCATTGAATCTATAGATTGCTTTGGGTAGTATGGACATTTTAATGATGTTCATTCTCCCAATCTATGAGGATGGTATGCTCTTCCATTTGTTAACATCTTCCTCTATCTCTTTTTTCAGTGTCCTGAAGTTTTCTACATATAGATCTTTTACCTCTTTAATTAGGTTTATTCCTAGGTATATTAATTTTTTTGGTGCGATGGTAAATGGGATTGCTTTTTTAGTCTCTCTTTCTGTAATTTCACTATGAGTGTATAGAAATGCCACAGACTTGTAAGCATTAATTTTGTATCCTGCTACATTGCCAAATTCATTAATTAAGTCAATTCGTTTTGGAATGGAGTCCTTTGGGTTTTTTATGTACAATATCATGTCATCTGCAAATAAGGACAGCTTTACTTCTTCTTTTCCAATTTGGATGCCTTTTATTTCTTCTTCTTGTCTAATTGCAATGGCTAATACTTCCAGTACTATGTCGAACAGGGCATCCCTGTCTTGTTCCTGTTCTTAGGGGAAATGGTTTTAGTTTTTGCCCATTGAGTATGATGTTAGCTGTGGGTTTATCATATATGGCTTTTATGATGTTGAGGTATGCTCCTTCTATTCGCACTTTGCTGAGGGTTTTTATCAAGAAAGGGTGTTGGATTTTGTCAAATGCCTTTTCTGCATCAATTGATATGACTATGTGATTTTTATCTCTCAATTTGTTTATGTGATGTATCACGTTTATTGATTTGCGGATATTGTACCATCCCTGCATTGCTGGGATGAATCCTACTTTGTCATGGTATAATCTTTCCGATGTACTGCTGGATCTGATTTGCTAGAATTTTGTTGAGGATTTTGGCATCTATGTTCATGAGAGATATTGGCCTATAATTCTCTTTCATTGTGTTGTCTTTATCTGGTTTTGGTATTAGGCTGTTGTTGGCTTCATAGAAGGTGTTTGGAAGTGTTCCTTCTTTTGAAGGTTTTTGAATAGTTTGAGGAGGATAGGTTTTAATTCTTCCTTGAATGTTTGGTAAAACTCTAATGTGTAGCCATTCGGGCTTTTATTTGCTGGAAGCTTTTTGATGACTGCTTCAATTTCTTCCGTAGTTATTGGACTATTGAGATGTTTAGATTCCTCCTCATTGAGTTCTGGAAGGTTATATTTTTCTAGGAAAATGTCCATTTCTTGCAGGTTGTCCAGTTTGTTGAAACAGAGTTGTTCATAGTATTTTTTTCACAATCCTTTGTATTTCCGCAGGGTGTGTTGTTATTTCTCCTCTTTCATTTCTGATTTTGTTATTGGGTCTTCTCTCTTTGCTCCTTGGTGAGCCTGGCTAGAGGTCCATCAATATTGTTTATCCTTTCAAAGAATCAGCTCGTGGTTTTGTTGATATTTTGAATTGTTTCTTTGGTCTCCAAGTGGTTTATCTCTGCTCTGATCTTCACTATTTCCTTCCTTCTGCTTACACTGAGCTTTTCTTGTTGCTCTCATTCTAGTTCTTTGAGTTGTAGGGTTAGGTAATTTATTACCATTGTCTCCTATTTTTTGCAGTAGGCTTGTAGGGCTATGAACTTCCCTCTCAAGACTGCTTTGAAAGTGTCCCATAAATTTTGTATTGATGTGTTGTCATTGTCATTTGTTGCCATGATGTTTTTTATTTCTTCCTTGATCTCTCTGGTTACCCAGTCATTGTTTAATAGCATGCTGTTTAGTCTCCATGTGTTTGATTTCTTTCTATTGTTTTTATTATAGTTGATTTCCAGTTTTATGCGACTGTGATCTGAGAAAATGCTCGATATGATTTCTATTTTCTTGAATTTGAAGAGACTTTTCTTATGACCCAACATATGATCTATTTTTGAAAATGACCCATGTGCACTTGAGAAGAATGTATATTCTGTGGCTTTGGGGTGAAATGTTCTGAAGATGTCAATTCCATCTGGTCTAGTGAGTCATTTAGGATTGATGTTTCTTTGCTAATTTTTTATTTAGAGGATTTGTCCAATGGTGACAGTGGGGTATTAAAGTCTCCTACTATGATTGTATTGCTGCCAATCTCTCCCTTAATATCCACCAGGAGTTTTTTTATGTATTTAGGTGCTCCTATATTGGGTGCATATATGTTTACCAGAGTTATTTCTTCTTGTTGGATTGTTGCCTTTAGTATTATGAAGTGGCCTTCTTTATCTCTTGTTATGTCCTTCACTTTCAGATCTAGTTTATCAGATATAAGTATTGCAACCCCAGCTTTTTTTTCATTTCCATTTGCCTGAAATACCATCTTCCATCCCTTCACCCTCAATCAGTGTGCATCTCTTTTCCTGAGGTGGGTTTCTTGCAGACAGCAGATATATGGATTATGTTTTCTTATCCAATCGGTTACCCTATGTCTTTTGATTGGAGCATTTAATCCATTTACATTGAAGTTGTTATTGATAAGTACTTACCTATTGCCATTTTTAGTCCTTACCCCCAAGTTCCTTCTTCACTTCCTCTTTCTTTTTATTACAGCAGACCCTTTAACATTTCTTGCATTGCTGGTTTGGTGGTAATATATTCCCTTAATCCTTTTTTGTCTGTGAAGCTTCTGATTTCACCTTCAATTTTGATTGAGAGTCTTGCAGGGTACAGTATTCTTGGATTCAGACCCTTCCTTTGCATGACTTTGTATATTTCATTCCATTCCCTTCTGGCCTGATGAGTTTCTGTTGAGAAATCAGTAGTTAGTCTTTTGGGGGTTTCTTTGTAGGTAACTTTATGTTTCTCTCTGGCTGCTTTTAAGATTCTTTGTCATCGGTGTTTGCCAATTTAAATATAATGTGTCTTGGTGTCGGTTTGTTTGGGGTTTTTTTGCTTGGGACTCTGTGAGCTTCTGGGATTTTTGTGCGTTTTTTCTTTCCTATATTGGGGAAATTTTCTGTCATTATTTCTTCCAACAGGTTCTCTAATCCTTGTTCAGTTTTCACTCTTTCTGGAACTCCAATTATGCGGATGTTGTTTTGTTTCATGTTATCCCAAAGTTCCCTTAGGCTCTCCTCTTGCTTTTTAACTTTTTTTTCTAGAAGCTGCCGTACTTGGGTATTTTTTCCTTCTGTGTTTTCTAGCTCACTGATGCAGTCCTCTGCTTCTTCTAGTCTACTTTTGATGCTTTCTATTGAGTTCTTTATAGCAGTGATGTCATTTTTCTTTTGTGTTTTTTTGTAATTAAGTCTTTGTTATTCAGATTATTACATTTGTTTCTCTTTTTTCCCTTCCATAACACCCCTCCACCAAGCTCCTACCCTTCCCTCTGCCCTTACCTCCCTCCCATTGCTCTCATCCATAGGTGTATGATTTTTGTACAGTCTCTCCCTGTACACACCTCACCCCTTTCCCCTTGAGAATTATCAGTCCACTACCTTTCTGTGCTCCTGATTCTATTATATTCACCAGTTTATTCTGTTGATCAAATTTCTAATTCACTTAATATTTAGATTCCATTGTTGATAGATATGTATTTGTTGTTCATAATTTTTTGGCTTTTGCCTTTTTCTTCTTCATTTTCTAAAAGAGTATCTTTCAGCATTTCATATAATACTGGTTTGGAGTTGATGAACTCCTTTAGATTTTTCTTCTGTGTGAAGCTCTTTATCTGCCCTTCAATTCTGAATGATAGCTTTGCTGGATAGATTATTCTTGGTTGTAGGTTCTTGCTGTTCATCACGTTTAATATTTCTTGCCACTCCCATCTGGACTGCATCGTTTCTGTTGAGAAATCAGCTGACAATGGTATGGCTGCTGCCTTGTAGGTAATGAACTGTTTTTCTCTTGCTGCTTTTAATATTCTCTCTTTGTCTTTTGCTCTCTGTATTTTAATTATGATATGTCTTGGTGTAGCCCTCTTTGGATTCCTTTTATATGGGTTTCTGTGTGCTTCCTGGACTTGTAAGTCCATTTCTTTTACCAGATGTGGGAAGTTTTCAGTCATTATTTCTTTAAATAGGTTTTCAATATCTTACTCTCTCTCTTCTTCTGGCAACCCCATAATTCTGACGTTGGTACTCTTGAAGCTGTCCCAGAGTCTCCTTACATTATGTTCACATTTTTGGATTGTTTTCTCTTCTTGCTTTTCCAGTTGAATGTTTTCTGCTTCTTTATATTTCAAATTTTTTACTTGATTCTTACCTTCCTCTAGTCTGCTGTTAGGACTCTGTTTAATGTTTTTTATTTCAGTCAGTGTCTCTAGTTGGTTCTTTTTATCTCCTCTTGGGACTCGCTAAATTTATCCATCATCTCTAGCATCTCTAGTTGGTCCTTTTGCATCTCCTCTTTGCACTTGATAAATTTATCCATCTTTTCTAGCATATTCTTGAAAAACCTTATAAGCATGGCTTTGAACTCTCTATCCAGTCGTTTTTTTTTTCCTCCATTTCTTTTGTTTGTGATACCTTCCCTTGTCTTGGCATTTTCACTATGCCGGGGAAACTTCTGTGTTGAATTCAGCCTTATGATACCAGTCTTGCAAAACTGAAGAAGCCTCTGTTGAGCTTAGGATGGGTGGAATCTCAGGGCTTAAGGGACTGCCTTGCCTTCCGGTTGGCCCCGCCCTCCATAGCCCCTGAGTCTCACTTGACTGGGTAATCGCTGGAGCGGTCCTTTTGCGCGCACGCAAGCAGTGCCTCAAGACTGCTGCCTTTCCAGCTCCCCTGTGCACCAGAACCACACGAGTCTAGGTCTCCAGGGTTTTGCCTAAAACAGGGGCTTAGTGGAGTCAGAAGTGGCACAGTTGGGAGGGACTGTCTCCCACCCACTCTTGAAAGCCTGCAGCACAAGCAGCAATCTGTCCTCTGTGCAGTGCCGTGCACGCCACCAGTCCTCTGATCTTTTGCGACTCCCCTAAATTTCCGTGCACCTCTCCCTTTTCACACTCCAAACTCCCCCCATATGAGTTTTCGCTAGATCTGGGGTTTAGTGTCATAAGATAAGGGGTTCAATGCCATTGGGCGTCTCCGTTTCCCTCCCGCCAGAGAAAACCAGCCAGGTACTCCGGCACCCGCTCTCTCAGCGCGCGCCTCTCTGTACCTCAGCTTTTTGTAGCTCCTCTGGGTTTCTGTGAGCCCCTCTCTTTCCTTCTAACTATAGAACTTACACTCAGCCAGCTTTTCTTTGGTTCTGGATGATGTCCATTCTGTCTTTTAGTTGTAGTTTTGAAATTGTCGTGCAAGGCAGCAGTGTAGGTGTTTACCTATGCTGCCATCTTGGATTCTCCTCTGATATCATTTTTCATTTCTTCTTGAATATTCTGCATTTCTTTTAGGTTCTTCTGCATTTCTTCTTGCTTCTTTTGCATTTCTTCTTGCTGCTTCTGCATTTCTTCTTGCTTCTTCTACATTTCCTCTTGGGTCTTATTCATTTTCTCTTGGCTCTTACTCACAATGTCGAATTTGTCTTCCATTCTTTTCATCTACCTTATGATCATTTCTCTGAACTCTTTCTCTGGCAGGCTTATTTCTGCTTCTATTTCATTTACTTCCTTTTCTGGTGATAACTGCCTATCTGTTATATGCGGGCTGTTTCTTCTTCTGCCCATGGTTTTTTTTCTCCGGGTATCTGGTTATGTAGTTCTCTCTCCTACGTTTATTCAAAGGCACAAACTACAACACGACTTGGTACAGCACACAAGGCACTGAACAGAAATGTATTCACGATGTTAATAATCACCAATAAGGTGACCACCAATGAAAGACAAATTAGGGGAAAGTAGAGGAAGAGGAAGAGGAAATTGAGGGAAAAAGAAAGGAAAGAAGTGCCAAAATCAAATTGGGAGAGGGAGAAAATAAATAAATAAATAAATAAATAAATAAATAAATAAATAAATAAATAAATAAATATTAAAATAAAATTATAAAAAAAGGAGGAGAAAAAGAAAAGAGAAAGAGAAATAAAGTCAGAGAGAAAAGAAAGCAGATAAGAGAGAAAAGGGGAACAAAATATAGATGTCAGGAGAAAACTCCAATAGAACAGTCACTAATCCCAATAAAGGCCAGCAACCAGTACCTAGAGATTAATACAAAATGCAAATAACAACTGGTATCGAGGGAGGCGAGGGAAAAGAGAGGTAAAAAACAAAGTAATCAAAAAGTAAACTAGAACATGTAGAATAAGCTAAAACAATCTCACAAAAAAATTCAAAAAATCAATATAATCACTTTTCAGGCAAATAGCAACAAAAGGACAAAGAAAAAACAACTTTTTGGCTAGTGAAGACAAGAAGAGAGAGGTTTGTATGAACTTGTAGTAGGGGATTTGAAATTAGATATATAAGTGGGGTGAAATTTTAACCAGGTAAAGAGAAAGAATAGGGGGAATCTAAAGTTGGAAAAGGAAAAGAGAAACAAGACAACAAAATGGGGAAAGTTAGGAGGAAAGTGTTGGCATAAAGGTAGAGTTGAGTTGGAGTTAAATTATGCTAAAGGAAAGATGAAAATAGAATGTAGAACTCCAATCCCGAAGTAAAATAAAGAAAAAACAAAATGACACTTGTTTTTTTCCAAAAAGGTAAAATACTAGTAGTGATTAATAATACTAGTTGAAAACAAAAATGTAATAATTAAAAAGGTAAAATCAATTGAGGTGGGAAGAAAAAAATAGTCTTTTAATTAAAATATGTAAAAATGAAAAAAAAATTAAAAAGAAGAAAAAAGGAAAAAGGAAAAAAATAAAAAAAATAGAATGGTCATTCACTTCCACTATTATCCTGCTTGGTTCTCCTATTTCCCAGTAGGGAAGGTATTGCAGTTCCCTGTGTTCCATTGTGGGTGTTTTTATCTCTTTATTCTTTTGTGGTTATGCGAGAGTCAATTTGTGCGTCATCCACTGGGTGGCAGTGTTTTGGAATTGATCTCTGAGATAAAGCACAGGACCTCTCTAGGCTATACTCACATCCTGCTACTCTGTGGTTCTCAAAACCGGTTTGTGGGGATTTTGCAGCAGGGACACTATAATAACTCCCAGGCTGTTCCTCTGCCTCAGATAAAAAACGAGTCGTGTTCCAGAGCTCTCCTCTGTCAACAGCTCAGAGGGTCTGCCTTCACACTCAGGGATCACGCCCTGCCCACCTCCGCAGACCTCTCCAGAGGCAGCTTTCCCGCAGCCCAGTTCCCACAGTGTGTGCATCTCTGTTCTACGGGAGGTAGGAGACCTCATCCTATCCCAGGTGAAATCTGACCTTTCTGTGTGCCCTGTGGATCTCTGAATCCGCTGCGTGTCTGTGCCGTTTGGAGACCGGTGTTCTGGGTCCCCGGCTGTTCGGTGGGTGCCTCAGCCAGCCGCAGCTTTCAGACCTCCCCAGACATCCACCTCCCTCTTATCCCAGGCGCAATCTGACCTTTCCGTGTGCTCTGTGGATCTCTGATTCCGCCACGTGTCTGCGCCGATTGGAGAGCGGAGTTCTGGGTCCCTGGGTCCCCGGCTGCTCGGTTTCTACCCCAGCCGCAGGCTTCAGACCGTCACAGACATCCACCTACCTCTGCAAGATGGCGTGGTCTCCGCGTTTGCACTGGTGGCTCCGACAGACAAAATCCCTGTGGCAGTGGGGCTGCCAGGCCAGGAGAGCCCCGTCCAGCAGTCCCCTACCTTCTCCTGGAGGATAACTGATTCTTAACTTGCCAACAAACACTCCCAGTGCGACTCTCAGCCGCTCTCTCTCCATCTGCCCAGCGACAAAGCTCCAGATACATCTGTCTACTCCGCTGCCATTTTTCTCCCCCTATTTTTTTTATTGTTTTTACCATGTTTAAAAGCAATTTTTTTGTAAATTTATTATTTCCTTCTTGTTCTCTTTCTTCTTATTCACCCATCACCTTTCTACTTCCTCTACACATTACTGAGGACCTCGCCATATTCATCCAATTTTAACCTTATTTTCTGTATGTAAGCTCAGCTGATGATGATTCTGCCCCCACCCTCCTGGCTGGGTGTTTGGTGTTTGTATTTTTTTGGTTTATCGGTGGTTCTGTGCTGATTTCCCCATATATTCTCCTTTTTTTTCCTTTTCCTTTTCTCTCATCTTTTTCTCTCTCTTTGATATTTGTGATCTCTCTTCTCTTCCCTAATTCTCTTTTCTCAGATGGTTACTTATAATGGGGTCATGGGTGTCGTGAGTATATTCGTGCTTTGTTCCCTTTTGTTGTTTCTTGTCAATGTGAATTTTATCCTGGCCAGGAACTAGAGAGTGAGCCTCATTAACTAGACAACAGGAGAGGAAACCCCATCGACCAACAGGTAACTACAGAGGCAGGAAGAAGCAGCAGTGAGGGAGAGAAGATGAGTGAGGGAGGGAGAAAAAGAGGGGTGTGTGGTCATGTGGATGTCTGTCTGTGCATGTGAGTAAGGCACGGTTAGATCCCACAGGACCTTCGGTGGCAGGCTAACCGGGCTCACCTAACTAGGCAGCCTCTGCTACCATTGTAAATAGTCCTGGGAGGCCGGCTTGTCCTCAGAGGCCTAGGCTTTTCGTAGGGGAGAGCTGCTATAACTGGGAGCCCAGCCTCACCTCCACCCAGGGTGCGATCAGAGAAGACCTGGGACTCTACAGCCACCCCTGCCAGGGACATGCTACCTTGGCTGTGGTCCCAAGGTCAACGAGTCTCCAGCCACCCTGGGCGCAGGCTCCTGTGAGTTCTGAAGCATGCTCCCCTCTGACAGGTCCAACACATTAGTCCAGGGCACTGCAACCACCTGAGCAGCAGACACATGAGAAGCCTAGTCCTGTCCAAGGAGCAGCAGCCCCTCAAGCAGCCCACCCCAGGCCTAAGAGCAGCAACCTCAAGTGGCCTGCCCACTAATGAGGAGAGGCAGCCCCGCGCAGCGCACACCTTGCTCCTCTCTGAGGAGCAGCAGCCGCACCAGCAGCCTGCCCTCATCTGAGAAGCAGCAGCTGTGTGAGCAGCCCACACCAGTAGGAGGAACAGCAGCGCCAGGAGCAGCCCACCCCCATTTGAGGAGCAGCTCACCCCAGACCGAGGTGCAGCAACCACATGAGCAGACCACCCACATCTGAGGAGCGGCAGCCCTGCACATCCCACACTGGTCTGAGGAGCAGCAGCTGTGGGGGCAGCCTACCTCCATCCGAGGAGCAGTAGCCGCACGTGCAGCTCACTCCCACCCAAGAAGCAGCAGCTGTGCAAGCATCCCATCCCCTGTCCAAGGAGCAAGAGCTGTGTGAGTAGCCTGCCCCAAGCAACCCGGCTCCATTCAAAAAGCAACAGCTGCCCAGACAACTTACCCCAGACCAAGGAGCAGCAGCCACACAAGCAGACGCCCACCTCCAAGGAGCAGCAGTCGCACTCACCCTGCACCTAACTGATGAGCAGCAGCCGGGTGAGTAGGCCGCCCCCATCAAAGGAGCAACAACCACACGAGCAGACCGCCCATGTCCTAGGAGTGGCAGACCTGCGAAGCCCACACTGGACCGAGGAGCAGCAGCCACAAGCAGCCTGCATCTGTCCGATGAGCAGCAGCTGGATGAGCATCCGCACCCCACACACACACATCGAGGAGCAGCAGCCGCGCATGCAGCTCACTCCCACCTGAGGAGCAACAGCTATGCCAGTAGCCCGTGCCCAATCTGAAGAGCAGCAGCTGTGAGAGAAGCCCACACCTGTATGAGGAGTACCACCCGGGCAAGCAACCTGCCCCTGTCCAAGAAGCAGCAGTCTCACAAGCAGCCCACCCCATCTGAGGAACAGCATCAGCATGCAGCCAGCCCCATCCAAGCAGCAGCAGCCATGTGAGCAGTCAGCCCCTGTCTGAGGAGCAGCAGCCATGTGAGCAGCACCACCCCATCCAAGGAACAGCAGCTGTGTGAGCAGCCTCCCCCACAAGCCAGAGGAGACACTGCTGCTCCAAACAGCACCCACCAGAGGAGCCGCTGCCACGATTTAGTGGCTCCTTCTATCTGCTCCGGGACACGTCAGTCTATTCTGTGGCCATTTTGTCTCTCCACCTCAATCAAATGTGAACTAAAGGATTTTAAGTATTATAATATTACAAAAACTATACTAACATAGTATGATATCACAAAAGTTGTGGGAAATATTTAAACTCAGAAAATAACAGGGTTTTTTCTATTATATTTTAAAATATTTTTTTCTCTGGATCTGTTTTTGTTCATCAATTTATGTTGTTCATTATATTCCACAAATGAGTAAAATCATGTGATATTTTTCTCTTTCTGACTGGCTTATTTCACTTAGCATGATGCTCTCCAGGTCCATTTATGCTGTTGCAAGTAGTATGATTTCTTTTTTTAGAGTAGCATAATATTCCATTATGTAACTATAGTACAATATTCTAATCCACTCATCTGTTGATGGGCATTTAGGCTGTTTCCAAATCTTAGGCTGTTTCCAAATCTTAGCTATTGTGAATTGTGCTGCTATGAACATAGGGGTGCATATATCCTTTCTATAGGTGTTTATTTCTTGGGATATTTTCCTAGAAGTGGGATTACAGGGTCAAATGGGAGTTTAATTTTTAATTTTTTTTTTTGAGGAAGCTCCAAACTGTTTTCCACAGTATTTGCATAGTCTGCATTTCTACGAGCAGTGCAAGAGTGCTCCTTTTGCTCGGCATCCTCACCTATACTTATCGTTTGTTGATTTGTTGATGGTAGCCATTCTGATAGGTGTGAGATGATACCTCATTGTCATTTTGATTTTCATCTCTCTGATGATTAGTGACTTTCAACATGTTTTCATATATCTCTAGGCCTTCTTTATGTCCTCTTTTGAAAAGTGTCTAATTAGGTCCTTTGCCCATTTTTTTTTTATTGGATTGCTTATCTTTCTTTTGTTTAGTTGACTGAGTTCCCTACAAATTTTGCAGATTAAACCCTTATCAGTGATAACGTTTGCAAATATGTTTTACCATGCAGTGGGCTTTCTTACTGTTTTGTTGATGGTTTCTTTTGCTCTACAAAAGCTTGTTATTTTGATGTAGTCCCATTTGTTTATTTTCCCTTTACTTTCCATTGCCCTAGAAGCAGTGTCTGTAAAGAAACAGCTACAACATACGTCTGCTATTGTGCTGCATGTGGATTCCTCTAAGATTATTATGGTTTCCCATCTTAACTTTAAGTTTTGAGTTTATTTTTGTGTATGGCTCTTCTCCATTCTGAGTCATTTCTAGGTTTCTATATTTGAGTTCATTAATTTTCTCTCTTCCATTTGGCTGACTCTGTTTCCAGTGCTCTCTCATTCATTCCTCATCTAATTTATTGAGTGCTTCAGCTCCACAATTTCTGTTTGTTACATTTTTATATTTATAATATATTTAGTAAATTCTTCCTTCTAGTCATTAATTTTCTTTCAGAGCTCATTGAATTACCTTTCTGAATTCCTTTGTACCTTATTGAGATTCTCCATAACTGCAATAGTAAATTCTTTGTCATTGAAGTCACAGGCTTCCATAACTTTGAGTTTGATTTCTGAAAACTATTTTTTTTCTTGCCTTGGTTGTTCATGGTATATGCTAGTTTGTTTCTCTGTCTGCAAATTTGAGGTTGTGAGCTCTTTTCTAGTGTTTGGCTCTCAACAATCCAATAGATTGGTGGGACATTTTCTTTTGTTTTTCTATAAATAATGTAGCAGTGCCAGTTTTCATTTTCTTCTACCGGCTCCATTTGGCCTCTGAAATTACAGTGCAACAGCATTAATTTGTTTAAGGAAAGTGGTGCTCACCCACTGGATGGTGAGTGTTCCCTCTGACTGGTTCACTCAAGTCTAAGGCACCAAGAGGGTGGTGGGAGTATATGGCGGGTAGTGAAGAAAAGGTTTTACAAGTTGGCAGTGCTAACACCTTGTTACTAATAGTGGCCCCATTGTGTATTTGAAAGTATTTCTACTGCCTCTACTGAGCGATTTCAAAACGGGTGGAAAAGGCAGTGGAAGTTCATAATTTTGAGACTCTACTCTCAGTCATCAGTGGCTGTTGGCCCTGCTATATTGTTTCAGGCATTTCAGTTTTCTCAATTTGGCCCATTGGGTTGGGTGGACCTAGAGAAGCTAGTTTGTTCTTACTTTCCTGCCAGCATTGGCAGACAGCACCTCTGTACTGCCCAGGGCCTCTCAGCTATTTATAAGAGGTTCTGCCAGGATTATGTGGTTATGGAAGCAAGTTCTGGATCTCTCAGATACAGATACACTTCCTGCCATCAATGGCTGTTGGCACCACTGTTATGTATAAAGCTTCCCATCCACATCTACTAAAGTCTGCCATTTTGGAGAGGGGAGAAGGAAGATATTTTTCCAGGGGGGACCTCTGACCCTTTTACAATCCAAGATGCTACTCTTGTTGCACTTAAGAAACCCTGAATGGAAGAGTATATCTAATTTTAATACTATAACTGAGCTCTACAATATCACTTACTTTTCACATCTACTCCATAATGTAGGTAAAATATCCTAAGTTTGTAAATAAAGAACCAAAGGCCTAAAAGTTTTCTTTCTTGTCATGAGGGAATACACTGAGGAGGCAAGAGTAAACTTATATGTGCAGAATCTGAACTGCTGCGTCTAACACTTGACCCCTAATGTCTCAAATGATATGTGGGAGGCTCTTGGTAAAAAGACCTGAAAACACTTACATGTAAGTCTAACACTGGCCCACAACATTGATACTCAAAGAGGTACACAGACCAGGACATGTAGCATTAATATTAATAGTAACTGAGAAAAAATTACAAATACAGCACTTCTGGTTAAAAGGGTTAAAGAAAATAAAATGAGGCAGAGAAAAACTTATTAAGCTTAGCAGATATCTGAGCATTGCATAGCCCAAATAACCACTCACCATCTGATGCTGGGAGGAACCAAGGATGGACCGGACACTTACGTCAGCAGAGCAGCTTACAGCCAGAAAAAAATAATAAACACCTATCTTTCCCTGCTCTCTTCACTGATGCCAGTCTCAGTCTCAGTCCAAAATCTCTTTTGATACATGATGGCCTCATGTCACAGGTGCACAACCCCGGCCCTCTCCGAACTTTTCACTGGGTCCACCATGTAGCTGCCAAAGCAGAATCCACTATTGAACAAGATCACCGAGTGATTCATTTACACATTGATGTTAGAGAAGTTATACCCTAGAATGTTGTTTCTCAATCTTCCCACTATTAACATGTGTTCTAGATAATTCTTTATAGTGGGGATGTTGAGTAGCATCCCTGGCTTTGAACCATTTGGTGGCAGTAACATTTTTCCAGTCGTGATGACCAAAAATTTCCCCAGGCAATGCCAAATGTCCCTGCAGGCTAAACCACTCCTGGTTGGAATCCCCTCGTCTAGAACATGAGAACTAGAAAAAAAAATTAATGGAGGTCCAAAAATATTTCATCCCTTAATCATTTTGGCCAGATCACTTTACCATTCTGAGTCACATGTCTCAAATGTAGAATGAGGTTTATAATAGTATAAGTTTTAATAAATAGAGTGTTGTAGAAATTAAATGAGATCATCTATGTAAGATTCTAAGCTTGGTTCATAGTGCACAAAAACTTGTAATATATATCATATTATTAACCAACATTTTGAAAATGAAATGCTAAATGAAAGTTCTTAATTTCTGTTGCAAGAACAAAACCCCAAACCCAAGGTTATTGCACTCATGATTTTATAGCAAAGGAAGACTCTTCCATCCCTTGTTGAAGAAGGTTGTAACAATTTCCTGGAGATCTCAGTTGTTCCTAGCCACAAGTCAATACTTTAGAGGTCCATAAGACCTAGTGTGGATAGGCTATTCAATCTTAGATATAGAGAAAACATTAAACCAAGGTTGGGATAAGATGAAAGGATATTAAAACTTCAGAATGCATGTGAGTTTACAGAGAAGGAGTATTCAAAACTGGATTCACCAGACTTTAATTTTGACCTCTTGGGAGGAAAAACAGCAGGAATAATTTCCTCTGTGTCCACACCAGTGTCTCTCAGGGAATAATGTGCTCAGAAGGGGAGTAACAGTGGAAACAGTGCCTAATGAGCGGACATGGGGAGCTGTATATATCTCTTCTACTGCAGTCACTCAGTCCTTGAGCTGGACAGGACATGGATGTTTCTTTTTGGATTTCTATGTCTGGCGCTGGATCTGATGCTTCCCTCCTTCCTGTTGTTCTGTCTAGAAACAGCTTCAATCTCGACCATCAACCATTCAGAATTCAGATTTGCACACAGAGACCTCCTTCTCAGAAAGCACACTCAGGTGAGTCAGAAGGCCCATTAGGTACTTCACAAAATGTTGAGTGATATTGGAAATGGGGAGTTTTTACCTGAGGTCACCAGAGAGGCAAACCAATCTAAAATAAAGCCAAAAAATTGTCATGTTTATTTGGTAGGCAGACTCATTATTTGTAATTAATTTATTTAATTTTTTTAAAGAAGTGTCGTTTGGACGCAAATATGTTGTTATAGTTAGGTAATGGCAAAGGAAGTTCAATCGAATGAGAACTAATAGGCAATGCGTCTATAAAGGTGTTTCAGTAAAATTAGAACATATCTGAGTTTTGCAGTGAAGAAGAGCTATAAAATACAGAATTGCGTTTGAGACCCTGTGCAGTGAACTGAGGCCATTTCTTTCAGTGTTTAAGATGGAATGTATTTTAGCTTGCTCCATTTTTTTCAGAAATACTCAGACCAAACGGGATAAATATTACTTTGCAACATTTCTTTAGATATATAATTCACAATACTGTTTCTTCATGTTGGCTATTCATATGAAAATTTGTATTAAATACACTGGTACCTCGAGATACGAGTGCCCTAACATACGAGATTTTTGAGATACGAGCCATCGAGTGAGTGCTTTTTTGCTTTGAAATACGAGCAACATTTGAGATAAGAGTAATCCCGAGGATCGGCCGGCTGCACACAACCCACTAGTTTACCGAGACTCAAGCGTCTCATAGTTTCCCACGCCTCAGTCAGTGTGCTTGTTTACCTCGTTGTCGAAGCATCTTTTGTGCATTTACATACTTTATCACATTTCTTTTTATAACCATGGGTCCGAAGAAAGCGAGTGGAAAGGTCAGTGCTCAGAAGAGGATGACGTCTATTGAATTAAAGCGTGAAATCATAGAAAAATATGAGCTAGGTGTGTGAGTGGCTGACTTGGTGCGGCAATACGGGCATAGTATTTCAACGATATGCACTGTGCTTAAACAGAAGGAGTCAATAAAAGGTATAACGCCAGCTAAGGGCGTTACAATAATTTCTAAGCTCCGTAGCTCTCTCCATGAAAAGATGGAGAATCTACTGATGGTGTGGGTGACGGAGAAGCAGCTTAAAGGAGATACATTAACACAGGGCATCATATACGAGAAGGTGCGAGTGATTTACGGTGATTTGCTGGAGCAGATCCCGTGGACTTCCACGGACAAAGCATCAAAAGACTCATTTAAAGCCAGTAGAGGCTGGTTTGATAACTTCAGGAAAAGGTCCAGCATTCACTCCATCGTCAGGCGTAGTGAGACAGCAAGTTCGGATGTGAAGGCAGCTGAGGATTATCTCAAAACTTTTTCCGAACTGATAGAAACCAAAGGATATATCCCCCAGCAAGTCTTCAACTGTGACAAGACAGGGCTTTTCTGGAAGAATATGCCAAATAGGACTTATATAACGGCAGAGGAGAAGGCGATGCCAGGCCACAAACCCATGAAGGATAGGATAACTCTCGCACTGTGTGCCAATGCGAGTGGTGACTGCAAGATTAAGCCTTATAGCTAAAGAGACTTATTTAAAAAGAGAAAAAATAGGAAGGGAAGAAGGAACACAGGCATAAAGAATAAAATTGGCTAAAACAAGTACCTATCAATAATAACATTAAATGTAAATGTTTGTTTTATTTTATTTTATTTTTTACAGAGATAAAGGGAGAGGAATAGAGTTAGAAACAGCAATGAGAGAGAAACATAGATCAGCTAGCTGCCTCCTGCACACCTCCTACTGGGGATGTGCCCACAACCAAGATACATGCCCTTGACCGAAATTGAACCTGAGACTCTTACGTCTGCAGGCTGACACTTTATCACTGAGCCAAACCAGTTAGGGTAACATTAAATGTAAATGGATTAAATGCTTCAATCAAAAGATATAGTGTAGCTATATGAATAAGAAAATGTGACTCATTTATCTGCTATATACTGGTGACCAACAGAACAAAGGACTCACATAGACAGATAATGAAGGGATAATGAAGGGATTGAAATAAACTTTCAAAAAAGAAATCTGGAATAGCAATAGTTATAGCTGACAAATTAGACCTCAAAGTGAAGACTATAACAAGAGATATGGAGGGCCACTTCATAATACTAAAGAAGGAAACTGAACAAGAGGATATAACCCTGATAAACATATATGCACCCAATAGAGGAGCACACATTCAAGTGTGAGACTGACAGCAATACAACCATAGTAGGGGACTTTATTTTATTTATTTATTTTTCTTTTTTTATTGAAAGTAGGGGACTTTGATACCCTATTGACAACACTGGATAAATACTAGAAATAAAAAATCAGCAAAGAAACAGCCATCCTAAATGACTCAGTAGATGAGATGGAGTTAATTATTATCTCAAATCCACTACCACCAGAAGCCCTGTAAACCTCCCTTCCACAATCAAATGTCATACCTAGCCCCAAGGACACAGACTTGGTGCTGTGCAGCTTCCTTCTGACCCTCTTGGCCCAGTGGTCGGGTGTCTATTTCCAGCCCACATCCCCAATCCTACCATTCTCCAGGCATGCTCTCCTCTTCACAGCTGTGAACTATCTCACCAGCTGTTTCTATTTTGATAATTCCAGATGGATGTTATTTTATTTAGGTGCTCCCTCTGTCTGCTCTGGACTAAGGCTCAGTACACATTTGCTTGTTCAGCCACCATTTTTTTCTTTCTCCTTGGATTTCAATATCTTGCTCTCTCTACTCTTCCTCTGACATCCCCATAATGTGAATGTTGGTACTCTCAAATTGTCCCAGAGACTCCTTACAATTTGTTCTTGGTTTGAGATTCTTTTTTATTTTTGTTCTTCTGATTGGTTATTTTTTGCTTCCTATATGTCAAATGATAGATTTTATTATTAGAATCCTCTACTGTTGAACCTCTATAAATTCTTATTTATTTCAGTTAGTTTATGCTTAATTTCTGACTTTTCCTTTTTTTTAACACATTTTATTGATTTTTTTTACAGAGAGAAATGGAGAGAGATAGAAAGTCAGAAACATCGATGAGAGAGAGACATCAATCAGCCGCCTCCTGCACACTCCACAGTGGAGATGTCCCACAAGCAAAGTACATGCCCCTGACCGGAATCGAACCTGGGACCTTTCAGTCCTCGAGCCGACGCTCTGTCCACTGAGCCAAACCAGTCTCGGCTGACTTTTCCTTTTTTAATGTCTTTGAAATTCTCACTAAAATTCTTGTAAGTTTCCCTAAGTCCCTTGAAGCTCTCATTAAGGCCCTTGAAGCTCTCCTTAAGATCCTGGAGTATGATATTCAAACCACAAGTACTTAACTCAGAGTCTATAAACTGTCTAAAGGCTTCCTCAATTTATAGTGAAGTAAAAGGTATATAAGCCTAAATGCATGCAATTGCACCAGTAATAAAATAATTGCAAACTAAAACTCTTTAATATTTTATTTTAGACATTAAATAATATTTTTATGTGAATAGTCAATGAGATGATACTGTGAAATATTTCCCTCAGGAATGGATGTAGCAAAGTGGTATCTACTGCCATATATCTGAATCTTTTTAATAAATACAAAATATGCTCGATTAAATTCCATTGTAAAAATATATTTTTTATTGATTTCAGAGAGAAAGAGAAGGACAGAGAGATAGAAATTTCAATGCTGAGGGGAAAAAATGGCAGTAGAATAGACAGATGTGTCCTGAGCCTTGTCCCTGAGCAGACAAAGAGAACAGCTGAGGGTTACACAGGGAAAGTTTGTTGGTGAATTAAGGGACAGCTATCCTCCAAGAGAAGAGGGATAATCAGGATGGGGCTCCCCTGACTGGACAGCCCCCACTTCTGCTCAGATTTTTTTCCCAGAGACACCAGCTCGGATGCGGAGATTGTGCCATCTTGAAGGTGAAAGTGGATGTTTACAGAAGCCTGAAAATCTATAGCTGCAGCACCCCTGAACAGCTGCGAGATACAGAACACCGGTCCCCAATTAGTACAAACACTCAAATTTAGAGAAGCTCTACACACCACATGGAAAGGTCAGATTTCACCTGGGATAAGCAGAGAGAACTACATAACCAGACACCTAGAGAAGAGAGACACTGGGCAGACAAAAAACAGCGGACATATGAAAAAAAAGCAGGCATCACCAGAAAAGGAAGTTAAAAAAATGGAGGCAAGCAACCTGCCAGAGAGCAAATTCAGAGAAATGGTCATAAGATGGCTAAACAGACTGTAAGACAAATTTGACAACATGAGTAAGAACCAAGAAGAAATGAAGAAGAACCAAGAAAAAATGGAAAATGACATCGCTGCTGTAAAAAAAAATTCAATAGAAAGCATCAAAAGTAGACTAGAAGAAGCAGAGAACAGCATCAGTGAGCTATAAGACAAGATAGGAAAAAATACTCAAGTACACCAGTTTCTAGAAAAAAAAATTGAAAGCAGGAGAAGAGCCTAAGGGAACTTTTTGACAACATGAACAAAACAAATCCACATGATAGGGGTTACAGAGGGAGAGGAAACTGAACAAGGAATAGAAAACCCGTTTGAAGAAATAATGACAGAAAACTTCCCTGATTTGGGGAAGAAAAAAAACATGCAAATCCAAGAATCTCACAGAGTCCCAAGCAAAATGAACCCCAAAACACCTACACCAAGGCACATTATAATTAAATTGGCAAACAACAATGACAAAGTAAGAATCTTAAAAGCAGCCAGAGAGAGACAGAAAGTTACCTACAAAGGAACCTATGAATCAGACTAGTGACTGATTTCTCAACAGAAACTCATCCAGCCAGAAGGGAATGGAATGGAATATACAAAGTCATGCAAAGTAAGAGTCTGAATCCAAAAATACTGTACCCAGCAAGGCTATTAATCAAAATTAAAGGTGAAATCAGGGCTTCACAGATAAAAAAGAACTAAGGGAATTTATTACCACCAAACCAGCAATGCAAGAAACACTAAAGGATCTACTGTAAAAAAAAAAAAAAAGAAGAAGAAGAAAAAAAAAGAAATAAAAAGTGAAGAAGGAACACAGGGGTAAAGAATAAACATGGTGACAAATAAGAAACTATGAATAATAACTTTAAATGGAAATTGATTAAATGCTCCAAACAAAAGACATAGCATAACGGATTAGATAAGAAAACATCATCCATATATCTGCTGTCTACAAGAAATCCACCTCAAAAAAAGACGCACACAAACTGAGGGTAAAGGGATGGAAAACAATTTTTCATGCAAATGGGAATAAAAAAAGCTGGGGTAGCAATACATATATCTGACAAATTAGATCTCAAAGTGAAGGACATAACAAGAGATAAGGAAGGTCATTTCATAATACTAAAAGGAGCAATCCAACAAGAAGAAATAACACTTGTAAACATATATGCACCCAATACAGGAGCATCCAAATACATAAAAAAAAACTCCTGAAGGATATCAAAAGAGAAATTGACAGTAATACAATTATAATAGGAGACTTTAATACCCCACTGTCACCATTGGACAAATCTTCTAAACAAAAAATCAGCAAAGAAACATCAATCCTAAATGAGTCACTAGACCAGGTGGAATTAATTGACATCTTCAAAATATGTCACCCCAAAGCCACAGAATGTACATTCTTCTCAAGTGTACATGCGTCATTTTCAAAGATAGACCATAATTGGTTCACAGGCAAAGTCGCTTCAAATTCAAGAAGATAGAAATCATATCAAGCATCTTCTCCTATCACAGTGGCATAAAACTGGAAATCAACTACAATAAAAACAATACAAAGAAAACAAACACATGGAGACTGAACAGAATGCTATTAAACAATGACTGAGTAACCAGAGAGATCAAGGAAGAAATAAAAAACATATGACAACAAATGACAATGAAAACACAACAATCCAAAATGTATGTGACACAGTGAAAGCAATCTTGAGAGGGAAGTTCAGAGCTCAACAAGCCTACTGCAAAAAAAAAACAAAAAACAAAAAACAAAAAAACAAGAAACAATGGTAATATGTGTTTTTGCCTCCCTGAAAAAGTTTATATAGTTACAAAAAGTAATTATCAGCCCGTTTGAAATTGAATTGCCATGGCCTAGAGCAAAGAATATTCTTAAATGATATTATCCTACAATATCATTTAATTGTTGATATTTCACAACAGTATATGGTACAACTATCCCAAACAAAAGTACAAATTAATTCTTTGAATATTTAGCAGCAATTTAAAAAGAGGACATGAAAGGATTTAATTCCTTTCAGAAGGAATTGAGGCACTGGAAAGGCACTTGAACGTTCTATACCTGCCCTCTTTTCTCTTTTACCAAGAGGGATCCTCTTCTCACAACCCAATGGCGCTCAGCTGTAGCCTGAGCTACCTATTCACGCTGAGGTTGAAGCCTTGAGGTGGCTGGTATAATGGATCTGTCTCTCGCCAAATGGTTTGAGCCAGGCCCTCCCTGGAAAGGAACCTGAATTTCCCGAGATAAGTGATCAGTGCTGGGTCCCACACCAGCAGGTGAGGGGATCCCCAAGGCAGGTGCTGGGCGTGGAGGCCAAAGGGGCATAGGCTACCATGGAGACAGAACTGAACCTCACAACACCCTGCTTGGCCCCGGAGGATGACTGGTTAGCCAGAGACAGGTAAGATTCATCAGGGAAGGAACAACCTAAGACAGGCATAGTCGCAGAGGGGCCATCAGGAGAGAACTTGGGGGTCAATAGAGGTAGGGCACAACCCCTAACCCCCCCCCTCCAACCTTGCAGGGGTCTGAACCTTCACCTCTTCTGAGGGAGGTCTCCTGCCCCCCATGGATACCTTGCGTCCCACGCTCAGCACAGATAGGGACCCAGGTGACAGACAGAGACGTGGCCCAGCTCAGATCAGGACCCAGGTAACAGACAGAAACATGCCAACAACAGCTCCCTATATCAAAATTCAGCCTAGCACTAGGAATGCTCAGTGCCTACTCAATGCAAATAAACCTAAGATTGTTGGTAGAGTTTTAAAGGGTAATCTAAGATTGTTGGTAGGGTATTAAATTTGACGTAAAAGAGTTATCAGGTTTTCAGATTAATTTAAATTGGTGAACTGAAATAAGCGAACACCCAAGAAAATTTAAGTGTACTGGACAAAAATTGTTTCTAAAGTATTAATTAAAATTTCTATTGATAGCTCATCTCATGGTAAAATTGCTTAATATGTAATGAACATAAAACAGGCATATTTGTGTGCAAAAAATTAAAATTTAAAGTTATAAAGATTGCATTAAAAAATTTTACCAAATTCTCTGTCAGTCAAAAAAAAGGGCTGGGAAAGTAGGATAATATCATGTAAGGAAAACTATCTGGTAAGTAAATTACATCTAGAAAATTTTCACTTTAGAAAATTAATTTCCATTTGTAATACTAACAACAAGATACCCATGAAAAACACACATTGTGTCAAAATAAGCCAAAGGAAAAGCGGGTAGGCAAAAATAAAAAGGACCCCAAGTCAATTTTATAGAAAAGAATCCTTTATTAACTCTTGGTCGAGAATATGTTTATATACTTTCAGAAAATAACTCCAAAACCAAGTGGACTCCTGCAACAGAGAGGAACTGACAGATCTGCGCCAACCACGAAGGCAAGGGGAGAAACAGTCCAGAGATGGAAGACACTGGCGACACCTTGCCATGTGAGCAGTTAGCAGCTGAGCATCGTTACAGGATGCCCAGGACCAAACCAGAGAGGATCGGACCTGCATTGTCACCATTTGTCCACTATCCAGATACCATTGATGACATGTACACATAAGGAACTGTTTGACATTGAAACTGGGACTCAAAGCTATCGGACATTGAAATTGGGACTCAATCATTTTTCTTTTGCTCTGGTAGATTTATTTCTAGCCTACAGGGGCAAGATGTTTTTAAAGACAAGAATCAGGCTTGGCAGGGGAAGCAGGTGCAGAGGCAAAGAAGCAATGGACAGACTGTTGTGCTACAGTGAGAAGTTGTGGGGGAGGGGCCTATAGGAGACAACCAAAGGACTTGTATGCATGTGTATGTAGGCATAGCCAGTGGATACAGGGCAATGGGGGAGTGTGGTGGGAGGGATATGGATGAGGGCATGTACTGGGGGATGGGGAGGGCAGTAGGGGAAAAATTAATTAATTAATTAATTAATTAATTTTAAAAAAACTTAAAGATGATGTCTGCAATGGAGAAGGAAGTTGATAATTTTATCACTTCAGAGAAAGGACTTTTATAAATTTTAAATAAAATAATGCATATAAGGTACTAAACATAGATTGTATTGCATTAAATTATATAATTATGTCTCATAATTAACAAAGGTTTTATAATGTGGGACTAAATAGCAGCTCATATCTCCTGATATAAGTACGAAATTTCTTATTGATTTGGCAAATGTGTCATGAAGCCAAGGAGGGTAGTGTCCAAAGCTTTACATCAAACTCACACAGTCCTCTCTCTCGTTAAAGAGAGAAGTTGCAATTCTCTGGAGGTCTCATGGCTTGTGCTTCACAACAATTCACTGCTTTGAAAATCCAAAGTTTTTAGTCAAGTCAGTCTCCACGGTCTTGGATTTAGAGAAAATTTAATTCAAAGTTGGGTAAAGAGCTGGGAGATGAGACCTCAAGAGGATCATGGAGAAGGAGTAACAAAAACAAGATTCACTTAACTTTCTAACCTGGTCTCTTGGGAGCAAAGAATTGGCAGGAACATTTTCCATTCTGTTCCCACAGGGAAACCAGGTGCTCAGAGGTGGGAGCAACAATGCAAATAGGTATCTAACAAGCAGATAAAGGAGGAGTAATATCTCCTCTGCAGCAGACTCACAACATGTGCAACATTAGGCTGGAACAGGACATATTTCTTTCTTTTAGAGTCTTAAGTCTGACTCTGAGACTAGTGCTTCACTCCTTCCTGCTCTTTTGTCTGAGAACAGAGCTTCACTCTCCAACATTAACCATCCAGGAAGCAATTCAGAGTTCTACAAGGAGCCCTTTCTTTCAGAGACCCATCCAGGTGAGTCTGACAGTGCAGCAGCAGATGCTGTGGGAAGATTCAAAGAATGCATCCCAGAATTTCTCCCTGAGGTAACCTGAGAGCCTAACCAGGCCAGCTCAGAGCTGAGAGACCACCATGTCTGTTTGCTAAGTAGGCAAATATATAGTTTATACATTTAGTATGCTAGATTAGTTTTCTTCTAAAGTCATTGCTGTTTGGCAGAGAATTCCTTTATATATTTATAGATGGATTTAGGGGACTGGATGAAAATGTACTAATTTTGTGTGGTCAATTCTATCAGTCTGTCATATTGTGTCTTCTCCCATTATTTTTAAACATAAACAGTTCTACATCTTTCACCTTGGCAAAAACATTCTTTTTGCATTCAATTAATTATCTTTTCTATCCATTTTCTAAACATAATCTATGTTTACATAGGTAGAAATTATAACTATAAATACAGCTTTCTCCACTGCCTTTGAAAAGTATATTTTTGTATTTTTATTTCCACACCCTTGCCCATATATCTGAAATGGGGAACCTATATTGATGTGATTAAAGTTTTGTGGTAGGTTTTTTGGCTTTTCTTTTGTTTTACAATTTTATTCCATTTTACTAATGCCATTATTTGAAGACACAATATTCATCATGTTTATTTTCCCTGCCATTTATTATATTATGAATATTCCATACCTTAACTTTTTTTCCATTTAAAAGCACACATTTTTGAAACTACGTAAGTGACCAGTCAGTGAGCTCCCTGCTCATTTCACCTCACATTATACAAAGAAGGCCCAGTACAATACAGTAAGGTGCTATGATATCATAGCATCAGGGGTAAAAATATAACGACAGGGGATTAATTGTTGTGGCATAAGCAGGATTTTATAAAAAATTTTCAGGGATGATTTGTAGGTTGACAAGGAACAGAACCAGGACTAGTACCCACCCATCAGTTGTGTCACAAAAGAAAATAAAAGTCAAAGCCAAAAATAACAAAGAAAGATGCTATGAGCCTATAAACCATCAGAGTGATCTGATACACATGAGATAGGTGCAGGAGTCACAATTAGATCAGGGGCTGGGGAGGACTCTGTGATGAGACCAGTGAAGCAAGGAAGCTCCAGTCAGTTTGTAGTCCCTTGAGTAGGAGGTAACTTCAGCACCCACACTGACTCCCTCTTCTCTCTGCACCTGGCTCTCTGCTGGGCTTTTAACTGTTATTTTTCCCTTCATCAGGAAATGGCCTTTTAAGCTGTCCTTGCATTTATTGTGTTAAATCCCTGATTTGTTTCACTGTTTCAAAAATAAGATATGCCTCTTACATTGTGACGCAGCATTTTTACACACAGACACAAATACACACACACACACACACACACACACACACGCATGCATGCATGCATGAGTGAACAAAGGGAGCCATGAAATGATTATGTATGTACCCTCACTGTGTATGACACACTCTAATTTTTTTTGTGCCTCCTTGACTTTATTCTATTTCATTCTTACAACTGTAATACAAAACCCTAATGGCTCCTGATCTCAGAATATAGAGAACTTCCTCAAGTTTGTCCTCCACACCCGGCTTCATAGAATCCTATCATAGAATATATGTTTATCAGTCACACTAAACTAAATCTGAAGGGGAAGAATGAGTTTGTTTAACATGCTATATGCCTCAAGGACTCACAGTCTTGCAAGGAACAAAAATATGGTACGTATTAAAGTCTCACCAGGGGTGTCCTAACACTTAGATTAAGACCATGAGATTAAGATCTTTTCCTGTGCTAATGCTAGAAAAAGAGAAGTTCATGAAAGAGAGGATCCAGTCTCTCTGAAAGAGGAATTGGAGTTTGGAGGATTGAGAAGGGGTGAAAATTTTCAAAAACACCTTTGGGGAGATCCCAAACAGAGGAAAGCAAGCCCATAAAGGCTCTGAGCACTGAAGCTGTGGTGTCAGGTGAAGCTGGAGTCAAGATCTATGTTTAAGAGACCAGTGTGAGGGAGACCAGGGCTCTGTGAGGGTGGAGCTGGCTGAAAGTTCACAAATATTTTAGCCTCGTCTTTGAAGCTACGGAATTTTGGCTTCTATCTCCAGTGAGGTATGACTAGGGGAAGAATTTTAATCAGACAGTTCAATGATCAGCATTAAAGTTCTCTCAGAGTCAATGTGTGCATTTGGCAAGAGGGGTGCCCACCTGTTAGATGGGAGAAATGACAGGGAATTAAAATATGTCTGTGGAATTGGAGACGAAGGTATTGAAAAGCAATAAAGACATTTGAGAGGTAGAATAATAAGCCTCATCCCATCACAATGGTAACCATTCATTTACCAAGAAGAAGGAAGTACACCAAGCTCTCTACATACAGTATGTTGATTATCTGCCCACCATCATGGACCGATGCATACTGCACTCTTCACCAGCAAGTGAGGATGTTAACAATTATTAGGCTGTAGCGCTAACCGGTTTGGCTCAGTGGATAGAGCATCTACCTAAGACTGAAGGTTCCTGGGTTCAGTTCTGGTCAAGGACACATTCCTAAGTTGCAGGCTTGATCCCCAGTAAGGGGTATGCAGAAGGCAGCTGACCAAAGATCTTCTCTCATCATTGATGTTTCTATATCTTTCTCTCCTTCTCCTTTCCTCTCTGAAATTGATAAATATATATATTTTTTTAAAAAGACAAAGAATCTTAAAAGCAGCAAGAGAAAAGAAGTCAGTTACCTACAAGGGAGCATCCATACAACTCTCAGCTGACTTCTCAATGGAAACATTACAGATCAGAAAGGAGTGGTAGGACATATTCAGTTATGAATATCAAGGACCTATAACTGAGATTACTCTACCCAGCCAAGTTACCATTTAAAATTAAAAGTCAGATAAAGAGCTTCACTTACAACAAAAAGCTAAGGAGTTCATCACCATCAAGCCAGTATTACATGAAATGTTGAAGGGTATTCTTTAGAAGAAGAATAAAAAGAAGAGGAGGAGAAGGAGTAGGAGGAAGATGGGAAAGAGGAAGAGGAAGGGGAAGAAAAAGAAGGAGCAGGAGGAGGGAGAAGAAGAAAAAAAGAAAGCAAAGAAAAAGATTAAAAAAACATGAACAACAGAATTGCAATAAAAATATATCTATCAATAATTGAAACTAAAAATCAAGATAAATGAACAAAGAATCAAATGAACAAAATAAACTGAAGAACAAAATAGAATGAAGGGCATGGAAGCATGGAACAGACTGATAAATATGAGAGAGAAGGGGAAGAGTAGGAAAAAGTCTAACCAAAGAACTTATATGCATACTAGAGGCCCAGTGCACGAAATTCATGCACTTGGGGAAGGGGAGATCTCTCAGCCAAGCCTACACCCTCTTGCAGTCAGGGAACCTTCAGGAGATGTCCGACTGACTGCTTAGGGCCTAAGCTGGTGTGAGAGGCTCCTGCCCCCGCGACTGTACTCACCAGCCAGGGGCCTGGCTCAAGGCTTCTGGCTGAGCTGCGCTCCTCCTATGGGAGCACACTGACCACC
Organism: Lasiurus cinereus; assembly: GCA_011751065.1. Lineage (NCBI taxonomy): Eukaryota > Metazoa > Chordata > Mammalia > Chiroptera > Vespertilionidae > Lasiurus > Lasiurus cinereus. Next base: position 917,429 of record JAAGEH010000343.1, read on the forward strand.
AGGAGACAGCTTCTGCATTGAGCATCTGCCCCTTTGTGGTGAGTGTGCATCATTTCGTCATTCGGTTGATTTGCATATTAGCCTTTTATTATATAGGATATGCACTACGTATGGATACAGACAGCAGGATGGTAAAGGCCTGCGGTGGAGTAGAAACTGCCTAAAGGGTGATGAAGTGAAAAGGGGGGACATCTGTAATACTCTCAATAATAATGATTTTAAAACAAACAAACAAAAACCTGTGTAACCCAGAACCACCTTGGGAAAAGGTCTGAGGACAGAAATTCCTAATTATTGCAAAATATAATAATAGTATAACAACTATGTTAGTAATAGCCATCTGTTTAAAAATCGATCATGCTATTTTTTCTGTCCTACTAGTCACCTACACAACATGAGACAAGGCAATGATACCCCAATTTCAGAATTTCTTCTTCTGGGATTTTCAGAGGAACCAGAACTGCAGCCCCTCATATTTGGGCTTTTCCTCTCCATGTACCTGATCACTGTGTTGGGAAACCTGCTCCTCATCCTGGCCGTCAGCTCAGACTCCCACCTCCACACACCCATGTACTTCTTCCTCTCCAACCTGTCCTTGGTAGACATCTGTTTCACCTCCACCACTATCCCTAAGATGCTGGCGAACATCCTGACACAGAGCAAAGTCATAACCTATGCAGGCTGCATCACCCAGATGTATTTTTTCATACTATTTGCAATGTTGGATAACATCCTCTTGACTGTGATGGCCTATGACCGCTTTGTGGCCATCTGCCACCCCCTGCACTACACAGTCATCATGAACCCCCGGCTCTGTAGACTGCTGGTTCTGGTGTCCTGGATCATAAGTGGCCTGAATTCCTTGTTACAAAGCGAAATGGTATTGCAGCTATCCTTCTGTACAAACATTAAAATCACCCACTTTTTTTGTGAAATGAAAAAGGTAATCCAACTTGCCTGTTCTGACACCTTTCTTACTAACATGGTGATGTATTTTGTAACTGCACTATTTGGTGGTGGTCCCCTTGCTGGTATCATTTACTCTTACTCTAAGATAGTGTCCTCTGTACGTGCAATCCCATCAGCTCAGGGGAAGTATAAGGCATTTTCTACCTGTGCATCTCACCTCTCAGTTGTCTCCTTATTTTATGGTACAAGCCTAGGGGTGTATCTCAGCTCTGCTGCTACCCACAGCTCACACTCAAGTGCAGCAGCCTCAGCGATGTATGCTGTTGTCACACCCATGCTGAACCCCTTCATCTACAGTCTGAGAAACAAAGACATGAAGAGGGCCCTGAAAAGATTTTATGGGATGGCTGGTACAAAAGGGATAATCATACTGAGGTAAAAAAAAAAAAAGTACTCCAAGACCCAAAACAGAAATTGAGATTCCTTCATCATATTGTACTTATCAGACTTGGTCCTTGTATTCTGTCCTTGAATTTCCTTTGTTTGTTTCAACTCTCCTATACAATTTAAGTAACCATTTTATTGAGCTCTCTGCATTGTCTGTTATATAGGCAGTTGTTCTCTTTGTCTTTTTTTACCTTTACAAAGTGTTTTCCAACCTTGATTAGAATTATTTGGACGTTTTCATTTGAGAGTGATGCAATAGGATAAGAATTCCTGTGCATTACCCTGAATCCTACCTCTTGTTCCTCACACCAGAGCCATTGTTAAATTAGATGGATCCTTATGATCCTGATTATGGTGGCAACAACCATCATGGAACTATGAAAATGGAAGGTTTATTACGCATAGGTCCAACATGCCCACATGACACACAGGAAAATGAGTGTGTGTGTGTGTGTGTGTGTGTGTGTGTGTGTGTGTGTATGTGAGAAAGAGACAGACAGACAGACAGACAGACAAAGGGATAGAAAATGGACTTCAACTGAAAGGCTCTGCCTGTATTGAGGTCCAAGACAGGATGACTAGGCTTTGTGGGTTCACTTTTTATTTAAAATGTAAGGGGAAGTAATTAGGGCAGGGGAAGGAAAAGCAGGGTCACACAAGTGGTCAGTCATCTAGGTTACTCAAAATTTTCTACAAGGAATTTTATATGTTGATCTTGTATAAAAATTACAAAAATTCTGTGTTTAATTCCAAATAAACTTTGCTTTCTAGACATACCTATTGTTTAATATGAACTTCCTTCCTTTGCTTGTAGTGAAATTGTTCTCATTAAAAATAAAATTGCATATATTTCAATTTCTAAATTAAATTAAAAATAAAAGGAGAACTTCGTGAATGGTGGCAACATGAGTGCTTATTAGTAGCAGTGTCATACATCTGGCAATATGATTGCCTGAGATGGATGCCTTGAAAAACAGCTTAGTCAGGTATTTGTTCTACAAATACGCTCCCATATTTCATATATAATTTCCATGTTTTATTGTCTTATTTAGCTGAAGGTCCAATTCTGGTAATTATAATAAGGACCACAAGGGTCCATCTAGTCACAATATTGACTTTGGTCTCAGAAAAAGTAATAGGACTTAGGACAAGGCCCAGGCATTCCTATCCTATTGTATCATTATCAACAGACTGAGACTTATAGGGAACAATCATTACTACTATAGTTACTGGCAAAACTTGATTACTTAATATCTATCTCCAAGTGGAATCTACTTGGAAGCATACATGAGAGGTTCAGAGAAAGAAAGAGACAGTGAGGTAGCATTTATATGACATTCTGAGCTAAAGATGAGGTAAAGCACCTGGAGCTACTGAAGAGAGGAAGGATATTGTAAGACAATAAGAAGAAAAGATGCTCAGTAATTAGAAATGTGTCCGGCCCTAGATAAAGATCACAAAATGTTATCTCTGATAACTCTTATTATTGGCAAGAATCAAACTTTAAATTCTTTGAGAGGTAAAAGTTTCCATCTGGCAACTAAAGGGGAGCTCAGAGGAGATGTACAAAATAAACGGTTTTTATTGGAAAGGGAGAGACAAAGGAGCTATTAAAACAGGGTAAAGATGATTATTTGGAGAAAGAGGAGAGGAAGGATTTCTATCAAACAGATTCCCTCTTCTTTCTGTGGGGAATATGGAGGGCCCTTGTGACAGATTACCTTACTGGTTCTTGACCAGAAAATTCAAGGCTGGTTGATTAAAATTAAGCTTCTGGGAGAAGTTCAAACTTGCATTAAATCCAGTATGAAATCTAGATTTAGCATCAATAGTTTTTAACTGGAGTGATGCCATTTTGGGCCTGTGGTTTTCTCTTTAACAATAGTATACACATTAACAATATTAAACACAGAATATCTTTCTTTTATTTGTGCCTTTTTTGATATTTTTAACAATGTTTTATACTTTATTTCTAGGTATTTAGTTCTTTTTGATGCAATTAGAAATGGAATTGTTCTCTTAATTTCTCTTCTGACTGTTCATATAGATGTAAATGATTATTATATATTTATTTTGTATCATATATCATTATTGAACGTGTTAGGAGTTGTAAGATATTTTTTAAATAATTTTTGGAGTATAATACAATACATAAACTGAACATACTAGTAGTTGACAGCAATATTTGTTGAATTAAAGGAGTTATGCATAAATGAAGAGTACATAAAGCATATATTCATATATATAACTGAAAAAACATACAAAAGATTTAACTGCTTTATTATATAATTATTAAAAATGTGATTAGCCTGATTCTCTGTTCCCTTTTTTCTGCTGGTGATGTAGAATAATTCTGGCAGATTTTGGTAGAAATAAATAAAATGGTTTTTAAACATATAGTTTGTCTAATAACTCTTCCATAGGTAGAAAGTGTATGTACATATACATGTATGTACATTGTACATGATTTTCTTTCAAATAAACAAAACACACAAAGACATAACACAGACACAATAATATTCTTACCTTTAATGTTGAAAGAAAATTTTAAAGAAATTTGGTGACATTGAAATAAAGAATGAATGATTAAATTAATATGAAACTAATATAATTTCAAAATTTAGATACATCAGTGTAACAGAAGGTTGATCATAATTTTGTAATGAATTACATTTCCTATATTAACTCACAAAGACCTCAAAGTCTGAACCACATTTACTTCTGTAACTGAAGAATTTGTCCACCAGGCACCAGGTGAGTCACACACACTGAACATGAGATTTGTAGAGAGATTAGATTCACTTTATTGGTAGCCCTGTGCAAGGAGAATGGGAAAGCTAGTGCTCAAAACCCAAATTTCTGCTTCCTTTATAGGCAGTTGGTTTTAAAGGGTGAAATTGGGGGTAGAAGTGAATGGGTGATCAGCTCATGTGTATATTCTGATTGGTTGGAACTGGTGTTACAATGAGATATTTTAGGAGTTCTGACCATCAGTCATCCAATGGTAGCTAGTCTGGGGTTTATGTCACAGTGGTCCATGATAGTCAGTGGTTTTCTATCTGGTAGGACAGTTGTTCTAAAACCAACTGTCCTACCAGGTATGTGTCACTATGTTTTCACAAATGTATGTGTCACTATTTTTTCACAAATTTCAGAGTGGGTCCTAGTACCACAAGATCCTGATTTATGTCTGAAAGAGTTACTTTGGTTAATATAAGGAAAAGGTACTCAGGTCTGTTTTCTTGCAAATGAGCCATTGGGGTAAGGGTTTGGTTGAGAAAGGATTCTGTTTTGGTTTCAATTTTATGAAAATGGGAATTCACTAGAACTGTTAATGGATCAGAATCACCAAATTGACTTTAGAATTCTTTTCCTCTACTTAATGTGATATTTCAACACAAATGTCCTTACCAAAGAAAGTTAATAGGATGAATTAAGAGCTAAAATTGCATTTCTCCCAAAAATTGTTATTTGTTCAATGTATTAAATTCCTGCTGCTGTACAACTATTTACAGCAGTGTGGTACAAAAACAAACAAACAAACAAACACAATTTTATGCTTTTACTGTCTTTGCAATCAGAAGCCTAAAATGCATCTCAATGAACTAAAATCAAAATGTTCAAAGGGCTTGGTTTCTTCTGGAAGCTTCATGGGAAAATCCAGTTCTTCTCCCATTCCAATTCCTCATGGACACAAGCATTCCTTGGCTCGTGACCTCTTTTCTATCTCCAAAGTCAGCAGTATAGCATCTTTCCTCTGATTTCAACTGTTCTTCCATGTTCTGTGACCACATAATTACATTATTTCCACCTACATAGTCTCAACCAATGTTCTAATTTTTTGGAATTTTTATGAATTTATTGGAGCCAAACTGACAACTCATAGGAAGAAAAATCTCAAGGGATTGAGAAAATGCACCAGAGAATGGAAATTTTACAGATTATTTTATACTTTAGAATCAAAGGATGAGATGTCAGGGGGTTACATATAATCCATTGCTGGTAGATTAAAAGGATGAGAGAAAGCAAAGCAGAGAAGTCTCTGAGATTGGATAAAAAGTAAAACACACAGATACACATTCTTTTACTTTTGTAGATATGTGATAGTTGACTTTTACAGCACAGAGGGATGGTATGTGGGCAGCAAAATAACCATGTGGTCTAGTGTTCTGGTGCCATGGTTGTGACAACAAGGGGTGTGGAAAAAAAGATTACAGTGACATTTCAAAGGTCTACTATCTTAAATACACAAAAACAATAGACAATTTCAATGTTCAAGATTGACTTATGTCAAGGAAGCTACAGGCCTAGAACATGACTACCCACCATGACCCGCTTTTAGTAAAAAAAATTTACATTCATACCATCTATGTGGTTAACTTTGTTCCCTGAACTTGTCAGGTTTAATATATGATGCCTTTTTATCTACACTTATATAAATTAACTAAACACAGCATTTATCACATCCTCTGGGTCATTTCAGTCAATGATGGACCATGTATACAAAGTGGTTGCCAGTGGGAACAAAGATGAAGAAATAAAGTAGGCAATGCTGTAGAATATAACACTATTTATTTACAGAAGATTGGATTGGATCGGAAGAGACAACCCAGAAATTTTAAGCAGATTATTCTCCACTAGCAGATCCATTAAGTGGCTTTATTTTATAATATAACTAGAGGCACGGTGCATGAAATTCATGCACGGGGGGGTGGGGTCCCTCAGTCCAGCCTATAACCTCTCCTGTCGGAAACCAAACATTGTTCTCACTAAATGGATGTAAACAGGAAACCAGAAGGCTGGTCAACCTTAATTGCTCTGAAAGGTCAGAGCTAATTACTCACTGTTTAGTTGAAAACATTGTTAGCCTAAGCAGCCTCTACCTGTTTGTTTCATGTTAATTTCTGTTTTGTTATTTCCTGCCTAAAAGCTAGGGGTGTGTCCCAAAGCCTTAATAAAAGGGAGAAAAAGGCCAGAGCAAGTGGTAGTCCTTTCCACTAGAGGAAGGCTCCCACCTGGCCCCCCCCCAATATCACTAAATTAATATTTTCTAGTCTCTGTTTTCATTTGCATGTGGCCTCCTCCAGAATCCGAACCCTGAACCAGGAACCCTAAACCATGCGGGAAATGGAAAAGGGCTCCTACACGCTACAATCTGGGACCCCTCGAGAGATGTCTAGCTGTCTGATCCCAATGAGATCAGGCTAAATGGGCAGTCAGACAAACTTCTCACAATCTAGGACTGTTTGCTCCCAATCACTTGTCAGCCTGCCTGCCTGATTGCCCCTAACCACTCCACTGCCAGCTTGATTGACACCTAACTGCTCCCCTGCCAGCATTGTTGACCTTCCCTGCCCTCCCTTGCTGGCCTGGTCCCCCCTTCCCCAATTTCCTTCCCCTGCAAGCCTAGTTGCACCTAACAGTCCTCCCTTGAGGGCCTGGTTGCCCCCAATTGCTCCCGCCTGCTGACCCAGTCACCCCTAACTGCCCTCCCTTGCCAGTCTAGTCATCCCAAATTATCCTCTCCTGCAGGCTTGATGCCCCTTACTCTTCCCTACCAGCCAGGTGGCCAGCAACTGCCCTCCCCTGTAGGACTGGTTTCCCACACTGTCCACCCTACAGGCCTGGGTCCCCCACAACTGTCCTCTCCTGCAGGCCTTGTCACTGACAACTGCCCTCTTTTGCTGGCCCAGTCACCCTTAACTGCCCTACCATGCTGGCCTGGTCATCCCTAACTATCCTCTGTTCCCAACCTGATAGGCCCTAATTGCTTTCCTCTGTGGGCTTAGTCCCTCCCAACAGCCCTCCCCTGTAGGCCAGGGACACCCCAACTGTCCTCTCCTGCAGGCCTCATTGCCCCCAACTGCCCTCCTCTGCCACCAGAATCACCCCTAACTGCCCTTCCCTGCATGCCTGATTACCCATAACTGCCTTCCTCTGCTGGCCATCGTGTGGTGGCCATCTTGTTTCCACATGGGGGCAGCCATCTTGTGTGTTGGAGTGATAGTCAATTTGCATATTACTTTTTATTATATCAGACTAAGATATTAATGATTGTCAACACAAAGGGCCAAAGATTGTCAGAGATCACACCTCCTTGTAGTCTTGTGATAGATGGTTATTAATAATCAATACTATCACCAAATTGATATTTATCTCAGTTGTCATGCCATTACAGCTATTATTTAAAAAAAATATTCATAGCGATATTTTAAGAAATTGGAAAACTTCAATATGCTTACTAAGGACAGTGAGGTCAACCAAAGGACTTGAATGCATGCATATAAGCACAACCATGGAACACAAGACACTGGGGGGTTGGGGTAAGCCTGGGAGGGGGAGGGCAATGGGAAGATATGTATACATGTAATACATTACTAAAAAATAAAAAATAGTAGAAAACCAAGATGGCAGTATAGGTGAACACCTAAACTGCTGCCTCACACAACAATTTCAAAACTACAACTAAAAGACAGACCGGACATCATCCAGAACCACAGGAAAGTTGGCTGAGTGGAAATTTAACAACTAGAGGGAAAGAAAGGGGCTCACGGAGACTCAGAGGAACTGCAAAAAGCTGAGGTATGGAGACGCACATGTGGAGAGAGCGAACACCAAAGTGCCTAGCTGGCTTCCTCTGGCAGGAGGGAGACAGAGAATCCCAAGTGCACTGAACCCCTTATCCTACGGCACTGAACACCAGGTCTGGGCAAGACTCATACAGGGGGAGTTTGGACTGTGAAAAGGGTGAAGTGTACAGATATTTAAGGGAGCCGCAAAAGGGCAGAAGTCTGGGGGTGCACACACCATTGTGCACAGAAAACAGACTGCTGATTATCCCGCTGGCTTTCTCTTGTGGGTAGGAGTCAGAGCCTCTCAACTGTTCCACTTCTAACTCCACTGAACCTCAGTTTCAGGCGAGATCCTGGTGACCCAGACTCATATGGATCTTAGAGCACAGAGGAGCCAGAAAGGCAGCAGTCTAGAGGCACTGCGTGTGTGCACAAGTTCAACTCCAGTGATTACCGAGAGACACATGAGACCCAGGGGCCGCGTAGGGTGGGTCTGACTGGTAGGCAAGGCTGTCCATTAAACCCTGAAACTCCACCCCTCCCAAGCTCAACAGAGAGGCTTTTGCAGTTTTGCAAGTCTTCTATCATAAGGCTGATTCAAACACAGAAGTTCTCCAGGCATAGAGAAAATGTGGAGACAAAAAAATAGATCAAAAACAAAAGAAACAGAGGAAAACAAATGACTGGATATAGAGTTCAAAACCACGGTTAAAGGTTTTTTAAGAATTTGATAGAAAAGGTGGATAAATTTAGTGAGATCCAAGAGGAGATGAAAAAGGACCAACTAGAGATGAGAAAGGACCAACTAGAAACATACACTGACTGAAATAAATAATATTATACAGAGACCTAACAGCAGACTAGAGGAAGACAAGAATCAAGTCAAAAATTTGAAATATAAAGAAGCAGAAAACACTCAACTAAAAAAGCAAGAAGAAAAAGAGTCCAAAAATGTGAAGATAATGTAAGGAGCCTCTGGGACAACTTCAAGTGTACCAACATCAGAGTAATGGGGGTGCCAGAAGAAGAGAGAGAGCAAGATTATGAAAATGTATTTGAAGAAATAATGACTGGAAACTTCTCACACCTGGTGGAAGAAATAGACTTCAAGTCCAGAACCCCAAACAAAAGGAATCCAAAGAGGACCACACCAAGACACATCATAATTAAAATACCAAGAACAAAAGACCAAGAGAGAATATTAAAAGCAGCAAGAGAAGAACAGTTCATTACCTACAAGGGAGCACCCATATGATTTCCAGCTGATTTCTCAATAGAAACTATGCAGGGAGTGGCAAGAAATATTCAACGTGATGAATAGCAAGAACCTACAACCAAGAATACTCTACCCAGCAAAGTTATCATTCAGAATTGAAGGGCAGACAAAGAGCTTCACAGATAAGAAAAAGCTAAAGGAGTACATCACCACCAAACCAGTATTATATAAAATGCTGAAAGGAAGAAGAGAAAGGTAAAGATAAAATTATGAACAACAAATACATATCTATCAACAAGTGAATCTAGAGGAGAATCCAAGATGGTGGAATAGGTAAACACCTATACTGCTGCCTCACACAACAATTTCGAAACTACAACTAAAATATAGAGTGGAGCCGAGACCGCTGTAGCTCAGTGGATAGAGCGTCGGCCTGCGGACTGAAAGGTCCCGGGTTCGATTCCGGTCAAGGGCATGTACCTTGCTTGCGGGCACATCCCCATTGTGGGGCGTGCAGGAGGCGGCTGATCGATGTCTCTCTCATCGATGTTTCTGACTTTCTATCCCTCTCCCTTCCTCTCTGTGAAAAATCAATAAAAATATATTTAAAAAATAAATAAATAAATAAAATATAGAGTGGACATCATCCAGACCCATGGGAAAGCTGGCTGAGTGGAAGTTCTACAACAAGAAGGAAAGAGAGGGGCTCACAAAGACTCAGAGGAACTGCAAAAAGCTGAGGTATGGAGATGTGCGCTTGGAGAGAGCAGGTGCCAGAGTACCTGGCGGCTTCCTCTGGCGGGAGGGAAACAAAGACTCCCAACTGCATTAAACCCCTTATCCTACAGCACTGAACCCCAGGTCCAGCCGAAAATCATATGGGGGGAGTTTGGACTGTGAAAAGGGAGAAGGTCACGAAAATTTAGGGAAGTCGCAAAAAGGCTGACGTTTGCTGGTGCACACAGCCCTGGACACAGAAGACCAATTGCTGATTGTGCTATTGGGTTTCACGAGTGGGTGGGAGACAGAGCCTCGCAACTGCGCTTACTTCTAATGCCACTAAACCCCAGTTTCAGGTAAAACCCTGGGGACCCAGACTCATATGGTCCTGGAGCAAAGGGGAGCTGAAAAGGCAGCAGTCTAGAGGCATTACGAGCACGCACAAGGACTGCTCCAGAGATTACCCAGAGACACATGAGACCCAGGGGCTGTGGAGAGAGAGACCAACTAGAAGGCAAGGTGGTCTATTAAGCCCTGAGACTCCACCTATCTCAAGCTCAACAGAGAGGCATTTGCAGTTTTGCAAGTCTTGTATCATAAGGCTGAATCCAACACAAAAGTTCTCCTGGAATAGTGAAAATGTGGAGACAAAGAAATAGATCAAAAACAAAAGAAATGGAGGGGAAAAAAATGACTGGATATGGAATTCAAAATCATGCTTATAAGGTTTTTCAAGAATATCCTAGAAAAGATGGATAAATTTAGCGAGACCCAAGAGGAGATGAAAAAGGACCAACTAGAGATAAAAAAGAATCAACTAGAAATTAAACATACACTGACTGAAATAAAAATATTATACAGAGTCCTAACAGCAGACTAGAGGAAGGCAAGAATCAAGTCAAAAATTTGAAATATAAAGAATCAGAAAACAATCAACTGGAAAAGCAAAAAGAATCCAAAAATGTGAAGATAATGTAAGGAGCCTCTGGGACAGCTTCAAGTATACCAACATCAGAATAATGGTGGTGCCAGAAGAAGATAGAAAACAAGATACTGAAAAACTATTTGAAGAAATAATGACTGAAAACTTCCCACATCTGGTGAAAGAAATAGATTTACAAGTCCAGGAAGCACACAGAACCCCAAACAAAAGGAATCCAAAGAGGACCACACCAAGACACATCATAATTAAAATACCAAGGGCAAAAGACAAGGAGAGAATATTAAAAGCAGCAAGAGAAAAACAGTTCATTACCTACAAGGGAGCACCCATATGACTGTCAGTTGATTTCTCAACAGAAATTATGCAGGCCAGAAGGGAGTGGCAAGAAATATTCAACGTGATGAATAGCAAGAACCTACAACCAAGAATACTCTATCCAGCAAAGCTATCATTCAATATTGAAAGGCAGATAAAGAGTTACACAGATAAGAAAAAGCTAAAGGAGTTCATCAACACCAACCAGTATTATGTGAAATGCTGAAAGGTACTTTTTAAGAAGAGGAAGAAGAAAAACTTAAAAGATAAAAAACTATGAACAACAAATACATATCTATCAACAAGTGAATCTAAAAATTAAGTGAATTAAAAATTTGATGAACAGAATAAACTGGTGAATATAATAGAATCAGGAGCACAGAAAGGAAGTGGACTGATAATTCTCAGGGGGAAAGGGGTGAGGGGGGTGCAGAAAGAAACTGGACATAAATCATACACTTATGGATGAGGTGAATGTGGCGGGAGGTAAGGGTAGAGGAAGGGGTGGGAGCTGGGTGGAGGGGAGCTATGGAGGGAAAAAAAGGAAACAAATATAATAATCTGAATAATGAAGATTTAATTAAAAATAAATAAAAATAAAGATACACACACACACATAAAAAGTGAATCTAAAAATTTAATGAACAGAATAAACTGGTGAATATAATAGAATCAGGAGTACAGAAAGGGAGTGGACTGACAATTTTTAGGGGGGAACCAGTAAAGTGGGTGCAGAAAGAGACTGGACAAAAATCATACACCTATGGATGAGGTAAATGCGGGGGGAGGTAAGGGTAGAGAGAGTGATGGGAGCTGGGTGGAGGGGAGCTATGGAGGGAAAAAAAGAGAAACAAATGTAATAACCTGAACAATAAAGATTTAATTTAAAATTTTTAAGCTGAAAAATAAGAAAATAAATAAAACATAAAACAATAAATTTTAAAAAGTCACTGCATGAAACTTAAAAATCAAATGAAATGCAGCACAAGAATTGAAATTAGTCTGGCTCACATATATATCTATACAGTGATCCTATAAGATTATAATTCCCATCACCTATTGACATTATAACCAAATTTGTAATATAATGCTTGAGAGAAATACTTACCATCATGTTACAGTTGCCTACCATATTGACTACAAAACATGATAGACAGGTTTATAGCCTAGGCTCTGTAGGGGAACAGTGTTTGTCACCCCAAAATATGTCTCTTTGGCATAACAATTATTTTAAGGTGGTTAATTTTAAGCAACAGCAAACATGGTAGAAATACAAGCTGCCTTCTGTAAGAGACATTTACATTTGTAAGAAAAAACTCCATTTGTAAGGATGTCTCCCTTGCCATACCAGGACTGGACAAGGGGACCTTATTAATGCAAAACACAACGACTTTACATATGCATAACAACTTGACCCATTTCCTGAGCTTTTTCCAGGTAACCTCCAATAACTGACTGTCTCCTATTTCAGCAGCTTTTTAATGACGATAGTTAATGTGGTAGTTCAGGCATTTCAAGGAGTTAGTTTTCCTACGTCTGTCCTAGGTATACAGAAGGTATACATGTTATTAAACTTTTTTAAAAAATATATTTTATTGATTTTTTATTTTGTTTTTTTTAAATATATTTTATTGATTTTTTACAGAGAGGAAGGGAGAGAGATAGAAAGTCAGAAACATCGATGGGAGAGAAACATCAGCTGCCTCCTGCACACCCCACTGTGGAGATGTGCCCGCAAGCAAGGTACATGCCCCCAACCGGAATCGAACCTGGGACCTTTCAGTCTGCAAGCCAATGCTCTATCCACTGAGCCAAACTGGTCTCGGCAATGTTATTAAACTTTTATTAGTCTTTCTCCTATTAATGTATTTTATTATAAGGATGTATCAGCCAAGAATTCAGAAAGTAAGAGGTAAGATTATTTTTCCTCCTCTACAGAGGAATAAACTATAGACATCGCTTAGATGTGCAGTAGGCTGTACCATCTAGGTGTGTATAAATGGCTGTATGATGTCATCTAACCTAATGATGCATTTTCAGAATGTATCCCATTAATTGACTGGTACATGACTATACAGTTTTTTGTTTGTTTCTTTGTTTGTTTGTTTTTTCCCATTGCATTTTGAAGTTATTTATTGCCTGTTCTTACAAACTAATATCTTTTTAAAGTATGACTGTCCACAAGCCTTACAACAGAAAATAGGAAAATTTCTCGTGATCCATCCGCAATGGGTTAAGTGTCATCTCAAGCTAAAGAAAAAAAAAATCCTCTAAAATCAGTATTTCTGTCTTCATTTCAAGCTCCTGGATCAGAATCAGTTACTGGGCAGCAGAGACAGAACTGGGACTTGGGCCACAAGACTTCCAGTCTTGCCCCACGTTCATAACTCAGTATTCTAATTGTCATTCATCCCTGCACATCTGTTTTGGTTTTTCCTCCTTTATTGTTGATTCATGAACACCGGGCTCACGGCCAGCAGCACGATGACTCATGCCTGAACGAAGCTTATCCAGCACACGTTTTCTCCATCAGGCACATCACACAGCGCCTCCACACCTCCCGTGTGGGCATTTTAAACAGCAAAACCATCAACACAAAAAAGATAAAAATGCAAAAAGCCTGGCACTAAATAGGCTGAAACAAGACGAGCATCTCCTTTCCAACATCACCTGGGAGCCATGTGTCGGGCAACTCAAATTTTCCGCTGCTCTGCACACGTCCTCAGGTGTCTGTCACGCACTGGCAGCATTGATTTTAGGGTTACAGATAAATTTTAGCACGTAGGCAACTTCATAAACACAGAATCTACAAATAAATGAGGGTTGGCTCTATGGATCAACCTCTAGAAGACACAAATTACCAATATCAGAAAAGATAAAAGGCACCAACACACAGCATACAGACAGTAAAGGAGAACAATACACTATCAACCCCTTTATGCCTATAAATTCCATGATGGATGAAATGGACCAATTCCTTTTAAGATACAAGTTACCAAAGCTCCCTCGAAGAAATAGATCAATTAAATGGTTCTGTACCTACTAATAAAGCTAAATTTATTATTTAAAACTTCCCATCCCTCCACCCCAAAAAATGGAAAAGAAAAACACCTCCATACCTAGATGGCTTCAGTGATGATTTAGCAAATGTTCATAGAAGAGATAATATTAATTATTTTTAATTAAATCTTTATTATTCAGATTATTACATTTGTTTATCTTTTTTCCCCTCCATATCTCCCCTCCACCCGGCTCCCACCCTTCCCTCTACCTTATCTCCCTCCTGTTGATCTCATCCATAGGTGTATGATTTTTGTCCAGTCTCTCCCTGTACACCCCTCCCCCTTTTCCCCCTGAAAATTATCAGTCCACTCCCTTTCTGTGCTCCCGATTCTATTATATTCACCAGTTTATTCTGTTGATCAAATCTTCAATTCCCTTAATTTTCAGATTCACTTGTTGATAGATATGTATTTGTTGTTCATACTTTTTGTCTTTTACCTTTTTCTTCTTCCTCTTCTAAAAGAGTATCTTTCAGCACTTCATAAAATACTGGTTTGGTGTTGATGAACTCCTTTAGCATTTTCTTCTATGTGAAGCTCTTCATCTGCCCTTCAATTTTGAATGATAACTTTGCTGGATAGAGTGTTCTTGGCTGTAAGTTCTTGCTATTCATCACGTTGCATATTTCTTGCCACTCCTTTCTGGCCTGCATTGTATCTGTTGAAAAATCAGCTGACAGTCGTATGGGTGCTCCCTTGTAGGTAATGAACTGTTTTTCTCTTGCTGCTTTCAATATTCTCTCTTTGTCTTTTGCTCTTGGTATTTTAATTATGATGTGTCTCGGTTTAGTCTTCTTTGGATTCCTTTTATATGGGGTTCTATGTGCTTCCTAGACTTGTAAATCTATTTCTTTCACCAGATGTAGGAAGTTTTCAGTCATTATTTCTTTAAATAGGTTTTCAGTATCTTGCTCTCTCACTTCTTCTGGCACCCCCACAATTCTGATGTTGGTACGCTTGAGGCTGTCCCAGAGGCTCCTTACATTATCTTCACATTTTTGTATTCTTTTCTTTTCTTGCTTTTCCAGTTGAGTGTTTTCTGATTCTTTATATTTCAAATTTTTGACTTGATTCTTGTCTTCCTCTAGTCTGCTGTTAGGTCTCTGTACAATATTTTTTAATTCAGTCAATGTTTAAATTTTAGTTGGTTCTCTTCCATCTTTAATTGGGTCTTTTTCATCTCCTCTCGGATCTTGCTAAATTTATCCATCTTTTCTAGCATATTCTTGAAAAACCTTATAAGCTTGGTTTTGAACTCTATATCCAGTCATTTGTTTCCTCCATTTCTTTTGTTTGTGATCTCTTCCCTTGACTCGACATTTTCACTATGCCGGGAGAACTTCTGTGTTGGATTCAGCCTTATGGTACCAGACTTGCAAAACTGCAGAAGCCTCTCTATTGAGCTTGGGATGGGTGGAGTCTCAAGGCTTAAGGGACCGCCTTGCCTTCCAGTCGACCCCGCTCTCCATGGCCCCAGAGTCTCACATGACTGGGTAATCGCTGAAGCAGTCTCTTGTGCGCACTCTTGCAGTGCCTCTAGACTGCTGCCTTTCTGGCTGCCCTGTGCTGCGGGACCTTATGAGTCTGGGTCCCCAGGGTTTCTCCAGAAACTGGGGTTTAGTGAAGTTAGAAGTGGCACAGTTGGGAGGGTCTGTCTACCACCCACTTGCGAAAGCCAGTGGCACAATCAGCAGCCAATCCTCTGTGCGCAATGCCGTGCACGTCACCAGACTTCTGATCTCTTGCAACTTCCCTAAATTTCCATGCACTTCTCCCTTTTCACAGTCCAAACTCCTCCCGTATGAGCTTTGGCTGGACCTGGGGTTTAGTGTCGTAGGATAAGGGGGTTCAAGGCCGTTGAGAGTCTCTTGTTTCCCTCCCGCCAGAGAAAGCCAGCCAGGTTCTCCAGCACCTGCTCTCTCCACATGTGTGTCTCTGTACCTCAGCTTTTTGCAGCTCCTCTGGGTCTCTGTGAGCCCCTCTCTTTCCTTCTAGTTGTAGAATTTCCAATCAGCCAGCTTTTGTGTGATTCTGGATGATGCCCGTTCTGTCTTTTAGTTGTAGTTTTGAAATTGTTGTGCGAGGCAGCAGTGTAGGTGTTTACCTATGCCGCCATCTTGGATTCTCTCTATACATTTTTTATTCAAAATGTTATGCCATCACAAATACATAGAAGAAAACATAGGTACAGAATTTATGAACTTTGGTCTTAGAGAGAATTTTATGAATTTGATCCTAAAGTTAAGAGAAGCAAAAGCAAAAATAAATGAATAGGCCTTGGCCAGGTGGCCCAGTTAGTTAGAGCATTGCCCTGTACCCAAACCCACTTTTTGGTTCCTCCTGAAAAAATTGATTTATAAAGATATATGTACTCCTATATTCATTGCACATTATTCATAGTGGCCAAAACATAGAAACAACCGAAGTGTCCTTTGATAGGTGATTGAATAAAGATGAGCGACATATATACAATGAAATACTACTCAGCCTCAAGAAAAGATGAAATACTGACATTTGTGAAAACATAGATAGATCTTGAGAGTATCATGCTAAGCCAAATATGTGAGGTGGAAAAAGCCAACAACTATATGATTTCACTTATATGTGAGATATAAAACTGAAAGCAATAAAAATAACAAAAAATAAATAAACAAAAACCCATAGACAAAGACAACAGTATGGTGGTTAATAGAAGGAAAACACATGGGGGCAGGTAGAAGAGAGAAAGAAGGTCAGCTATATGGTGACAAGAGGAGACTTATTTTCTGTGGTGAGCACACAATACAAACTACAGAGGATGTATTATAGACTTGTACATTTGAAACCTGCATAATTTTACAAG
The DNA here is from genome assembly GCA_011751065.1 of Lasiurus cinereus. Taxonomy (NCBI): domain Eukaryota; kingdom Metazoa; phylum Chordata; class Mammalia; order Chiroptera; family Vespertilionidae; genus Lasiurus; species Lasiurus cinereus. The sequence goes on from JAAGEH010000343.1 coordinate 934,455, forward strand.
CCAAAGTTTCTTTCTCATATCAATGTTTCTCTCTCATTCTCCTTTTCTCCCTCTCTCAAATCAATCATATATAATAAAGAGGCAATATGCCAGTTGACTGTCACACCCTCACAAAATGGCAGTGCCCACAGCCATGAGATGATGGCATCCAGTCCCCTCAGCCCTGCCAGCAGTGAATTTTCATGTGACCATTAATTTTCAAGAATTCCTTACCCAGGGTTATGAGTATTTCTTTTATATCATCTGTTAACAAGGAACAGGCCTCAGCCAGCAGGTGGACATCCCCCAAGGGTCCCAGACTGTGAGAATACACAGGCTGGGCTGAGGGAACAACCCCTCATGTGCATGAATTTTCATGCACTGGGCCTCTAGTAAAAATGTATTTTTTAAAGGAAAGGAAAAGTTGAAGTATGCAGACAGAATTCCAATCAATACCTCTTCCTTATTCCAAGTATAACTTTGGGTAGATCACTAAACTCCTTCCAGCCCCATTCCTGCACTGAAGAATGAAGTTCAGAGAATGGACTTTACTAAAATTTAAATCAAACAAAGCCTGTAACATGCTAAAAACAGATGATATGGCATAAGTTATATAACTAGGACTCATAATTATAATAAAGGTCTTACAATGTAGGACTAAATAGCAGCACTTACCTTCTGATAGAAGTATGAAATTTCTCATTGATTTGGAAAATGTGTCATGAAGCCAAGGAGTATGACTTTACATCATAGTCACACAGTTCTCTCCCTTGTTGAAGAGAGAAATAGCTATTTTCTGGAGGTATCATTGCTTGTGCCTCACAACAATTAGTGCTTTGAAAATCTAAGCTTCCTAATCAAGCCAGTCTCCTCAGTCTTAGACCTTTGAGAAAATGTAATTCAAAGTTTGGTAAAGTACTGAGAGATAAGACCTCAAGAGGGTCATGGAGAAGGAGTAACAAAAACAAGATTCACTTAACATCTATACTGGTCCTTTGAGAACAGATAATTGGAAGGAAATACTTCCATTCTGTTCAGACCAGTGTGTCCCACAGGGAAACCGGGTGCTCAGAGGTGGAGCAACAATGCTAACAGCATCTAATGAGCATAAAAAGGAGGAGTAATATCTCCTCTGGGGCAGACTCACAACATGTGCAACATTAGGCTGGAACAGGACATATTTGTTTCTTTTGGAGTCTGAAGTCTGACTCTAAGACTAGTGCTTCACTCCTTCCTGCTCTTTTGTCTGAGAACAGAGCTTCACTCTTCAACATTAACCATCCAGGAAGCAATTCAGACTTCTACAAGGAGCCCTTACTTTCAGAGACCCATCCAGGTGAGTCTGACAGTGCAGCAGCAGATGCTGTGGGAAGATTCAAGGAATTCATACCAAAATTTCTCTCTGAGGTAACCTGAGAGCCTAACCAGGGCAGCTCAGAGCTGAGAGACCACCATGTCTGTTTGCTAGTTAGGCGAACACATAGTTAATACATTTAGTATGCTAGATTAGTTTTATCCTAAGAACATTGCTGTTTTGGGCATAGAATTCATTTATATATTTATAGATGGATTTATGGGACTGGATGAAAATGTATTAATTTTGTGTGGTTAATTCTATCAGTTTGTCAAACTGTGTCTTCTCCGATTATTTTTAAACATAAACAGTTCTACATCTTTCATCATGGCAAAAACATTTTGCATTCAATTAATTATCTTTTCCATCCATTTTCTAAGCATAATCTCTTTATGTTTAATAGGTAGAAATTAAAACTGTAGATACTGCTTATGCAACTGCCTTTTAAAAGTATATTATTGTATTTTTATTTCCATACCCTTGTCCTTATATCTGGAATTGGAGGCTTATACTGATGTGATTAAAGTTTTCTGAAGGCGGTGGAGTGGAGGGAAGAGGGTTGGCTTTTCTTTTGTTTTACAATTTTATTCCACTTTATTGATACTATTATTTGAATACAAAATATTTAACCACATTCATTTTCCCTGCCATTTATTATATTATGAATGTACCATACCTTAAGGTTTTTTCCACATAAAAGCACACATTTATAAAACTACATAAATGAACAAAGTCAGTGAGCTCCCTGTTCATTTCACTTCACATTACAAGAGAAGGTCCAGTATAATGAAATAAGTGTGCTATAATATTGAATTCTTAGGGGTAAATATGTAAAGAAAGAAGGTCAATTGTTGTGGAATAAGCAGGATTTTATAAAAAATGTTCAGGGATGATTTGTAGGTTGACAAGGAACAGAACCAAGACTAGTGCCCATCCATCAGTTTTGTCACAAAAGAGATCAAAACTCAAAGCCAAAAATAGCAAAGGAGCCGAAACCGGTTATGGCTCAGTGGATAGAGCGTCGGTCTGCGGACTGAAGGGTCCCAGGTTCGATTCCAGTTAAGGGCATGTACCTTGGTTGCGGGCACATCCCCAGTAGGGGGCATGCAGGAGGCAGCTGATAGATGTCTCTCTCTCATCGATGTTTCTGACTCTCTATCCCTCTCCCTTCCTCTCTGTAAAAAATAAATAAAATATATAAAAAAAGAAAAAACAAAAATAGCAAAGGAAAGATGCTATTGAGCCAATAAACCACGAGAGTGATCTAGTAAACATGGAAAAGGTGCAGGAATCATAATTAGATCAGAGGCTGGGGAGGACACTTGAAGTCCCAGTCAGTGTGTGGTCTATGAGTCCCAGGTAACTTCAGCACCCACGCTGGCTCCCTCTTCTCTCTGCACTGGTCCTCTGCTGGGCTTTTCACTGATATTTATCCCTCATTATCAGAAAATGGCCTTTTAAGCTGTCCTTGCATTTATTGTGTTAAATCCCAGATTTGTTTCACTGTTTCCCAAAATAATGCATGCCTTTTACATTGTGACCCAGACACACACACACAAACACACACATACACACCTATGCGTGAGTGAACAAAGGGAGCCATGAAATGATTATGTATGTACCCTCACTGTGTATGATACACACTAACACTTTCTTTTGTGCATCTTTGATTCCATTCTATTTCATTCTTACAACTGTAATCCAAAACCCTAATGGCTCCTGATCTCAGAACATAAAGAACTTCCTCAAGCTTGTCCTCCACACCCGGCTTCATAGAATCCTATCATAGAATACATGTTTATCAGTCACACTAAACTAAATCTGAAGGGGAAGAATGAGGATGTATAACATGGTATGTGCCTCAGGTACTCACAGTCTAGCAAGGTACAAAGACATGGAATTAAATAAAAGTCTCAACATGGGTGCCCTAAAACTTAAGTAAGAGAATGAGAAAGCGACCTTTTCCTGTGCTAATGCTAGAAAAAGAAAGGTTCATGAAGGAGAGAATCCAGTCTCTCTGAAAGAAGAGTTGAAATTTGTAGAGTGAATTGGACTTAAAATTTTCAAAAAGACCAGTGTGGAGATCCCAAGCAGAGGAAAGCAAGCCCATAAAGGCTCTGAGCACTGAAGCTGTGGTGTCAGGTGAAGCTGGAGTCAAGATCTATGTTTAGGAGACCAGGGCTCTGTGAGGGTGGAGCTGGCTGAAGGTTCACAGACACTTGAACCACGTGTTTGAAGCTACAGGATTTTGTCTTCTATCTCCAGTGAGGTATGACTAAGGGAGGAATTTTAATCAGAATTCAATGATCAGCATTAAAGTTTTCTCTGTCAATGTGCATTTGGCTAGAAGGATGCCCACCTGTTAGATGGGAAAGATGACAGAGAACTGAAATATGTCTGTGGAATTGGAGACCGAGATGTTGGGAAGCAATATCTTCCCAACATTTGAGAGATAGAATAATCAGCCTCATCCCATCACAGTGGTAACCATTCATTTAACAACAAGAAGGAAGTACACCAAGCTCTCTATGTACAGCCTATTGGTTATCTACCCACCATATGGGCTGATGGATACTGCAATCTTTACCATCAGGTAAGAATATTAACAATTATTAGGCTGTAGCACTAACTAGTTTGCTCAGTGGATAGAGCATCAGCCTGACTCTAAAGAGTCCCAGGTTCAATTCTGGTGAAGGACACATTTCTGGGTTGCTGCCTCCAAACCCAGTAATGGCTGTGCAGGAGGCAATCAATCAATGATCCTTTCTCATCATGGATGTTTCTATCTTTCTCTCTCCTCCTTTCCTCTCTGAAATCAATAAAAATATGTTGATTACAAAAATACAAAAAGAGAACCTTAAAAGCAGCAAGAGAAAAGCAGTTAATTCCCTACAAGGTAACACCCTTATGACTCAGCTGATTTCTCAACAGAAACGTTGCAGGCTAGAAAAGAGTGATAAGAAATAATCAGTGATGAATATCAAGGACCTACAACAGAGATTACACCACTCACCCAAGTTACCATTTAGAATTAAAGGTCAGATAAAGAACTTCACATGCAACAAAAAGCTAAAGGAGTTCATCACCATCAAACCAGTATTATAAGAAATGTTGAAGGGTATTCTTTAAAAAGAAGAAAACCAAGAGTAGCAGGAGGAAGGAAGGAGAAGGAGGAGGAGGAGGAGGAAAAGCAGGAGAAAGAGATGGGAGAGGAGGAAAAAGAGAGATAAAGAAAAAAATCAAAAACATGAACAATAGAAAGACAATAAAAACATATCTATCAATAATTGAAACTAAAAATCAAGATAAATGAACAAAGAATCTAATGAACAAAATAAACTGATGAACAAAATAGAACTAGAGGCATGGAAACATGAAACACAATGATGGACCTCAGAGGGAAGGGAGAGAGTAGGAAAGAGATTAAACAAAGAACTTATATGCATATATGCATTACCTATGAATACAGACAGCAGGACGGGTGACGGCTTGAGGTGGAGTGAGAACTGGATAAAGGCGGTGATAGGGTGAAAAAGGGGGACATCTGTAATACTCTCAATTATAGTGATTTTAAAAAAACAAAAAACCTGTGTAATCCATGACCACCTTGAGGGAAAGGTCTGAGGAGGACAGAAATTCCTAATCAGAGATGCCATGGGTTGGGGTATGTGTATCAAAGGGGACGATATGTTGAAAAAATAGATATTGATTACTTTACTGCAAAATATAATTGTAGCATATCAGCTATGTTAGTAAAACCATTTGTTTAAAAATTGATCATGCTATTTTTTTCTTTACTGCCAGTCACCTACACAACATGAGACAAAACAATGATACCCCAATTTCAGAATTTATTCTCCTGGGACTTTCAGAGGAACCAGAACTGCAGCCCCTCGTATTTGGGCTTTTCCTCTCCATGTACCTGATCACTGTGTTGGGAAACTTGCTCCTCATCCTGGCCGTCAGCTCAGATGCCCACCTCCACACACCCATGTACTTCTTCCTCTCCAACCTGTCCTTGGTAGACATCTGCTTCACTTCCACCACCGTCCCTAAGATGCTGGCGAACATCCTGACACAGAAGAAAGTCATAACCTATACAGGTTGCATCACCCAGATTTATTTTTTCATACTATTTGCAGTGTTGGATGACATCCTCTTGACCGTGATGGCCTATGACCGCTTTGTGGCCATCTGCCACCCCCTGCACTACACAGTCATCATGAACCCCCGGCTCTGTGGACTGCTGGTTCTGGTGTCCTGGATCACAAGTGGCCTGAATTCTTTGTTACAAAGCAGAATGATATTGCAGCTGTCCTTCTGTAGAGACATTGAAATCACAAACTTTTTTTGTGAAATGAAACAGGTCGTCCAACTTGCATGTTCCGACACCTTTATTAATAACATGGTGATGTATTTTGTAACTGCACTACTTGGTGGTGGTCCCCTCGCTGGTATCATTTACTCTTACTTTAAGATAGTGTCCTCCATACGTGCAATCTCATCAACTCAGGGGAAGTATAAGGCATTTTCTACCTGTGCCTCTCACCTCTCAGTTGTCTCCTTATTTTATGGTACAAGCCTAGGGGTGTATCTCACCTCTGCTGCTTCCCAAAGCTCACACTCAAGTGCAGCAGCCTCAGTGTTGTATGCCGTGGTCACACCAATGCTGAACCCCTTCATCTACAGTCTGAGAAACAAAGACATAAAGATGGCTCTGAATAGGTTCTTGGGGATGGCTGGTATGAAAGGGACAATTCGTCTGGGGCTAAACAAGTGCCCTTGATTGCATGGCTCAACCCCTTGAAACCAGAAGTTGTGATTGATCATGTGGAGGAGAGCTGGATCCTTCTCTCTATTCCCAGGCATGTCCATTTTTTGTATTCATCTTCTCTATATAACACAAGTAATAACCCCTATTAAGCTTTTGCTATAATATATAGAGTTTTCTGTTTTAACAATTTTTATACAATCTCAAGAATTTTCTGAACCATGCTTCAGAAATATTTGGAAATTTCCATATCTTTCATGGGACAACTTGAGTTTCTCTAAAATAATTTCTTCTCAAGTGACATATATCATGTTAAGCCAGTGGTTGGCAGACTCATTAGTCAACAGAGACAAGTATCAACAGTACAATGATTGAAATTTCTTTTGAGAGCGAAATTTTTTAAGTTAAAGTTCTAATACCACTTCTTCAAAATAGACTTGCCCAGGCTGTGGTATTTTGTGGAAGAGCCACACTCAAGGAGCCAAAGAGCCACATGTGACTTGCGAGCAACGCTTTGCCAACCACCATGCTAAGCTATTTTCCTCTAGTTTTCCTGAAAAAATAATCAGGATTTATTACTCATATGGACAAAAGTACATCTGGCATCTAAGGACTTTTATTCCATTTTATTTTACAGGAAAATATGAAACCAGTTTTCACGTTGCATCTGTCATTCTTTTTGATATCACTATCTCTACCCAATAATGTAGATTTTAAATGTTGTTCCATTTAAGTCTCAGCCCATTGATTTAAATATATATATATATTCATTATAAATTCCTGGGACACTCTCGGGGGCCTTGAATTCTTGTGACACTGACCTGAGCCAATGTTGTGGCTGGACCAGCCCTTGTGGTTCTTACTCTGATTGCAAGTTGCACACAAGCAGCAACCTTCAGGGAACCTGGTAAAAGCAAAGTCCATTGTTCACAAATCCTGCTCGCCCACCTGCCTGAAATCTACACAGGAGGTCATAGGGAGAGGGGAGGGGAGAGTAGGAGGAAAAGGCAGAATGAGGAGGAGTAAGCAAAAGAGCGAGGAGAAGGAAGAAGAGGGGGGGTAGGTAGGAGAGAGAGAACACAGCTATGGTCTCTGCATCTATTACAGTCCAAGGGTAGGATGCATAGAGTTTCAAATTTTCACTCTTTCTTGGTGAATTTAAAACTTCAGAGCAGGTGTTATCGAGTGTAAAGTGAAAAGAAGAGTGGCTCATGAGGTCACTTATCTATGTTATCCAGGGCTTTCATAAGGAAAACTTCCTGGGCCAGGTAGCCTGGGTGCTTATCTGATAGTGTTGTCACACAGGTGGCCATATGTTTATTCAATATGGTTATCTTTCAAATGAATGCCTTGGAAATTAAAAGTTCAGTGTCAGGCAATTACATTACAAACATGCAACTCTGCTTTATAACTGGTCTCCTGGCTTTATGATGCTATTCAGCTCACTCTCCCCAATTCCTACTGTAGACACTGACAAAAATTGACTACCAACTGTACATCTACTAGTGAAGTCTACAAAGAAAGGCAATTTTCATCAGTTAATCTAATATGGCTTTAATGTCAGAGATGACCTGAAATATGAAGAGGCAAAATTGCTAAGCACTAATTTTGTTACAGTGCAAAGTATTGTGTTTCCTTTTTTAAAAAAATTTTCATTTTTTACTAGACGTCTGGTGCAAGACATTTGTGCACTTTGGTGGGGAGGATGGGTAAGGTGGACCCAGATCTAGAATTCTCTGCCGCTAGCAGTCGTGCGGACCTCCTTTCCACAGGCAGGTGCTGTGTCTTGACCCAAGGGATGCAGCCTCTGTGCCATGCGGTTTCCTCTGAACAAGACAACACAAAGGGAACATCTTGAAGTTCTCCCCATCCCAGATTCCTGATTTTACCGATCTCCTGGCTGAGAATTGTCTCAGCAGCTGTGTCTACTTTGTTAATTCAAGGTGGATGTTAACCGGTTTATTTGCTCATTCCATCTGGCCTGGAACACGTCTATCTATTCTGCCGCGTTTTTGTCTCTCCAGCTCAATCAAATATGAACACGAAGATTTTAAATATAATAATATTACCAAGATGGAGACAAAATGGCGGCAGAATAGACAGACGTTCCCTGACCCTTGCCCTGGAGCAGATAAGCTGAATATCTAAAACGAATAACATGCCACCTGAATTGGCGAAGGAGACTTAGCTGGTGAGACAGTTTGCAGCCGGGAAGAGCTTAGGACCCCTGGACAAAGGTAAAATCAAGCATCTGGGCAGGTGAGTCTGCCAGACCTTGAAGCCAGAGGGTCAGAGGGAACCCGCACAGCAACAAGCCACATCCCTGGGAACAGGCACAGGGTCTGCCTGTGGAAAGAAGGGCCACAGACTGCTGGACCGCAGGGGATTCTGGAACTGGTCCGCAGTCACCAAAGGCTGACCCCAAAGGGTGCAGCCTGAAGGGCTGGCCTGACCACCAGCACCAGCAGGAGAGGAGCACGCAGAGGACCAGTCTCTCCCCTCTCTGTGGCCTGAGCCTTTCTTCACTGAACCTAGTTCATAGGACCTTTGGACACAGACCCTTACTCGTGGCTGAGGTGAGGGAGAAGGTGCAGACTCTTGGAATTTGAGGAGAGAAAGGGATCCAGGAGAAGGGGCAGCCAGTCTGGCACTGAATCATTCCTGAGCCTGGGACCTGGGCAGCCATTTTGTCCTAAAGAGATAGCCCCTCCCTCCAGTTTTCAGGCAACCAATATAGCCACATCCAGATCCCACCCTGAATGGTACCAAGGATTTTTTAAAAAGTCTAAACAGTCCCGAGAGTCCAAAGGGACTGGTTTAAAGACAGTACAGAAGACTGGGATCTTAAGCTAGCCAAAGGAACGACACTTCACATTTTCATTTTTTTAAATTATTTATCTCTAATTTTCCTTTTTTTCCTTTGTATCCCTGTTTTTATTTGTTGCTTATTTTCTATTTCATTTTGCATTTTATTCCATCACTCTATTTTGTTTTATTTTTGTTTACTATTTTTTTATTATTTATACCATGTTTAAAATCAATTTTTTTGTAAATTTATTATTTCCTTCTCATTCTTTTTCTTCCTGTCTATCCATCACCTTTCTACTTCCTCTACACTGAACTGAGGACCTCCCCATATTCATCCAATTCTTAACCTTATTTTCTGTATATAAGCTCAGCCTCTCAAGAATACATATATCTGACAAATTAGGTCTCAAAGTGAAGGACATAACAAGAGATAAGGGAGGTCATTTCTTAATACTAAAGGGAGCAATCCAACAAGAAGAAACAACACTTGTAAACATATATGAACCCAATATAGGAGCACACAAATACATAAAAAACTCCTGGAGGATATCAAAAGAGAGATTGACAGTAATACATTTATAGTAGGAGACTTTAATACCCAGTGTAATCATTGGACAAATCTTCTAAACAAAAAATCAGCAAAGAAACATCAATCCTAAATGAGTCACTAGACCAGGTGGAATTAATTGACATCTTCAGAATATGTCACCCCAAAGCCACAGAATGTACATTCTTCTCAAGTACACATGGGTCATTTTCAAAGTCCGTATGTTGGGTCATAGGCAAGTCCCTTCAAATTCAAGAAGATAGAAATCATATCAAGCATCTTCTCCTATCACAGTGGCATAAAACTGGAAATCAACTACAATAAAAACAATACAAAGAAAACAAACACATGGAGACTAAACAGAATGCTATGAAACAATGACTGAGTAAACAGAGATAAAAGAAGAAATAAAAAAAATGATGACAACAAATGACAAAACACAACAATCCAAAATGTATGTGACACAGTGAAAGCAATCTTGAGAGGAAAGTTCATAGCTCCACAAGCCTACTGCAAAAAAAAAAAAAAAAAGAAACAATGGAAATAAATTACCTAACCCTACAACTCAGAGAGCTAGAAAGAGAGCAATAAGACAAGCCCAGTATAAGCAGAAGGAAGGAAATAGTGAAGATCAGAGCAGAGAAAAATGACATAGAGATAAAAGAAACAACACAAAAGATCAACAAAACCAAGACCTGATTATTTGAAAGGATAAACAAGATTAATGAACCTCTAGCAAGGCTCACCAAGAAGCAAAGAGAGTGGATTCAAATAAACAAAGTCAGAAATGAAAGAGGAGAAATAACAACAGACCCCACAGAAATGCAAAGGATTGTTAAAAAAAAATAATAAGAACAACACTATTCCAACAAACTGGAGAGCCTGGAGGAAATGGACATATTCCTAGAAAATTATAACCTTCCAAAACTCAATCAGGAAGAATCTAAAGATCTCAATAGGCCAATAACTATGGAAGAAATTGAAGCAGTCATTAAAAAGCTTCCAGCAAACAAAAGCCCGGGACCAGATAGCTACACAGGGGAGTTTTACCAAACATTCAAGGAAGAATTAAAACCTATTTTCCTCAGATTATTCCAAAAAATTCATGAAGATGAAACACTTCCAAACACCTTCTATGCATCACCCTAATACCAAAACCAGATAAGGAAAACACAACGAAAGAGAATTACAGGCCAATATCCCTCATGAACACAAACAGCAAGATCCTCAATAGAATTCTAGCAAATCAGATCCAGCAATACATCAGAAAGATGATACACTATGACCAATTAGGATTCATCCTAGGAATGCAAGGATGGTACAATATGCACAAATCAATAAACGTGATGCATCACATAAACAAATTGAGACATAAAAATCACACAGTCATATCAATTGATGCAGAAAAAGCAGTTGACAAAATCCAACACCCTTTCTTGATAAAAACTCTCAACCAGGTGGGAATAGAAGGATCATACCTCAACATAATAAAAACCATAGATAATAAACCCACAGCTTGCATTATACTCAATGTGCAAACTCTAAAACCATTTCCCCTAAGAGCAGGAACAAGACAGGGAGGCCCACTCTCACCACTCCTGTTCCATATAGTACTGGAAGCATTAGCCTTGCAATTACACAATAAGAATTAAAAGGCATTCAATTTGGAAAAGAAATAAAGCTGTCCTTATTTGCATATGATATAATATTGTACATAAAAAACCTGAAAGAATCCATCAAAAGGAGACACCAAGACAGCAGCATAGGTGAACACCTAAACTGCTGCCTCGCACAATAATTTCAAAACTTCAACAAAAAGACAGAATGGACATCATCCAGAACCACAGGAAAGCTTGCTGAGTGGAAATTCTACAATTAGAAGGAAAGAGACTGAGATGAGCTGCATGTATGGAGAAACACAAATAGAGAGGATGGGCGGCTATGTGCCTGGCTGGCTTCCCCTAGCGGGAGGGAGATGGAAACTCCCAACTGCACTGAACCCCAGTTCCAACTGCACTGAACTGCACTGACGGGCAAGACTCATGTGCAGCGAGTATGGACTTTCATGAAAAGGCAAGAGTGCAAAGAAACTTGGGGGAGCCACAAAAGGCAGAGGTCTGGAGGCCCACAAGCATGAATACACACACAATCGGCTGACTGCTGATTGTGCCATTAGCTTTGTCTAGCAGGAGGAAGTCAGAACCTCCCAATTGTGCTGAAATCCATCTCCTTCTGCACTGAACCCCAGTTTCAGGTGAGACCATGAAGATCCAGATTTATACCAATTCCTGGAGTGCACAGAAACTCAGGGAAGCTGGAAAGTCAGAGGTCTGGAAGCACACGAGTGCAACTGTGCAAAGAGAGGGCAGTAGCGATTATCAAGGGACACTGAGACCCAGGGGCCTCATAGGATAGGACTGACTAGAAGCAAGGCTGTCTGTTCAGCCCCTGAAACTCCACCCCATCGAAACTGAACAAAGAGGCTTTTGCAATTTTGCAAGTCTTGTATCATAAGACTGACTTCAGTAAAGAAGTTCTCCTGAAATACACACAGCTGGCTTGGAGGTCAATTCCCCCCAGTGATACCAACAATAATCAAGACTTAACTACAGCAAGGCTGTACACACAGTCCACAAAAAAGAGCACCAACAAAGTCCACCTCAGGTAACTGGGGAGGTGGGTCTACTGAGCCATATAGGACACTTAGCACACAAAGCTACACTATCAACTCAGGAAGCTGCAAAAATGTGGACCCAAAGGAACACATCACAAATGAAAGAAATGGAGGAAAACAAATGACTGGATATAGAATTCAAAACCACGGTTATAAGGTTTTTCAAGAATTTCCTAGAAAAGATGAATAAATTTAGCAAGATCCAAGAGTAGATGAAAAAGGACCAACTAGAGATGAAAAAGTACTAACTAGAAATTAAACGTACACTGACTGAAATTTAAAATATTATACAGAGACCTAACAGAAGACTAGAGGAATGCAAGAATCAAGTCAAAGATCTGAAATACAAAGAAGAAGAAAACACTCAACTGGAAAAGAAAAAAGAATCCAAAAATTTGAAGACAGTGTCAGGAGCCTCTGGGACAACTTCAACCATACCAACATCAGAATTATGTAGGTGCCCGAAGGAGAGAACAAGATACTGAAAACCTATTTGAAGAAATAATGACTAAAAACATCTCCCATCTGGTGAAAGAAATAGACTTACAAGTCCAGGAAGCACACAGAACCCCAAACAAAAGGAATCTAAATAGGACCACACCAAGACACACCAGAATTAAAATACCAAGAACAAAAGACAAATAGAGAATATTAAAAGCACCAAGAGAAAAACAATTAATTACCTACAAGGAAGCACCCATACGATTGTGAGATGATATCTCAACAGAAACTCTGCAGGCCAACTCAGAGTAGCAAGAAATATTCAAAGTGATGGATAGCAAGAACCTACAACCAAGATTACTCTACCCAGCAAAGCTATCATTCAGAATTGAAGGGCAGACAAAGAGCTTCACAGATAAGAAAAAGCTAAAGGAGTTCATCAACACCAAACCAGTATTATATGAAATGCTGAAAGGTACTCTTTAAGAAGAGAAAGTAGAAGAAAAAGGTAAAGTAAAAATTATGAACAATAAATACATATCTATCAACAAGTGAATCTAAAAATCAAGTAAATCTAAAAATCTGATGAACAGAATAAACTGGTGAATGTAATAGAATCAAAAGCATAGAAAGGGAGTGGACTGACAATTCTCAGCAGAAAGGGGTGAGGGGAGTGCAGGAAGAGACAGGACAAAAAGCATACACCTATGGTTGAGGAAAATGGGGGGTGAGAGCAGAGGGAGGGGTGGGAGCGGGTTGAGGGGAGCTATGCAGGTGGGGAAAGAGGAACAATTGTAATAATCTGAACAATAAAGACTTATAAAATAAAATTAAAAAGACTGCACCAAAAAACTAATAGGCTTAAATGAAGTCGGCAATGTAGCAGGATAAAAAATTAACGCCAAGGTATCTATGACATTTCTATACACTAATAGTGAACTTGCAGAATAAGAGACTAAAAAAATAATCCCATTTATCATCAAACCAAAAATATTAAGATTCCTAGGAGTAAACTTAATTAAGGAGGTAAATGACCTATATGAGGAAAACTACAGGACACTGAAAAAAGAGATAGATGGAAGAACATACCAGGTTCCTGGACTGGGAGAATCAACATCATTAAAATGTCCATATTACCTAATTCAATAGATAGATTCAATACATTTCCCATTAAAATGCCAATGGCATATTTTACAGATCTAGAAAGAACTCTCCAAAAATTCATCTGGAATAAAAAAAAAAAAAGACCCCAAATAGGTACAGCAATCCTGAGAAAGAAGAACAAAGTTGTGGGATCTTGATACCAGATTTCAAGCTGTATTACAAGCTACTGTTCTCAAAACTGCCTGGTACTGGTACAAGAACAGACATATACCCAAATCACTATGCTCAATTAATATTTGACAAAAAAGACATGAACATACAATGGAGTCAAGACAGTCTCTTCAATAAATGGTGGGATATTGGACAGATACATGCAAAAAAATGAAACTAGACCACCAACTTACACCATACACAAAAATAAACCTAACATGGATACAGGACTTAAACATAAGGCAGGAAACCATAAAAATACTAGAGGAATCCACAAGCAGATAAATCTGAGAGATATGCTGAAGCAATTTCTTCACCAATATTACTCCCAGAGCAATGAAAACTAAAGAGAAAATAAACAAATGGGACCACATGAAAATAAAAAGCTTTTTCACAGCAAAAGAAACCATCAATAAAACAACAAGAAAGCCCACTATATGGGAGAATATATTTGCAAATACTATCACTGATAAAGATTTAATCTCCAACATCTATAGGGAACTTATACAACTTAATAAAAGGAAGATAAATGATCCAATAAAAAATGGACAAAGGACCTAAATAGAACCTTTTAGAAATAGAAAAAAAACACAGAAGAAAACCCAAGAGACATAGGAAAACATGTTCAAAGTCTCTAATAATCCAAGAGATGCACATCAAAATGACAATGTGGTATCATCTCACACCTGTCAGAATAGCTATCATCAACAAATCAACAAATGACAAGTATAGGCGAGGATGCGGAGAAAAAGGAACCCTTGTGCACTGCTATTGGGAATGCAGACTGGTGCAAGCAACTGTGGAGAACAGTATGGAGTTCCCTCCAAAACTCCCATTTGACCCAGTAATCCCACTTCTAGGAATAAATCCCAAGAAACTAGAAACACCAACCAGATAGGATATCTGCATCCCTATGTTCATGGCAGCACAATTCACCATAGCTAAGATTTAGAAACAACCTAAATCCCCATCAGCAGATGAGTGGATTAGAAAACCATGGGACATCTATACAATGGAATACTATGCTGTGGTTAAAAAAGAAGAAGAAGAGGAAGAAGAGGAAGGAGAAGAAGAAGAAGAAGAAGAAGAAGAAGAAGAAGAAGA
>JAAGEH010000343.1:949456-974909 GCA_011751065.1 Lasiurus cinereus
AGAAGAAGAAGAAGAAGAAGAAGAAGAAGAAGAAGAAGAAGAAGAAGAAGAAGAAGAAGAAATTCTTACCATTTGCAGCAGCATGGAAGAACCTGGAGAGCATTATGTTAAGTGAAATAATCCAGGCAATAAAAGAAAAATACCACATGATCTCACTCTTTTATGGAAAATAAAGAACATTATAAACAGATGAACAAAAAGATAGATACAGAGGCAGTAAAGCACTCAACAGATGTCAAATTACAGCGAGAAGGCTAGGGAGTGTTGGGCAGGGTAGAAAGAGATCAACCAAACGACTTGTGTGCCTGCATATAAGCACAACCAATAGACACAAGACATTGGCCGGGGGTGGGGGTGGGGGTCATGAGGGCATGTGACAGGAAATAGGGGAGGCTGGAGGAAGGTCAATGGGGGAAGAAAAAATATATATATATATCTATATTTATGGATAGATATATAGAGAGATATATATAGATATATATAGAGAGAGATATATATATATAGATATATATATAGATATATATATATACTAATATATATAATACTTTAAACAATAAAAAATTAAATTAAATTTAAAAAGGAAACAAAAATCACAAAGCCAAAAATAAGGAAAGATTCTATTGAGCCATTTAACCACCTGAGTGACCTAATAAACATGGCATAGGTGCAGGAATCACAATTGGAAGAGAGGCTAGGGAGGATGCTCTGATGAGGCCAGTGGCCCAGTGAAGGTCCAGTTGGTGTATGGTTCCTTGATTCCAAAGTAACTTCAGCACCCACGATGGTTCCCTCTTCTCTCTGCACTGGCCCTCTACTGGGCTCTTCACTATTATTGCTTTTCCTTTTAAGCAGTTCTTGCATTTCTTATGTTGAATTCCCTATCTGTTTTACTGTCTCAAAATAAGACACGCCTTTCACATTGTTATCCAGCATTTTTGCACTCTTGCACGTGCGCGCGCGCACACACACACACACACACACACATAAACATACACACAAATGAATAAAGGGAACCATGAATGATTATGTAAATACCCTCACCGTGTATGACACACTCTAATACTTTATTTTGTGCCTCTTTGATTCCATTCTATTTCATTCTTACAACTGTAGTCTGACACCCTAAGGGGTCCTGATCTCAGAATATGGAGAGCACTCCTCAAGCTTGTCCTCCACACCCAGCTTCATAGAATCCTGTCATAGAAAACATGTTTATTCAGCCACACTAAACTAAATCTGAAGCGGGGAATGAGTTTGTATAACATGCTGTATGCCTCAGGTATTCACAGTCTAACAAGGAACAAAGACATGTGATTAAATAAAAATCTCACCATGGATGCTCTAACACTTAGTAATCTACCTGTCCTAAAGTTAGAAAAAGAAAAGGTTAGTGAAGGAGCAGAAACAGTCTCTCTGAAAGAGGAAGTTGGCATTTGGAGGAGAAATTTAAATAAGAGAGTTCAATGATCGGCTTTACAGTTCTCTCTGAGTCAATGTGAATTTTTGGCTAAAGGGATGCCTGCCTGTTAAATGGAAGAGATGACAGGGAAGGGAAATATCTCTGTGGAATTGGAGCCACGATGTTGGAAAGCAATTAATACATTTGAGAAGCAGAAGAAAATAATCAGCCTCATCCCATCATAGTGGTAACTATTTATTTACCAACAAGAAGGAAGTACATCAAGCTCTCTACAATATATTGATTACCTGTCCACCATCATAGGCTGATGGATACTACAGTCTTCATCATCAGGTGAGGATATTAACAATTATTAAGCTGTAGCCGTAACCAGTTTGGCTCTGTGGACAGAGCATGGACCTGGAACTGAAGGGTCTAGGACACAATTCTGGAGTGGGCTTGATCCCCAGTAAGGGGTGTGCAGAAGGAAGCCCATCAATGATCCTCTCTCATCACTGATGTTTCTATCTCCCTCTCCTTCTCCCATCTCACTTAAATCAATAAAAATATATTTTACAAAAAGACAAAGAGAGAATCTTAAAAGCAGAAGAGAAAAGCAGTTAGTTACCTACAAGGGAGCACCCATAACTCTGATTTCTCAACAGAAACGATGAAGGCCAAAAGGGAGTGGTAAGAAATATTCAGTGATGAATATCAAGGACCTATGACCAATATTACTCTACCCAGCAAGCCATCATTTAGAATTGAAGGTCAAATAAAGAGCTTCACATACAAGAAAAAGCTAAAGAAGTTCATCACCACCTAGACAGTACTATAGAAAATGTTGAAGGGTATTCTTTAAGAAGAAGAAGAAAAAGAAAAAAAGGATTAAGAAAAAGAAGAATGAGGAGGGGGATAAAAGAGGGGACAAAAGAGCAGAGGAAAAAAGGAGAAGGAAAAAGATAGGCAATATGAAGAATAGAATGGCAATAAAAACCTATCAATCAATAATTGAAACTAAAAATCAAAGTAAATGAATAAGGAATTTAATGAAAATAAATAAATTGATGAACGAAATAGAACCAGAGGCATAGAAACATAGAACAGACTGACAAATCTCAGAGGGAAGGGGGAGAATAGAGAAGAGATTAACCATAGAACTTATATGCACATGTGCATTACCTATGGACACAGACAATAAGATGGTGAAAGCCTGCGGAGAGACGGGAACTGGGTGAAGGCGGTAATGAGGTGGAAAAAGGAGGACATCTGTAATACTCTCAATAATAAAGATTTTAAAACAAACGATCCAAAAAAATAAAATCTGTGTAGGCCATGGCCACCTTAGGGAAAAGGTCTGAGAAGGACAGAAATTCCTAATTAAAAATGTCATGGGTTGAGGTGTGTATATTAAATGGGATGATATGTTCAAAAACAGATATTGATTACTGCTAAATGTAATTGTAGAATTTCAATGCGGAAACAAAGGAAGAGATCACAAAGAAAAGAAATGGAGGAAAACAAACAACTGGGATATAGAGTTCAAAACCACAGTTATAAGGTTTTCAAGAATATCCTAGAAAAGTTGGATAAATTTAGCGAAACTCAAGAGGAGATGAAAAAGGACCAACTAGAGAGAAAAAGGACCAACTAGAAATTAACATACACTGACTGAAATAAAAAAATATTATACAGAGACCTAACAGCAGACTAGAGGAAGGCAAGAATCAAGTCAAAAATTTGAAATATAAAGAATCAGAAAACACTCAACTGGAAAAGCAAGAAGAATAAAGAATCCAAAAATGTGAAGATAATGTAAGGAACCTCTGGGACAGCTTCAAGAGTACCAACATCAGAATTGTGGGGGTGCCAGAAGAAGAGAGAGAGCAAGACTGAAAACTTATTTAAAGAAATAATGACTGAAAACTTCCCACATCTGGTAAAAGAAATAGACTTACAAGTCGAGGAAGCACACAGAACTCCATATAAAAGGAATCCAAAGAGGACCACACCAAGACACATCATAATTAAAGTACCAAGAGCTAAAGACAAAGAGAGAATATTGAAAGCAGCAAGAGAAAAACAGTTCATTACCAACAAGGGAGCACCCATACCACTGTCAGCTGATTTCTCAACAGAAACGATGCAGGCCAGATGGGAGTGGCAAGAAATATTCAATGTGATGAATAGCAAGAACCTACAACCAGGATACTCTATCCAGCAAAGCTGTCATTCAGAATTGAAGGGCAGATAAAGACCTTCACAGAGAAGAAAAAGCTAAAGGAGTTCATCAACTCTAAACCAGTATTATATGAAATGCTGAAAGGTACTCTTTAAGAAGAGGAAGAAGAAAAAGGTAAAAGACAAAAAATTATGAACAACAAATACATATCTATCACACTATTATATGAAATGCTGAAAGGTACTCTTTAAGAAGAGGAAGAAGAAAAAGATAAAAAATTATGAACAAATACATATCTATCAACGAGTGAATCTAAAAATTAAGTGAATTAAAATTTGATCAACAGAATAAACTGGTGAATATAATAGAATCAGGAGCACAGAAAGGGAGTGGACTGATAATTCTCAGGGGGAAATGGGTGAGGGATGTACAGGGACAGACTGGACAAAAATCATACACCTATGGATGAGGTCAATGGGAGGGAGGTAAGGGTACAGGGAGGGTTGGGAGCTGGGTGGTGGGGAGCTATGGAGAGGGAAAAAGAGAAACAAATGTAATAATCTGAATAATAAAGATTTAATTAAAAATAAAAGATTTTCAATTTTGTTAGTAATAGCCAATTGTTTAAAAAAAAGATCATGCTATATTTTTTCTTTCCTACAAGTCACCTATACCACATGGGACGAGGCAATGATAGCCCAATTTCAGAATTTCTTCCTCTGGGATTTTCAGACGAACTAGAACTCAGCCTCTCATATTTGGGCTTTTCCTCTTTATGTACTTGATCACTGTGTTGCAAAACCTGCTCATCATCCTGGTTGTCAGCTCAGACTCCCACCTCCACACACCCATGTACTTCTTCATGTCCAAACTTTCCTTCTTAGACATCACTTCCCACCACCATCCCAAAGATGCTGCTGAACATCCTGACACAGAACAGAGTCATAACCTATGCAGGCTCCATCAAGTTGTATTTTTTCTTACATTTTGCAGGACTGGATGACTCCCTTCTGGTTATGATGGCCTATGACAGGTATGTGGCCTTCTGCCACCCCCTGCACTATGTGATCATCATGAACTCCCAATTAATAAATGGACTGCTCGTTCTGATATCCTGGATTATGGGTGCCCTGACATCCTTGTTACAAAATTTATTAATGTTGCCATTGTCCTTCTGTATGGATTTAGAAATTCCCCACTTTTTTTGTCAATCTTCTTGTCAAACTTGCCTGTTGTGATACCTTTCTTAATAATATAGTGATGTATTTTGTAGTTGTGCTACTGGGTGATGATCCTCTCACTGGTATCATTTACTCTTACTCTAAGATAGTGTCGTCCCTTCATGCAATCCCATCAGCGCAGGAGAAGTATAAAGCCTTTCTACATGTGCATCTCACCTCTCAGTTGTCTCCTTATTTTATGGTACAAGCTTAGGAGTGTATCTCAGCTCTGCTGCTACCTACGGATCACACTCAACTGCTGCAGCTTCTTTGATGCATGCCATGGTCACACCCATGCTGATACTCTGCATCCACAGTCTCAGGAACAAAGACATAAAGAGGGCCCTGAAAAGAATCTATGGAATGGCACGTACAAAATGGAGAATCATCTTGACAGAAAACCAGAAATTGAGATTCTTTCATCAGATTGTTGTTTTCAGACTTCTTCCTTGTACTCTGTTCTAGAATTTCCTTTGTTTGTTTCAACTCTCCTATACAATTTAAGTAATCATTTTACTAAGCTTTCTTCTTTGTCTGTTATATAGACAGTTGTTCCCTTTGCCTTTTTTTAACTTTACAACATTTTTTTCAACCTTGATTAGAAATATTTGGAACTTTTCATTTAATTCACTGGCAACAGTGATGTCTTAATAATAATTTCTTCTCCATTTTATTCTGAGGGGGAATCCAAGATGGCGGCATAGGTAAACACCTACACTGCTGCCTCACACAACAATTTCAAAACTACAACTAAAAGACAGAATGGACATCATCCAGAACCACAGGAAAGCTGGCTGAGTGGAAGTTCTACAACTGGAAGAAAAGAGGGGGGCTCACGGAGACCCAGAGGAGCTGCAAAAAGCCGAGGTACGGAGACACGCGTGAGGAGAGAGCGGGTGCCGGAGTACTTGGCTGGCTTTCTCTGGTGGGAGGGAAACGGAGACTCTCAAAGGCATTGAACCCCTTATCCTATGACACTAAACCCCAGATCCAGCCAAACTCATACGGGGGGAGTTTGGAATGTGAAAAGGGAGAAGTGCACGGAAATTTAGGGGAGTAGCAAAAGATCAAAGGCCTGGTGGCGCGCACAGCACTGTGCGCAGGACAGACTGCTGATTGTGCAGCTGGCTTTCACAAGAGGGCAGGAAACAGACCCTCCCAACTGTGCCACTTCTGACTCCACTAAGCCCCTGTTTCAGGCGAAACCCTGGAGACCTAGACTCATGTGGTGCTGGCGCACAGGGGAGCTGGAAAGCAGCGGTTAGAGGCACTGCGAGGCGCGCACACAAGGACCGCTCCAGCCATTACCCAGTCACGTGAGACTCAGGGGCCGTGGAGGGCGGGGCCGACTGGAAGGCAAGGCAGTCCCTTAAGCCCTGAGACTCCACCCAGCCCAAGCTCAATAGAGGCTTCTTCGGTTTTGCATCTGGTATCATAAGGGTGAATCCAACACAGAAGTTTCCCCGGCATAGTGAAAATGCCGAGACAAGGGAAGGGATCACAAACAAAACAAATGGAGGAAAAAAAACGACTGGATATAGAGTTCAAAACCACACTTATAAGGTTTTTCAAGAATATGCTGGAAAAGTTGGATAAATTTAGTGAGACCCAAGAGGAGATGAAAAAGGTCCAACTAAAGATGATAAACGACCAAATAGAAATTAAACATACACTGACTGAAATAAAAAAATAGTATACAGAGCCCTAACAGCAGACTAGAGAAAGGCAAGGATCAAGTCAAAAATTTGAAATATAAAGAAGCAGAAAACATTCAACTGGAAAAGCAAGAAGAGAAAAGAATCCAAAAATGTGAGGATAATGTAAGGAGCCTCTGGGACAGCTTCTAGCGTACCAACATCAGAATTGTGGGGGTGCCAGAAGAAGAGAGAGAGCAAGATACTGAAAACCTATTTAAAGAAATAATGACTGAAAACTTCCCACATCTGGTAAAAGAAATGGACTTACAAGTCCAGGAAGCACACAGAACCCCAAATAAAAGGAATCCAAAGAGGACCACACCAAGACACATCATAATTAAAATACCAAGAGCAAAAGACAAAGAGAGAATATTAAAAGCAGCAAGAGAAAAACAGTTCATTACCAACAAGGGAGCACCCATACGACTGTCAGCTGATTTCTCAACAGAAACGATGCAGGCCAGACGGGAGTGGCAAAAAATATTCAACGTGATGAACAGTAAGAACCTACAACCAAGAATAATCTATCCAGCAAAGCTATCATTCAGAATTGAAAGGCAGATAAAGACCTTCACAGAGAAGAAAAAGCTAAAGGAGTTCATCAACTCTAAACCAGTATTATATGAAATGCTGAAAGGTACTCTTTTAGAAGAGGAAGAAGAAAAAGGTAAAAGACAAAAAATTATGAACAACAAATACACATCTATCAACAAGTGAATCTAAAAATTAAGTGAATTAAAAATTTGATCAACAGAATAAACTGGTGAATATAATCGAATCAGGAGCACAGAAAGGGAGTAGACTGATAATTCTTAGGAGGACAAAAATCATAAAGCATCAAACAGACTGTGAAATTACAGCAGAAAGATTAAAGTTAGGTGAGGTAGATAAGTGATCAATCAAAGGACTTGTATGCATGCATATAAGCATAACCAATGATCACAGACACTGGGGGGTTGGGGTATGCCTGGAAGGGAGGGGGGTCAATGGGGAGATATGTATAAAAAATTAATAAAAATTAATTTTAAAAATAATAATAATAATAATTTCTTCTCAAATAACATATCATTGTATGTAATTTGTTCTGGGTTCACCATGTTTTATAGAAAATAGGGAAGGACAAATGAGCTATTAAAACAGAGGGGGGGAAAGGTTATTTGGGGGCCATGACATTTTTCATTTGGGGTAAGTGGAGAAGAAGGATTTCTATCATACAGATTCCCTCTTCAGTGAGAGATGGGGAAGGCCCATGTGACAGATTACTTTACTGGTGCTTGACCAGAAATTGAAGGCTGGTTGATTAAAATTAAACTTCTGGGAAAGGTTGAAACTTCCATTAAATCCAATATGAAGGAGAATCCAAGATGGCGGCATAGGTAAACACCTACACTGCTGCCTCACACAACAATTTCAAAACTACAACTAAAAGACAGAACGGACATCATCCAGAACCACAGGAAAGCTGGCTGAGTGGAAGTTCTACAACTAGAGGGAAAGAGAGGGACTCACGGAGATCTAGAGGAGCTGCAAAAAGCTGAGGTATGGAGACGCGCGCGCTGAGAGAGCAGGTGCCGGAGAACCTGGCTGGCTTCCTCTGGCGGGAGGGAAACGGACACTCCAAACGGCATTGAACCCCTTATCCTACGACACTAAACCCCAGATCCAGCCGAAACTCATACAGGGGGAGTTTGGACTGTGAAAAGGGAGAAGTGCACGGAAATTTAGGGGAGTCACAAAGGATCGGAGGTCTGGTCGCGCAAGGCACCACGCGGAAGACAGATTGCTGATTGTGCCGCTGGCTTTCGCAAGTGGGCGGGAGACAGACCCTCCCAACTGTGCCACTTCTGACTCCACTAAGCCCCTGTTTCGGGCGAAACCCTGGAGACCTAGACTCCTGTGGTCCTCGTGCTCAGGGGAGCTGTAAAGGCAGCGGTTAGAGGCACTGCAGGCACGCACACAAGGACCGCCCCAGCCATTACCCAGTCACGTGAGACTCAGGGGCCGGGGAGGGCGGGGCCGACTGGAAGGCAAGGCGGTCCCTTACGCCCTGAGACTCCACCCCTCCCAAGCTCAACAGAGGCTTCTGCGGCTGAATCCAGCACAGAAGTTTCCCCTGCATAGTGAAAATGCTGAGACAAGGGAAGGGATTACAAGCAAAAGAAATGGAGGGAAAAAAACGACTGGATATAGAGTTCAAAACCACGCTTATAAGGTTTTTCAAGAATATGCTAGAAAAGATGGATAAATTTAGTGAGACCCAAGAGGAGATGAAAAAGGACCAACTAGAAATTAAACATACACTGACTGAAATAAAAATTATTAAACAGAGTCCTAACAGCAGACTAGAGAAAGGCAAGGATCAAGTCAAAAATTTGAAATATAAAGAAGCAGAAAACATTCAACTGGAAAAGCAAGAAGAGAAAAGAAAAGAATCCAAAAATGTGAAGATAATGTAAGGAGCCTCTGGGACAGCTTCAACCGTACCAACATCAGAATTGTGGGGGTGCCAGAAGAAGAGAGAGAGCAAGACAGTGAAAACCTATTTAAGGAAATAATGACTGAAAACTTCCCACATCTGGTAAAAGAAATAGACTTACAAGTCCAGGAAGCACACAGAACCCCAAATAAAAGGAATCCAAAGAGGACCACACCAAGACACATCATAATTAAAATACCAAAAGCAAAAGACAAAGAGAGAATATTAAAAGCAGCAAGAGAAAAACAGTTCATTACCTACAAGGGAGCACCCATACGACTGTCAGCTGATTTCTCAACAGAAACGATGCAGGCCAGACGGGAGTGGCAAGAAATATTCGACGTGATGAACACCAAGAACCTACAACCAAGAATAATCTATCCAGCAAAGCTAATATTCAGAATTGAAGGGCAGATGAAGAGCTTCACATAGAAGAAAAAGCTAAAGGAGTTCATCAACTCCAAACCAGTATTATATGAAATGCTGAAAGGTACTCTTTTAGAAGAGGAAGAAGAAAAAGGTAAAAGACAAAAAATTATGAACAACAAATACACATCTATCAACAAGTGAATCTAAAAATTAAGTGAATTAAAAATTTGATCAACAGAATAAACTGGTGAATATAATAGAATCAGGAGCACAGAAAGGGAGTAGACTGATAATTCTCAGGAGGACAAAAATCATAAAGCATCAAACAGACTGAAATTACAGCAGAAAGATTAAAGTTAGGTGAGGTAGATAAGTTATCAATCAAAGGACTTGTATGCATGCATATAAGCATAACCAATGATCACAGACACTGGGTGGTCGGGGTATGCCTGGGAGGGAGGGGGGCAATGGGGAGCTATGTATAAAAAATTAATAAAAATTAATTTTTAAAAAATCCAATATGAAATCTAGATTTAGCATGATGGTTTTTTAACTGGAGTGATGCCATTTTCTCCCTGTGGTTTTCTCGTTAACAATAGTATGCATATTAACAACATTAAACACAGAATATCAATAAACAATACAATTACATGTCATTTTATTAATTTATTTGAGCCTTATGTTATCACAGATTCAAAAATCTTCCCATTTTTTTGTGCCTTTTTCAATATTTTTAGCAATATTTTGTAGTTTATTTCTAGGTATTTAATTCTTTTTGATGCAATTGGGGGAAGGTCAATGGAGGGAAAAAAGAGATATAGGTACTACTATTTGTAATACTTTAAATAATAAACTAAAAAAGAAATGGCATTGTTCTTTTAATATCTCTTCTGTTTATATAGATGCAAACAATTATTATATATTTATTTTGTATCGTTGAACCTATTTATTGGATCTAAATAATTTTTTAAATAATTTATTGGAGTGTAACATAAAATAAACTGAACATATTTAACAGCAATATTTCTGAGTTAATGGAGTTATGCAAAAATTAAGAGTACATACTGCATAAATTCATATACATAACTCAAAAAAAACAAAAGCTTTAATATCTTTGTTATATAATTGTA
Source organism: Lasiurus cinereus (assembly GCA_011751065.1). Lineage (NCBI taxonomy): Eukaryota > Metazoa > Chordata > Mammalia > Chiroptera > Vespertilionidae > Lasiurus > Lasiurus cinereus. The sequence goes on from JAAGEH010000343.1 coordinate 959,930, forward strand.
AAAAATGTAATTAACCTCTTCCTCTGTCTCCCTATTTCTGCTGCTGATGTGGAACAATAAACCTAGTTCTGGTAGATATTGCTAGAAATAAATAAAATGTTTTTTTATTCATAGAGTATGTCTAATAACTCTTCCTACATAGAAAGTGTATATACATATGATTTTCTTTCAAATAAACACAACACATGAAGACATAACACAGACACATTAATATTCTCACCTTTAATGTTGAAAGAAAATTTTAAAGAAATTTGGTGACAATAGAAATTAAAGAATAAATGATTAAATTAATATGAAACTAAAATAATTTAGAAATTTAGATACAATGATATAACGTAGAAGGTTGATCATAATTTTGTAATGAATTACATTTCTTATATTAACGCACAAAGACCTCAAAGTCTGAACCACATTTACTTCTGTAACTGAAGAGTTTGTCCACCAGGCACCAGGTGAGTCACACACACTGAACATTAGATAGGTAGAGGAGAGATTAGATTATTAGATTCACTTTATTGGCAGCCCTGTGCAAGGAGAATGGGAAAGCTAGTGATCAAAACTTAAACTTACCTATTTAAAGAAATAATGACTGAAAACTTCCCACATCTGGTGAAAGAAATAGACTTACACGTCCAGGAAGCACACAGAACCCCATATAAAAGGAATCCAAAGAGGACCACACCAAGACACATCATAATTAAAATACTAAGAGCAAAAGACAAAGAGAGAATATTAAAAGCAGCAAGAGAAAAACAGTTCATTACCTACAAGGGAGCACCCATACCACTGTCAGCTGATTTCTCAACAGAAACGATGCAGGCCAGGTGGGAGTGGCAAGAAATATTCAATGTGATGAATAGCAAGAATCTACAACCAAGAATAATCTATCCAGCAAAGCTATCATTCAGAATTGAAGGGCAGATAAAGAGCTTCACAGATAAGAAAAAGCTAAAGGAGTTCATCAACTCCAAACCAGTATTATATGAAATGCTGAAAGGTACTCTTTAAGAAGAGGACAAAAAATTATGAACAACAAATACGTATCTATCAACAAGTGAATCTAAAAATTAAGTGAATTAAAAATTTGATGAACAGAATAAACTGGTGAATATACTAGAATCAGGAGCATTGAAAGGGAGTGGACTGATAATTCTCAGGGGGAAAGGGGTGAGGGGTATACAGGGAGAGACTGGACAAAAATCATACACCTATGGATGAGGTCATCGGGAGGGAGGGAAGGGTGGGAGCTGGGTGCTATGGAGGGGAAAAAAAGAAAAACAAATGTAATAATCTGAATAATAAAGATTTAATTAAAATTTTTAAAAAAAACTTAAACTTGTAGTTCCTTTACTGGCCGTTGGTCTTAAAGGGTGAAATTGGGGGTAGAAGTGAATGGGTGATCAGCTCATGTGTTATATATTCTGATTGGTTGGAGCAGGTGTCACAATCAGATATTTTAGGAGTTGTGATCATCAGTCATCCAAAGTCAGCTAGTCTGGGGTTTATGTGACTGTGGTCCATGAGAGTCAGTGGTTTTTATCTAGTAGAACATTTTAGTTCTTATAAAACCAACTCAAGGTATATGTCACTATGTTATCACAGATTTCAGAGAGGGTACTAGTGCCAAAGAACCCTAACTTATTTCTGAAAAAAGTTAGTTTGCTGAATATAAAAAAAGGAACTCAGGTCTATTTCCTTGCAAATGAAACATTGGGGGTACAGGATTTGGTTGAGAAGGGATTCTGGCTTGGTTTCAATTTTATGAATTGGGAATTCACTAGATCTGTTAATAGAGCAGAATCACCAAATTGACTTTAGATATTTTTCTTCTACTTAATGTAAAATTTTGACAAAAATGACTTTAACAAAGAAAGCTAATAGAATAGATTAACAATGATGGGTATTGATTGCATCAATGACCCCTATCAATGGACTCCTTGTATTCCCTCGCGTTGCAATATGACTTCCACTACCACCCCCCATAATAGATTGAGTCTATTTTGCCAACCACTTGAATCTTATGGATTTCTTTGACCGGAATAATGTGGTAGAAGTGATGTTGTGCTAATTCTGAGCCTTCACATACATGTCTCTTTGAATACAGCCATGGCTGTGTAAACAAGCCCAGACCATCTAGAATAAGCCTCCAGTCCCAGTGTTCCAGCTGAAGCCACTAGACAAGCCTACCATCAATCAATCCAAAACTTGTGTGAGAGATTCATCCAAGGTCGTCCAAACCACTGCCCTGACCAGAAGTATAAGAAATACCAGATCCTCCCAGTGATCCCTACTTACACACTTCAAGTTACACAAAAATCACTAGCTGGCACAATAACTTTATTAACTAAAATTGAGAAAATTGAGGAACCTGAAGTTCAAGCAAATTGCCCAAGGTCATAAAACTAGTTAAGTGCTGAAACTGGGACACCAACACAGGCTACTTAGCTCCAGAGTCTGCTCTCCTAATCAGTATTCATTCTTCTGCTGCTGCTATAGTAATGCATGAAACGGTGTTCTTATTCCTAAGATATAGTTCCACCAATTATGCAACTACATTCAGAATCCAATCCCAACCTGGGGCAATTGATTGGCCCCTACTATAGCCATCTTGACCAATTATGAGACCAGCAAGATCTCAATCTTGCTGGATGGGAGGCACTTTATATGTATAAGTCAGTGGCATTTACAGATAAAATTCCAATGTCTTAACACTTGAGGGTTGAAGAGTCATTTGGTTACAAAAAAATAGAACAAACCTAAAATTTCTGTGAAACTGCCTAAGATCCTGATAAACCAAAGCCATTTTGAGGAAGTAAAAACAGCTGAGACCAGTTTGGCTCAGTGGATAGAGCATTGGCCTGCGGACTGAAAGGTCCCAGGTTTGATTCCAGGCGGAGAGCATGTACCTTGCTTGAGGGCACAACTCCAGTAGAGGGCATGCAGGAGGCAGCTGATGTCTCTTTCTATCCCTCTCCCTTCCTCTCTGTGAAAAATCAATAAAATATATTTTTTAAAAGAGAGAGAGAGAAAGCAAAACAAAGCTGAAGGCAATCCATTTGAAATTCCCAGATTTCAAATTATATTATAAAAGCTATAGTAATAAACGCAGTATAGTACTGGCAAAAAACAACAACAGACACATAGATAAATGGAAAAGAATAAAGAGACAAGAAATAAACCCACATATATAAGGTCATTAATTTAGGAGAAAGGAGCCCACAATGTTAAATGAGGAAAGGACAGTATCTCCAATAAACTGTGCTGGGAAAACTGGACAACCAGAGGCAAAAGAATGAAACTGGGTCATTATTGTAAGGATTCAGAATGAGTCACCCCAAGACATGCATTTGGATTATTTTTAAGCTGAAGGCAACTGAGATCTTAGGAGTCCAAGAGGAACTTTTACTACTCCCTTAAAGAATTTAAATTTTGGCCTTAGCAGGCTTGGCTCAGTGGATAGAGCATGAGCCTGCGGACAGGGGGGTCCCACGTTCAATTCCAGCCAAAGGCACATGCCTGTATTGTGGGCTTGATCCCCAGTGGGGGGCATGAAGGAAGCAGCCGTCAATGATTCTCTCTCATCACTGATGTTTCTATCTCTCTCTCCTCCCTTCCTGTCTGAAATCAATAAAGAAATATATCTTAAAAATATATAAATAAATAAAAGTATTTAAATTTTGGTTCTTGCCAATAATAACAGTCATCATCAGAAATAACATTTATGACATATACCAGTACACAGGGCAGGGCAAAGTTCCAATTACTGAACATCTGCTCTTCTCATTTTCCTGCAATGTCCTTCCTTCGTTCTGAAGCCTCAGGAGCTTTACCTCATCTTTAGCTCAGAATGTCATATATACACTACCTCACTGCTCTTCTTTTCTCTGAACCTCTCATGTATGTTTCCAAGTAGATTCCACTGGAAGATAGATATTTGATAATCAAGTTTTGCCAGGAAATATGGTAGCTTTTCTGGATGCTCAGCTAAATACAATATTGAAACCTGGAAATTAGGTATAAAGTACAGAAGCATGTGTGAGCAAGTTTTTATTTCAAATAAATCCATCAAAAATAATCATTTTGCCAAATGCATGACACAGCTACTACATAAGCACTCATGTTGCCTTCACCCATGAAGTTTCCATTGTATTTTAAATTTAATGATTTTTTGGAATAATTAATATATGCAATTTTATTTTTAATTAGAAACATTTTCAAAACAAGCAAAGGGAGAAACTTCACATTAGACAATAGATATATGTAGGGAGCAAAGTTCTTTGGAATTATACACAGGAACAGACAGAATTTTTGTGATATTTACACAAGAATTAACATGTCATAAATTCCACTTTTGAAAACCCTGAGTAACCTATATATAACTGACCACATGAATGACCCTGCTTTTCCTTCCCTTGCCTTAATTTCTGCTCTTGGGTTTTAAATAAAAAGCAAACTCAAAATATATAAAGGCCTCATACAACTCAACAAAAGGAAGACAAACAGCCCAATCAGAAAATGGCAGAAGACCTAAATAGACACTTCTCCAAAGAAAGACACACAAATGGCTAACAGTCATATGAATAAATCCTCAATGTCACTTATCATCAGAAACATGGAAATTAAACCACAAAAGTATCTCCTCACACCAGCCATAATGGCTACTATCAATAAATCAACTAGCAACAAGTGCTTGTAAAGATGTGGAGAAAATGGAACCCTAGCACACTGATGGTGGGAAAGCATACCTGTATAGCCACAGTAGAAAACAGTGTGGAATTTCCTCCAAAAAATCAAAAATGGAACAGTGATCTCACTTCTAGGAATAGAACCTAAGATGTCTGAAACACTAATCAGAAAGAATAAATACCTCTAGGTACATAGCAGCATTATTTACAATAGCTAAGATCCGAAGACAGCCCTAGTGCCCCTCCATTAAAGAATGGATAAAAAAACAACAGTGGTACATTTACACAATGTAATACTATGCTGTTGTTAAAAAGAAGGATCTCTTACCCTTTGAAATAGCATGGAGGGGCCTGGAAAGTATGGTGCTAAGTGAAATAAGTCAGTCAGAGAAATACAGGTATCACGTGATCCCACTCATATGTGAAATCCATGAACAAAATAAAGTGCCAAATAAAAGAGATTCAGAGACATGGAAGCATAAAACAAGACTGTGGATCTTCAGAGGGAAGTGAGGAAGGAAGATACTAACCAAAGAATTTATACGCATATATGAATAACCCATGAACACAAATAATAGTGGGGTGAAGGCTTGGGGAGGGAACAGAATAGGGTAGGAGTGGGGTCAATGTGGGGAGAAAAGGAGCACATCTGTAATATTTTCAATAATAAAGATATATTTTAAAAAATCAAACCCACAAAACCATAGCCATCCTGTCCTTGATCCCCAATAGAGGTAGAGTCCTTCTGTGCAAGCCCATTTCTCTCTCTGACACATACACATGCATACACACAGTTTCCTGTATGTCTTTTGGGTGTACAGGACCTGTAAATAATAAACCTTACATTTTCATAGTTCCATGATGGTTGTTGTAATTATAAAAAGGACCGAGAGTCCATCCACCAAGGACTTTGATTCTAGTCTGAGGAACAATTAGTGGGAATGAGGCCAGTAGCCAGACATTCCAATCCTATTGCATCACTATCAATAGACAGAGACTTACAGGGAATAAGAATAAAATCTATAATATCAGGAAGAACAGTAAAGGTATCAATTTACAGAGAAGGAGGGATACATGGTGAAAACAGGTTTCAGATTTTATGAAATGAAATTATATAATGGAATAGGTAGCCAAGTGCAGTTTTTCTATATACATAATACCACTTATTACTATTCTACCTACAAAAAAAACCAAATTACTTACAATGATATATGTCATTTGAGAATAAATTGTTCTTAAGACATCAATGTTTCTAGTGAAGGAAATGAAAACTTCTCACTATTTCTGATCAAGGTTAGAAATATTTCGGGAAGGTTAAAAAAAGACATGTATATATCAGACAAAGCAGAAAGGTTAATAAAATGGTTACTTAAAATGTATAGAGAAGTTGAAACAAACAAAGGAAATTCAAGGACAGAATATAAAGAGCAACTTTGGCTCGACCTGTGTTTCTCAGTGGCTGAGCGTCAACCTATGAACCAGGAGGTTACCATTAGATTTCTGGTCAGGGCACATGCCCAGGTAGTGAGCTCCATACTCAGGAGAGGATATGCAGAAGGCAAGCAATCAATAGTATTCTCTCATCATTGATGTTTCTCCCTCTCTCCCTCTCCCTTCCTCTATGAAATTAATAAAAATATGTTTTAAAAAAATAAAAGAAGCAACTCTAAAAAACACCATGTGATTAAAGAGTCAGTTTCTGGTTTTTAGTTCTGTAGCCCCAAAATCAAGGGTATTTTTACCCAGGGATGATTGTCCCCTTTGTACCTGATATCCCAAGGTATCTTTTCAGAGCCCTCTTTATGTCTTTGTTCCTGAGACTGTAGATGAAGGGGTTCAGCATGGGTGTGACCACAGTGTACATCACTGAGACTGTTGCACTTGAGTGTGACCTTTGGGTAGCAACAGAGCTGAGATACACTCCTAGGATCATACCATAAAAAAAGGAGACCACTAAGAGGTGAGAGGCACAGGTAGAAAATGCTTTATACTTCCCCTGAGCTGATGACATTGCACATATGGAAGACACTATCTTAGAATAAGAGTAAATGATACCAGCAAGGGGACCACCAGCCAATAACACAGATACAAAATACATAAACATGGTATTAAGAAAGGTGTCAGAACAGGCAAGTTGGACCACCTCTTTGAGTTCACAAAAAAAGTGGGGAATTTCCAAATTTGTACAGAATGACAATCGCAATACAAGTAAACTTTGTAACAAGGAATTTAGGGCACCCATGATCCAGGACATCAGAACTAACAGTCCACATAGCCGGGAGTTCATGATGATCATATAATGCAGGGGGTGGCAGATGGCCACGTACCTGTCATAGGCCATCACAGCCAGAAGGAAGTCATCCATTCCTACAAAGAATATGAAAAAATACATCTGGGTGATGCAGCCTGCATAGGTGATGGCTTTGTTCTGTGTCTGGATGTTCCACAGCATCTTTGGGACAGTGATAGAGGTGAAACAGATGTCTACCAAGGACAGGTTGGAGAGGAAGAAGTACATGGGTGTGTGGAGGTGGGAGTCTGAGCTGACAGCCAGGATGATGAGCAGGTTTCCCAACACAGTGATCAGGTACATGGAGAGGAAAAGCCCAAATATGAGGGGTTGCAGTTCTGGTTCCTCTGAAAGCCCCAGGAGAATAAATTCTAAAATCAGAGTATCATTCCCAGGTCCCATGAGGTGGAGGTCACTAGTACAAAAGAAAAATAACATGATTAGTTTTTGCACAAATGCCATTACAAGCATAGTTGAAATGCTACAATTATATTTTATAACGAAGCAACAATATTTTTTTATACATATCATCCCCCATGACATCTCTGATTATAAATTTCTGTCTTCCTCAAACATTGTTTCCAAGGTGGTCATCGATTACACTGTCGTAATGAGAAATACTTTCATGCACTTGAGGAATATTTATTGATATTTCCCATCTCTAGGAGAAGAGTACAGGATGCTCAGGAACAAAATTCTTACAATATAATGATAGTGAAAGAATATATACAACATATATGTCATTACCAAGTTAGATGGTGTCATGTGAATAAAAAAAAAGAAAGTAGGCATAAAGAGAGAGGATGGGGAATCAGGAAGCCCAGCTAAGAAGGTGACAATTGAACAGAGACCTTAAGGAAGACAGAGTGGGTGACACAGGGTTAGTTGGGGATGGAGGATTATTTAAGAAAAGTGGCAGTGCCAAAGCCCTGAGATGACACTTGTTTTCAGTATTCAGGACTCAAAAAGGACAGAGAATGGTGAAACAGAACAAGTCAAGAAGGCACAAAAGAAAATATCAGAGTGTAATATACATAGAGGGTATATGGTTCCCTTTGTTCAGGTGTGTGTGTGTCAGTGGGTGGGTGGGTGTGTGGGCGCATGAAACAATTGCTGGATCACAATGTAAAGGGCATGTCTTGTTTTGGAAACAATAAAAGTAATCTAATGCAATAATTGTCAGAACAGTTTTAAATGCCAGGTCCTACTAATGAGGGAAAATAATAAGAGTGAAGAGCCCAGCGGAGAGCCAGGTGCACTGGTCCTGGGCACTTGATGCATAGCACTTGTTCTTCCATGAGATTCTCTGAGATGGCCTTCTATTCACTCTGGTGGAGATGAGAGAAAGATCCACAGAACCTAAGAAAAGTTTCAGGACCCTCCGGCACTAGCTGTAGAAGAATGTATTAGAACTCACACCTCCCTTATTCTAAGTCACTGCTTTTCTACTCTGCAAGGCTGCCTCACTCTGTCAATGCTTCACAAAGAAAAAGAAATGCTAAAGATGAAATAAAACAGAATCCTGAGAGTCGAGCAGATAGAAGGGAGGTTAGTTCCTGCTGTGGGAGGAGAGAGGCAGTGGAATTGTGCTCTCAGATGGTGAGAAGAAAGGGGCTGAGAAGGAATAAGTTGCAAGAAAGCCCTTCAGAGCTAAGGACATCAAATGTTCAGGATCTTGAGTCCATCCCTTTCACTATTTCATCAACCTGACTGGTCCTCCAGAAGACACAGTTATTACAAGCTTTACTTCTCCCCACAATGCTTTCCCACAGTGCTCAATCTGGCACACTCAATGGCATCACTCACTGGATTTGGCTCTACTGATCCTTCCTTCCTTAAACAATTGATGTGAAAAAGACAAGAAATGCAGGTCAGGTGCTGGTTCCAGAGCAGTTAAACATCTTAGAGAAGCATAGAGGGTGCTCTTATCCATGGCTGAGAAGCTGCAGTGAGTCTGAAGAGGGAGGTCCAAAGTCTGAATTCTCAGAGCTCCTCATTAAATGAACTGTGTTACTGGTGCTCAGTTCTCTAAGCAATTCAGCTCCCTTGAAACCAAAGGGCCATATACAAGGCAACTTTTCTGCCAGTTTGGTCTCCATGGGTTCACCTTAGGGGGGGGGCAAATACATATTCTTTTCCTACTGATGGGTCCACCTCCCCTGGATTGAACATCTCCCCAGGGTATATAAGCGCTCATGCAGGACATATGGACAGGATAACATCTTGATGTCCCTGAGCACATCCATCCCAAACAGGAACCTCCCAGAAACTTCCCCTTGACCTCAGTTTTAAAAACCATAGATCAATTCTGAAAGTGTACTTGATGGGAATAAACTTTGGCTATAGAGGTAAGGTGTCCTTTGTACAAGTTCCCCAGATCTAATTATTCAATTTTTTCATCAGGGGTAAATGCATTCACATCTTTAAATTCACATAGGTACATATTTTTTTCTGGCCAGAGAGGCTATTCAGAGCATTTCTTTACAACAGGAAAGAGTACTTTGAATATAAAACCGGTACCTGATAGTGACTTAGAGCAGTCACTGCCAAACATAGTTTTAAAGAACGAGGTAAAGATTATTATTGGACCATCAGTGCTCTGTTGTAGCTGCTTAACTCTGCCATTGTAGTGTGAAAGCACTTGTAGGCAATACCCACACGGATGGGCTTGGCTGTGGATTCTGTAAGAACTAAGTCCAAACTGGAGTGGCTTAACACAACAGGAATTTATTTCATCAGGTTCTTGATGCCAGAAGTATAAACTCAGGATGTCAGAAAGGCTGCACTTCCTGTAGAGCAGTGGTTCTCAACCTTTTTTAATGCTGTGACCTTTTAATACAGTTCCTCATGTTGTGGTGACCCCCAATCATAAAATTATTTTCGTTGCTACTTTATAACTGTAATTTTGCTACTGTTATGAATCACAATGTACATATGATGTTTTCTGATGGTCTTAGGCTCTACAGCAATGGTTCTCAACTTGTGGGTCGGGACCCACAGGTTGAAAACTGCTAGCAAGGTCGCCTAAGACCATCGGAAAACAGATATTTACATTATGATTCATAACAGTAGCAAAATTACAGTTATGAAGTAGCAACAAAATTAATTTTAAGATTGGGGGTCACCACAACATGAGGAACTGTATTAAAAGGTCACAGCATTAAAAAAGGTTGAGAACCACTGCTGTAGAGGCTCTAAGGGAGGCTGTGCTCCTTGCCACTTTCTGGCCTTTGTAACTTCAATGCCATTGTCCATCAAAGTCACCCTGAAGGAGAAAAAAGATGGTGACCGGCAAGGAGGTAGGAAGGGAGAGTGTATGAGAGAGTGCGGTAACGATAGAGGAATGTGTGGATGTGTGTGATGTGTGTGACTGAGAGGTAGGGACAGTTAGATCCTACAGGTCTTCCAAGAAACTGCCAAACCAGGCAGTCTTAGATGGCAAAACTCTGCTGCCACTGCAAACACTCTGGAGGGGCTGGGCGGTCACTAGTGGCACAGAGACCATACCATCTTAAAGAACAGAACTGCTTAAGACTAGGATCCTAGCCTTGCCACTACTCAATCTGGTCTCAGTTGCACACCGGGACCCTACAGCCATTCAGGTAAAAGACCTGAGATCACAGCTGCAGACACAGGGACACCAAGACACTAGGCACCCCAGCTTCAGATTTCTGTGAGTCACAAAACCAAACCCCCACTGCCGGCCTCGCGGCGGTGGCATAGGAACTGCCAGTTCCTCTCCTCACAAACAGACCTCCTTCCCATTCACAGCAGCAGCAGCTCCGCCTGAATATTTGAGTCTGGGTGTGTAGACATGGGAAGTTGGTTTCCTGTGACCAGCTTCTGTGCCCAGGCAAGGAGGCTGTGCTGAATTTGAACCTGAGGGTACGAACCCAGGGAATTTGTTTCTCACAATCAAACCCTGCATCCAAGCATAGAGGCTGTGCTGAATTTGAACCTGGACTCCTGAACTCACAGATTTTGTTTCTCAAGACCAGACCCCGCCCCCAAGAATGGAGACTGTGCTGAATTTTAGCTTCGGTGCACACCCGTGTGACCAGACCCCTCGCCCAACACTGGGCGGCAGTTCCACCTGACTTTGATTCAGGGCAAGCGCATACGAAAGGCTGTTTTCTGCAGGACAGGAGGTCGACACAATGCGACTGTGCAACCCAGTCCCCCAAGCATACCAGGAACCCTGATTCCCCATGCAAGAGGCAGCACGGAGCACCAATGACTTGACTGTTTCTCATCGTGTGCCTGGGATTCCTGATTTCCCGTGTATTCACACTAAGGGCAAGTGACTCCAATTCTTGGCACATGCACATACAGGGACCCTGACTCTCGGCACAAGACCACATCAAGCAAGAGAGACTCTGATATTCGATTCTCAGTGTGGACACAGGGGCTCTCTGACACCTGACACGCATTAGAGGACTCTGATTTTTAGCCCATGCCAAAGGGGTCTCTGTTTCAGTGTGTGCAGGCAGGGTCCCCGATTCTAGGTGCACACACAGGATTACACTAACAGCCTGTGACTCTGATTTTGAATGAGCAGCCACATGGCAGCCACAGATCTTGGTGTCAGAGCTCTTCACTCAGAGAGTGTGAAGCTCCCACAGCACATGAGCCAGGCCCACACAACTCAATGTTTAAACCTTCTGGTGATAGTCAGAATGGGGAGATGACACAATCCCCAGAGGAACAAAAATGAGGAATCTCCAAGAAAGAAAATTAGTGAAATTGAAGCATGCAATATAACACAAAAAAGGATTCAGAATAATGGTCATACAGTTCATACACTGGATGGATGAGAAAATCAACAACCTATGCAACAATGAGAAAGAAATTAAAAGTGATAGAGCTACAATCAAAAGCACCATGGAAGGTTTCAACAGTAGACTAGAAGAAGCAGAGGACTGAATTAGTGAGTTAGAATATTAGGTGGACAAAGAAGCTCAATCTGTACAGCAACTGGAGAAAAAAAATAAAAAGCAGAAAGAGCACGAAAGGGAACTTTGGGACAACATGAAGAAACAAAGTAACATACATATAATAGGGCTTCCAGAAGGGCAAGAAGAGCAGCAAGAATTAGAAAATTTATTTCGGGGGAGGAGAAAATGGCGGCGGAGTAGACGGACGCGTCTGGAGCTTTGTCGCTGGGCAGAGGGAGAGAGAGCGGCTGAGAGTTGCATTGGGAGTGTTTGTTGGCAAGCTAGGAGTCAGTTGTCCTCCAGGGGAAGGCGGGGAACTGTGGGAAGGGGCTCTCCCGGCCAGGCAGCCCCACTGCCACGGGGTTTTTGTCCCCCGGAGCCACCAGCGCGAACGCGGAGCCCAAGCCATCTTGCAGTGGGAGGTGGATGTCTGCGGCGCTCTGAAGCCTTCAGCTGGGCACCCATCGAGCAGCCAGGAACCCGGGGACCCAGAACTCCGCTCTCCAATCGGCGCAGACACGCGGCGGAATCAGAGATCCACAGAGCACACGGAAAGGTCAGATTGCGCCTGACTTAAGGGGGAGGTGGATGTCTGCCGAGGTCTGAAAGCTGCGGCTGACTGAGGCACCCACAGAGCAGCCAGGACCCAGAGTGCGGCTTCCCAGGCGGCACAGATGCACAGGCGGAGGATTCAGAGATCCACACGGCGTGCGGAAGGGTCAGATTTCGCCTGGGCCAGGGTGCGGTCTCCTACCCCTGCAGGGCAGAGACGCGCACACTGTGGGAGCCGGGCTGCGGGAAAGCTGCCTCTGGAGAGGTCCGCAGAGGTGGTCAGGGCGTGATCCCTGAGTGTGAAGGCAGACCCTCTGAGCTGTTGAGAGAGGAGAGCTCTGGAAAACGACTCTTTTTTTTTCTTCTTTTTCTCTGGGGCAGAGGGACAACCTGGGAGTTATTGCAGTGTCCAGGCTGCAAAACCCCCACAAACTGGTTTTGGGAACCACAGAGTAGCAGGATCTGAGCACAGCCTAGAGAGGTCCTGTGCTTTGACTCAGAGATCAATTCCAAAACACTGCAACCCAATGGATGACACACAAATTGACTCTCGCATAACCACAAGAGAATAAAGAGATTAAAACACCAAGAGGGGAACACAGGGAACTGCAATACCTCCCCTACTGGGAAACAGGAGTGCTAAGCAGAATAATAGTGGAATTGAAGGACCATTCTATTTTTCTTCTTTTTTTTTTCCTTTTTTCTTTTTTTTAATTTTTAATTCTTTATTTTTCATTTTCACATATTTTAATTAAAAGAATATTTTTTTTCTTTCTGCCTCAATTGATTTTACCTTTATAATTATTACATTTTTGTTTTAAACTAGTATTATTAATTACTACTAGTACTTTACCGTTTTTGGGAAAAAAAGTGTCATTTTGTTTTCTCTTTATTTTATTTCGGGATTAGAGTTCTACATTCTATTTTCATCTTCCCTTTAGCATAATTTTACTCCAACTCAACTCCACCTTTATGCCAACACTTTCCTCCTAACTTTCCCCATTTTGCTGCCTTGTTTCTCTTTCCCTTTTCCAACTTTAGATTCTCCCTATTTTTCTCTTTACCTGGTTAAAATTTCACCCCATTTATATATCTAATTTCAAATCCCCTACCACAAGTCCACACAAACCTCTCCCCTCTTGTCTTCACTAGCCAAAAAGTTGTTTTTTCTCTATGTCCTTTTGTTGCTATTTGCCTGAAAAGTGATTATATCGATTTTTTGAAATTTTTTTGAGAGATTGTTTTAGTTTATTCTACTTGTTTTATTTTGCTTTTTGCTTGCTTTGTTTTCTACCTCTCTTTTCCCTCATCTCCCTCGATACCAGTTGCTATTTGCAATTTGCCTTAATCTCTAGGTACTGGTTGCTGGCCTTTATTGGGATTAGTGACTGTTCTATTGGAGTTGTCTCCTGACATCTATATTTTGTTCCTCTTTTCTCTCTTATACACTTTCTTTTCTCTCTGACTTTTTTCTCTTCCTCTTTCCTTCTCCTTTTACTCCTTTTTATTTTCTTATTTCATTTTAGTTTATTGTTCATTTATTTAGCTTTTTTTTTCTCACTCTCCAATTTGATTTTGGCATTTCTTTCTTTTCTTTCTTCCTCATTTTCCTCTTCTTCTTTCTCTATTTACCCCTAATTTGTCCTTCATTGGTGGTCACCTTATTTGTGATTATTAACATCTTAAATACATTTCTACTCAGTGCCCTGTGTGCTATACCTGGTCATGTTGTAGTTTGTGCCTTTCAATCAACGTAGGAGAGAGAACTACATAACCAGACACCCAGAGAAGAAAGACCATGGGCAGAAAAAGAAACAGCCTACAAAAGACAGAAAGGGAGGTTTCACCAGAAAAGGAAGTAAACGAAATAGAACCACAAATAAGCCTACCACAGAAAGAGTTCAGAGAAATTATCATAATGTGGTTGAAAAGAATGGAAGACAAATTTGACAATATGAGTAAGAGCCAAGAGAAAATGAAGAAGAACCTAGAGGAGGTAAAGAAGCATCAAGAAGTAATGCAGAAGAACCTGGAGGAGGTGCAGAATAAAAAAGAAGAAATGAATAATGACATCACTGCTATAACGAACTCAATAGAAAGCATCAAAAGTAGACTAGAAGAAGCAGAGGACCGCATCAGTGAGCTAGAAGACACGGTAGGGAAAAAAACCCAAGTACAGCAGCTTCTAGAAAAAAAAGTTAAAAAGCAAGAGTAGAGTCTAAGGGAACTTTGGGATACCATGAAACAAAGCAACATCCGCATAATTGGGGTTCCAGAAAGAGTGGAAACGGAACAAGGATTAGAGAACCTGTTGGAAGAAATAATGACAGAAAATTTCCCCAATATAGGAAAGAAAAAAACCCCACACAAATCCAAGAAGCTCACAGAGTCCCAAGCAAAATGAACCCCACAAAAACGACACCGAGGCACATTATAATTAAATTGGCAAATACCGACGACAAAGTAAGAATATTAAAAGCAGCCAGAGAGAAACATAAAGTTACCTACAAAGGAAACCC
>JAAGEH010000343.1:979909-1018066 GCA_011751065.1 Lasiurus cinereus
TGCTCCAAAGGCAATGGAAGCTAAAGAAAAAATAAACAAATGGGACTACATCAAAATAAAAAGCTTTTGCACAGCAAAAGAAACCATCAACAAAACAACAAGAAAGATCACTGTATGGGAGAACATATTTGCAAATGATATCACTGATAAAGGTTTAATCTCCAAAATCTACAGCCAACTTATACAACTTAATGAAAGGAAGATAAACGATCCAATAAAAAAATGGGCAACAGACCTAAATAGAACCTTTTTGAAAGACGACAGAAGGAAGGCCAAGAGACACATGAAAACATGTTCAAAGTCACTAATCATCCGAGAGATGCAAATCAAAACGACAATGCAATACCATCTTATACTGGTCAGAATGGCAATCATCAATAAATCAACAAAGGACAAGTGTTGGGGAGGATGCGGAGAAAAAGGAACCCTTGTGCACTGTTGCAGGGAATGCAGACCTGTGCAGCCACTGTGGAGAACAGTATGGAGTTTCCTCAAAAAACTAAAAATAGATCTCCCATTTGACCCTGTAATCCCACTCTTAGGTATTTATCCTAAGAAATCACAAACACCAATCAGAAAGGATTTATGCACTCCTATGCTCATAGCAGCACAATTTACAATAGCTACAATTTGGAAACAGCCTAGGTGCCCGTCAGCAGATGAGTGGATCAGAAAACTGTGATACATCTACACAATGGAATTCTATGTTGCCATTAAAAAGAAGGAATTCTTACCATTTGCAGCAACCTGGTTGGAACTGGAGAGCTTATGCTTAGTGAAATAAGCCAGTCAATGAAGGAGAAGCATTACATGATCTCACTCATTTGTGGATAATAAAGAACATTATAAACTGATGAACAAAAGAATAGATACAGAGGCAGTAAAGCTTCAAACAGACTGTGAAATTACAGCAGGAACATTAAAGTTAGGTGAGGTAGATAAGAGATCAATCAAAGGACTTGTATGCATGCATATAAGCATGAACACAGACACTGGGGGTTGGGTTATGCCTGGGAGGAAGGGGGGGCAATGGGGAGATATGTATAAAAAATTAATAATAAATAAATAAAATTCTGCATTTCAAAAAATGAAAAATAAAAGACAGAATAGACATCATTCAGAACCACATGAAAGCTGGATGAGTAGAAATACTACAACTAGAAGGAAAGAGAGGGGCTCACAGAGACTCAGAGGAGCTGCAAAAAGCTGAGATATGGAGACATGCATATGAAGAGAATGGGCGACTGAGTGCATGGTAGGATTTCTCTGGCAAGAGGGAGACAAACTCCTGACTACACTGAACCCCAGTTCTGACATAATTGAACCCCAGTTCTGTATGAGATTATATGGGGAGAGTTTGGACTGTCATGAAAAGAGGAGTGCAAGGAAACTCAGAGGAGCCACGAGAGGAAGAGGTCTGGAGGCACAGGCACAAGTGCACGCAGAAAGGACTGACTGCTGATTGTGCCACTGGCTTTCTCTAGCAGGAGGAAGACAGAACCTCCTGATTGCACTGAACCCCAGTTTCGGGTGAGACTATGGGGATCCAGACTCATATTTGCAAATGATATTACTGATAAAGGTTTAATCTCCAAAATCTACAGCCAACTTATACAACTTTAAGCATACCAACATCACAATTATAGGGGTGCCAGAAGAAGAGACAGAGCAAGATACTGACAACCTATTTTAAGAAATAATGATTGAAAACTTCCCCCACTTGGTGAAAGAAATAGACTTACAAGTCCAGGATGCACAGAAACTCAGGAGAGCCACAAAAGGCAGAGGTCTGGAGGCACACAATCGTGCATGTGAGTGCACGCAGAGAGGGCTGCAATGATTACTGAGAAACACTTGGAAACAAAGACTTCACAGGACAGGGCTGATGGGAAGCCAAGGCTGCCTGCTCAGTCTTTAGACTCTGCCCCATCCAAGACGAGCACAGAGGCTTTTGAAAATTTGCAAGTCTTGTATCATAATGCTAACTCTAGCACAGAAGTTCTCCCAGCATAGACACAGCTATTCCTAACAGCCAATTGGCCTCCGGTGATACCAACAACAATCAAGACTTAACTACAAGAAGTCCACAAAGAGGTGCACCAAGAGTGTCTACCTCAGGTAACTGGAGAGATGGAGCTACTGGGCACATAGAACACCTAGCACTCAGGCTACTCTACCAACTCAGGGAGGCAGTGAAATTGTGGCGACAAAGGAATAGATCACAAATGCACGAAATGGAGAAAAACAAACAACTGGATATAGACTTCAAAATCACGGTTATAAAGTTTTTCAATTATTTCCTAGAAAAGATGGATAAATTTAGCAAGACCCAAGAGGAGATGATAAAGGACCAACTAGAAACTAAACATACATTGACTGACATAAAAAAATATTATACAGAGACCTACCAGCAGACTGGAGGTACCCAAGAATCAAGTCAAAGATTTCAAATACAAAGAAGCAGAAAATAATCAACTGGAAAAGAAAAAAGAATCCAAAAATTGGAAGACAGTGTAAGGAGCCTGTGGGACAACTTTAAGCATACCAACATCTCAATTATAGGGGTGCCAGAAGAAGAGACAGAGCAAGATACTGACAACCTATTTTAAGAAATAATGATTGAAAACTTCCCCCACTTGGTGAAAGAAAGAGACTTACAAGTCCAGGAAGCATACAAAACCCCAAACAAAAGAAATCCAAAGAGGACCACACCAAGACACATCATTATTGAAATGCCAAAAGCAATAAACAAAGAGAGAATATTAAGAGCAACAAGAGAAAAACAGTTAATTACCTACAAGAGAACACCCATAGGATTTTCAGCTCATTTCTCAACAGAAATTGTGCAGGCCAGATGGGAGTGGCAAGAAATATTCAAAGTGATGAATAGCAAGAACCTATAACCAAGATTACTCTACCCAGCAAAGCTATCATTCAGAATTGAAGGGCAGATAAAGAGCTTCACAAATAAGAAAAAAACTAAAGGAGTTCATCACCACCAAACCAATATTATGTGAAATGCTGAAAGGAACTCTTTAAGAAGAGAAAGAAAAAGAAAAAGGTAAAGATAAAGATAAAAATTATGAACAATAAATACATATCTATCAACAAGTGAATCTAAAAATCAAGTGAATTAAAAATCTGATGATCAGAATAAACTGGTGAATATAATAGAATCATGGAAAGAGAGTGGAGTGACAATTCTCAGGGGAAAGGAGTGAGGGAGTGTGAGATGAGACTAGAGAAAAATTATACACCTATTGATGAGGACAATGCGGCGGGGAGGTAAGGGCAGGAAGTGGGGTGGGAATGTGATGGAAAGGAGCTATAGGGGGAAAAGAGGAACAATTGTAATATTCAGAACAATAAAGATTTATTACATTTTTTAAAAATAGCATGCAGTCAAGACCGGTTTGGCTCAGTGGATAGAGCGTCGGCTTGCGGACTGAAGGGTCCCAGGTTCGATTCCGGTCGAGGGCATGTACCTTGCTTGCGGGCACATCTCCACTGTGGGGCGTGCAGGAAGCGGCTGATCGATGTCTCTCTCTCATCGATGTTTCTGACTTTCTATCTCTCTCCCTTCCTCTCTGTAAAAAATCAATAAAATATTTTAAAAAAATAAAAATTAAAAAATAAAAATAGCATGCATATTGCTGAAAAATAAAAATAAAAATAAAATTTAAATGTGGTACATCTAAACAATGGAATACTACACTGTGGTAAAAAGTAAGAGTTCTTACCATTTGTAACAGCATGGATGAAACTGAAGAGCATTATGCTAAGTGAAATAAGCCAGGCAGAGAAAGATAAATATCACATGATCTTACTCATTTATGGATAATAAAGAACAACATAAACTGATGAACAAAAATAGATCCAGAGACAGAAAAACATCAATCACACCATTAATCCTCAGAGGGAGGGTAGAGGGTTTGGGGATAAGTGGGAAAGATCAACAAAAGGGTTTGGATGCAAGCATATAAGCCTACCTAATGGATACAGACAAAACGGGGATGAGGGCATGAGAAGGAGTAAGGGAAGGTAAGGGGGGAATAAGGACACATATGTAACATGTAATCAATAAAGAAATTTTAAAAATTAAAAAAAAGAAATTTGGTGCTAATATAAATTAAAGAATGAATTATTAAATTAATATAAAACTAAAATAATTTAGAAATTTAGATATAATGATGTAATGTAAAAGGTTGACCTTAATTTTAGTAAAGAATTATATTTCCTATATTAACAAAGACCTCAAAATCAGAACCACATTTACTTCTGTAACTGAAGAGTTTATTCACCAAGCACCAGGTGAGTCACACACACTGAACATGAAATTTATAGTGGAGAAATTATATTTGCTTTATTGGTAGCACTGTGCAAGGAGAATGGAAAAGCTAGTGCTCAAAACTTGAACTCCTGGAGAAACCAAGATGGCGGCATAGGTGAACACCTAAACTGCTGCCTTGTGCAACAATTTCAAAACTACAACTAAAAGACAGAACGAACATCATCCAGAACCACAGGAAAGCTGGCTAAATGGAAATTCTACAACTAGAAGGAAAGAGAGTGGCTCACAAAGACTCAGAGGAGTGGCTAAAAGCTGAGGTACAAAAACATGCATATAGAGAAGACGGGAGGCAGAGTGCCTGGCTAGATTTCTCTAGCGGGAGGGAGACAGAAATTCCCGACTGCACTTAACCCAGTTCCAACTGCACTGAACCCCAATTCCGGGCAAGATTCATATTGGGAGAGACTGAGCAACATAAAGGGGCGGAGTGCACGGCAGAGGTCTGGAGGTGCGCAAGCCTGGGTATGCACACAGAGGGTGGACTGCTGATTGTGACACTGGCTTTCTCTAACGGGAGGGAGATGGAAACTCCCAACTACACTGAAATCCAGTTCTGACTGCACTGAACCCCAGTTTCAGGTGAGACCCGAGAGACCAGACTCATACGGGTCCCCTGAGTGCACAGAAACTCAGGGGAGCCAGAAAGGCAGAGGTCTGGGGAGGTGTGTGAATGTAAGTGTGCAGAGAGGGCTGCAACAATTACTGAAGGACATGGAGACCCAGGGGGTGCAAAGGACAGGGATGAGGAGAAGCCAAGGCTCTCTGCTCAGCCCTGAGACTCCACCCCATCCAAGCTGAATACAGAGATTTTTGCAGTTTTACAAGTCTTGTATCATAAAGCTGAGTCCAACACAGAAAATCTCCCGGCAGCATAGACACAGCTAATCCTCAAACCCAATTAACTTGGAAGTCAATTCTCCCCAGTGATACTAACAACAATCAAGACTTAACTACAACAAGGCTGTACACATAGTCCACAAAGGGTGCATCAAGAGAGTCCACCTCAGGTAACTGGGGAGACTGAGCAACTGGGCTATATAAGACACCTAGCACACAAAGCTATTCAACTAACTCAGGGAAGCAGTAAATATGAGGAGACAAAAGAACAGATTACAAACAAAAGAAATGGAGTAAAACAAACAACAGGATATAGAGTTCAAAACCACGGTTATTAGGGTTTTCAAGAATTTCCTAGAAAAGATGGAAAATTTAGCAAGACCCAAGAGGAGATGAAAAAGAACCAACTAGAGATAAAAAAGGACCAACTAGAAATTAAACATACACTGAAATAAAAAATATTATACAGAGACCTAACAGCAGACTAGAGGTATGCCAGAATCAAGTCAAAGATTTAACATACAAAGAAACATAAAACACTCAATTGGAAAAGAAAAAAGAATCCAAAAATTGGAAGATAGTGTAAGAAGCCTCTGGGACAACTTCAAGCCTACTAACATCAG
This sequence comes from Lasiurus cinereus, assembly GCA_011751065.1. Taxonomy (NCBI): domain Eukaryota; kingdom Metazoa; phylum Chordata; class Mammalia; order Chiroptera; family Vespertilionidae; genus Lasiurus; species Lasiurus cinereus. The sequence goes on from JAAGEH010000343.1 coordinate 985,721, forward strand.
AATTGTGGGGGGGGGGGGGGGTGAGAAGAGAGAGAGCAAGATACTGAGAACCTATTTTAAGAAATAATGATTGAAAACTTCCCCCACTTGGTGAAAGAAAGAGACTTACAAGTACAGGAAGCACACAAAACCCCAAACAAATGGAATCCAAAGAGGACCACACCAAGACACATCATAATTGAAATACCAAGAGCAAAAGAAAAAGAGAGAATATTAAAAGCAGCAAGAGAAAAACAGTTAATTACTTAGAAGGGAGCATCCATACAATTTTCAGCTCATTTCTCTACAGAAACTATGCAGGCCAGATGAGAGTGGAAAGAAATATTCAAAGTGATGAACAGCAAGAAACTACAACTAAGATAACTCTACACAGTAAAGCTATCATTCAGAATTGAAGGTCAGATAAAGAGCTTCACAGATAAGAAAAACCAAACCAATATTATATGAATTGCTGAAAAGTACTCTTCAAGAAGAGGAATAAGAAGGAAAAGGTAAAGATAAAAATTAAGAACAACAAATACATATCTATCAACAAGTGAATCTAAAAATCAAGTGAATAAAAAATCTGATGGACAGAATAAACTCGTGAATATAATAGAATCAGGAAAATAGAAAGGGCATGGAGTGACCAATTCTCAGGGGGGAAAGCGGTCAGGGGTTGCAGGGAGAGACTGGACAAAAATGATACATCTGGATGAGGACAATGGGGGTGGGAGGTAAGGGCAGAGGAAGAGGTGGGAGCCGGGTGGAGGGGAGCTATGGGGGGAAAAAAGAGGAATAATTGTAATAATTTGAACAATAAAATTTATCAAATAAAATTTTAAAAAAAAGAACTAGAACTCCTGGTTCCTTTACTGGAAGTTGGTTTTAATGGGTGAAATTGGGATACGGGTCTTCAAAGGGTGATCAGCTCATGTGTATATTTTGATTGCTTGGAGCGGGTGTTAACGATGATATACTTTAGGAGTTATGATCATCAGTCATCCAATGTCATCTAGTCTGGGGTTTATGTGACCGTGTTCCATGAGAGTCAGTGGTTTTATCTTGTAGAACATTTTAGTTCTTATAAAACTAACTCAAGGTATATGTCACCATATTATCACAGATTTCAGAGGGCGGACTGGTGCCACAAGACCCTAATTTATGTCTGAAAAAATTACTTTGCTGAATATAAGGAAAGGAACTCAGGTCTGTTTCCTTGCAAATGAGACATTGGGGGTAGGGAGTTTGGTTGGGAAGGGATTCTGGCTTGGTTTCAAATTTATAAAATTGAGAATTCACTAGATCTGTTAATGGGGCAGAATCATCAAACTGACTTTAGATTTTTTTTCTTCTACTTAATGTCAAACTTTAGTGCAAATGACTTTACCAAAGAAAGCTATTAGAATAGATTAACAATGATGGGGATTGATTGCATCAATGACCCTTATCAATGGACTCCTTGTATTATATCATTTTTCAATATGACTTTCACCACCCATAACAGATTGAGTCTGTTTGACAACCACTTGAATCTTATAGGTTTCTTTTACTAGAATAATGTGGTAGAAATAATATTGTCCTAATTCTGAGCCTTGCACACATCTGTCTCTTGGAATACAGCCATCGGTGTGTAAACAAGCCCAGACCATCTAGAATAAGCCTCCAGTCCCAGTGTTCCAGCTGAAGCCACTAGACAAGCCTACCACCAATCAACCCAAACGTTGTGTGAGAGATTCATCCAAGGTCAGCCGAACCACTGCCCTGACCAGAAGTATAAGAAAGTCCAGATCAACCCAGTAATCCCTACTTACACACTTCAAGTTAAGGAGTACTGAGACAATTTCATACACAAAAATCACGGTCACAATAACTTTATTAAGTAAAATAAAATAATAACTTTATTAAGCAAATTGCCCAAAGTCACAAAACTAGTAAGTGCTGAAAATGGAGCACAAATACAGGCTACTTAGCTCCAGAGTCTGCTCTCCTAAATCAGTATTTGTTCTTCTGCTGCTGCTATAGCAGTGCATGAAAAAGTGTTCTTATTTCTAAGATAGCATTCCACCAATTATGCAACTACATTCAGAGGCAGATCCCAACCTGGGCTATTGATTGGTCCCTACTATGGCCACCTTGACCAGTTATGAGACCAGGAAGATCTCAACCTAGCTGGATGGGAGACACTTTATATGTATAAGTTAGTAGCATTTACAAATAGAATTCCATTGTCTTAACACCTGAGGGCTGAAGAGTCATTTTGTCATAAAAATAGAACAAACCTAAAATTTGTGTGAAACTGCCTAAGATCCTGATTAACCAAAGCAATTCTGAGAAAGCAAAAACAAAGCTGGACACAACCCATTCCCTGATTTCAAACCATATTATAAAGCTATAGTAATGAACACAGTATAGTAATGAACACAGAACAGACACATAGATCAATGGAAAAAAATAGAGAGCCAAGAAATAAAACCAGAAATCCAAGATGGTGGCATAGGTAAACACCTATACTGCTGCCTCGCACAACAATTTCAAAACTACAACTAAAAGACAGAACGGACAGCATCCAGAACCACAGGAAAGCTGGCTGAGTGGAAGTTCTACAACTAGAGGGAAAGAGAGGGGCTCACAGAGACCCAGAGGAGCTGCAAAAAGCTGAGGTACGGAGACGAGCGCGTGGAGAGAGCGGGTGCCGGAGTACCTGGCTGGCTTTCTCTGGCGGGAGGGAAACGGAGAGTCCCAACGGCATTGAACCCCTTCTCTTACGACACTAAACCCCAGATCCAGCCGAAACTCATACGGGGGGAGTTTGGACTGTGAAAAGGGAGAGGTGCACGGAAATTTAGGGGAGTTGCAAAGGATCGGAGGTCTGGTCGCGCACGGCACCACGCGGAGGACAGATTGCTGATTGTGCCGCTGGCTTTCGCGAGTGGGCGGGAGACAGACCCTCCCAACTGCGCCACTTCTGAGTCCACTGAGCCCCTGTTTTGGGTGAAACCCTGGGGACCTAGACTCGTGTGGTCCTGGCGCGCAGGGGAGCTGGAAAGGCAGCGGTCAGAGGCACTGCGGGCGCGCACACAAGGACCACTCCAGCCATTACCCAGTCACGTGAGACTCAGGGGCCGTGGAGGGCGGGGCCGACTGGAAGGCAAGGCGGTCCCTTAAGCCCTGAGACTCCACCCTCCCAAGCTCAGCAGAGGCTTCTGCGGCTGAATCCAGCACAGAAGTTTACCCTGCACAGTGAAAATGCCGAGACAAGGGAAGGGATTACAAGAAAAAGAAATGGAGGGAAAAAAACGACTGGATATAGAGTTCAAAACCACGCTTATAAGGTTTTGCAAGAATATGCTAGAAAAGATGGATAAATTTAGTGAGACCCAAGAGGAGATGATAAATACACTGACTGAAATAAAAACTATTATGCAGAGTACTAACAGCAGACTAGAGAAAGGCAAGGATGAAGTCAAAAATTTGAAATATAAAGAAGCAGACAACATTCAACTGGAAAAGCAAGAAGAGAAAAGAATCCAAAAATGTGAAGATAATGTAAGGAGCCTCTGGGACAGCTTCAAGCGTACCAACATCAGAATTGTGGGGGTGCCAGAAGAAGAGAGAGAGCAAGATACTGAAAACCTGTTTAAAGAAATAATGACTGAAAACTTCCCACATCTGGTAAAAGAAATAGACTTACAAGTCCAGGAAGCACACAGAACCCCAAAGAAAAGGAACCCAAAGAGGACTACACCAAGACACATCATAATTAAAATGCCAAGAGCAAAAGACAAAGAGAGAATATTAAAAGCAGCAAGAGAAAAACAGTTTATTACCTACAAGGGAGCACCCATACGACTGTCAGCTGATTTCTCAACAGAAACGATGCAGGCCAGACGGGAGTGGCAAGAAATATTCAACGTGATGAACAAGAACCTACAACCAAGATTAATCTATCCAGCAAAGCTATCATTCAGAATTGAAGGGCAGATAAAGAGCTTCACAGAGAAGAAAAAGCTAAAGGAGTTCATCAACTCCAAACCAGTATTATATGAAATGCTGAAAGGTACCCTTTTAGAAGAGGAAGAAGAAAAAGGTAAAAGACAAAAAATTATGAACAACAAATACACATCTGTCAACAAGTGAATCTAAAAATTAAGTGAATTAAAAATCTGATCAACAGAATAAACTGGTGAATATAATAGAATCAGGAGCACAGAAAAGGAGTAGACTGATTGATAATTCTCAGGAGGACAAAAATCATAAAGCATCAGACTGTGAAATTATAGCAGAAAGATTAAAGTTAGGTGAGGTAAATAAGTGATCAATCAAAGGACTTGTATGCATGCTTATAAACATAACCAATGATCACAGACACTGGGGGGTCGGGGTACGCCTGGGAGGGAGGGGGGGCAATGGGGAGATATGTCTAAAAAATTAATAAAAATTAATAAAAATAAATAAATAAAATTTAAAAAAAGAAAAAAAAAGATGTTTCTTAAGTATCATAGAATAGTTTCCTTGATCATCAGCTAATAACAGATATGACAACAAAATATTTGAAGAATCTATTTGAAGGTCATATGAGGACAAATAGGCCTGCTACTGTCATGACCTATCATCATTCTGAAATTTCAAACCAATGAAACCAAAAAAGAAAAACCAATAGTAGGTTCATGTATTGGATAAAAGTAAATTAATCACATTTTCAGATGATAAAATTGGCTACCTAAAATTCATTAGAAAACTATTGAAACTAAGAAGTCATTTTAATCTGTCTAGATTAAAAAAAAAAAAGCAGGTATTGTCCAGCCTGTGCTGCTCAGTGATTGAGCACCAACCCATGAACCAGGAGGTCATGGTTGGAACCCGGGTCAAGGCACATGTCTCGGTTGTAGGCTTGAATATCAGAAACAAGCGCCACCCTCTGGGTCTTTGCACTGACTCTTCCCACAGCAGGACACACACTTCCCCAGATAACTTCATGACTCCCCCTCTGTCTTCTGCTAGGACTCTGGTCAAATATCACTTTGTGGGACTTTTTGAATTCTCAGTAAAATACAACACCTCCATTCACTCTACTTTAAGCCTGCTTTTCTTTTTCATGGCATCTGTCACTATCTGACAGAGCATCTGTTTTTCTACTTGGTAATTTATATTCTTTCTCCATCAGTGGATTGTAGAAAACTTTCTCAGTATTCTATACTCTTACCCTAGCACCATGGTCGGCAAACTGCGGCTCCTGAGGCACACACAGCTCTTTGGCCTCTTGAGTGTGGCTCTTCCACAAAATACCATGGCCTGGGCGAGTCTGTTTTGAAGAAGTGGCATTAGAAGAAGTTTAAGTTTAAAATATTTGGCTCTCAAAAGAAATTTCAATCGTTGTATTGTTGATATTTGTCTCTGTTGACTAATGAGTTTGCCAACCACTGTCCTGCAAGATAGTCCATAAATTCCTCAAATACATAAAAGAATTTCCATATTAAGACTGTATATTACATGACCTCTTGGGGGAAAGCTGAGTGTAGGACAAGAATTCCTATTTAGGGAGAATCCAAGATGGCGGCATAGGTAAACACCTACACTGCTGCCTCACACAACAATTTCAAAACTACAACTAAAAGACAGAACGGACATCATCCAGAACCACAGGAAGGCTGGCTGAGTGTAAGTTCTACAACTAGAAGGAAAGAGAGGGGCTCACAGAAACCCAGAGGAGCTGCAAAAAGCTGAGGTACGGAGACGCGCACGCTGAGAGAGAGTGGGTGCCGGAGAACCTGGCTGGCTTTCTCTGGCGGGAGGGAAACAGAGGGGCATTGAACCCCCTATCTTACGACACTACACCCCAGATCCAGCCGAAACTCATACGGGGGGAGTTTGGACTGTGAAAAGGGAGAGGTACACGGAAATTTAGGGGAGTCGCAGAAGATCAGGTCTGGTCTCGCACGCACACGGCACTGCGCGCAGGACAGATTGCTGATTGTGCCGCTGGCTTTCGCGAGTGGGCGGGAGACAGACCCTCCGAACTGCGCCACTTCTGAGTCCACTAAGCCCCTGTTTCGGGCGAAACCCTGGAGACCTAGACTCCTGTGGTCCTCGTGCTCAGGGGAGCTGGAAAGGCAGCGGTTAGAGGCACTGCGGGCGCGCGCACAAGGACCGCTCCAGCGATTACCCAGTCACGTGTGACTCAGGGGCCGTGGAGGGCGGGGCCGACTGGAAGGCAAGATGGTCCCTTAAGCCATTAGACTCCACCCCTCCCAAGCTCAACAGAGGCTTCTGCAGCTTTGCGTCTGGTATCATAAAGCTGAATTCAACACAGAAGTTTCCCTGACATAGTGAAAATGCCGAGACAAGGGAAGGGATCACAAACAAAAGAAATGGAGGAAAAAAAATGACTGGATATAGAGTTGAAAACCACGCTTATAAGGTTTTTCAAGAATATGCTAGAAAAATTGGATAAATTTAGTGAGACCCAAGAGGAGATAAAAAAGGACCAACTAGAGATGCAAAAGAGCCAACTAGAGATGGAAAAGGTCCAACTAAAGATGATAAAGGACCAAATAGAAATTAAACATACACTAATTGAAATAAAAAATATTATACAGAGTCCTAATAGCAGATTAGAGAAAGGCAAGAATCAAGTAAAAAATTTGAAATATAAAGAAGCAGACAACATTCAACTGGAAAAGCAAGAAGAGAAAAGAATCCAAAAATGTGAACATAATGTAAGGAGACTCTGGGACAGCTTTAAGCGTACCAACATCAGAATTGTGGGGGTGCCAGAAGAAGAGAGAGAGCAAGATACTGAAAACCTATTTAAAGAAATAATGACTGAAAACTTCCCACATCTGGTAAAAGAAATAGACTTACAAGTCCAGGAAGCACACAGAACCCCATATAAAAGGAATCCAAAGAGGACCACACCAAGACACATCATCATTAAAATACCAAGAGCAAAAGACAAAGAGAGAATATTAAAAGCAGCAAGAGAAAAACAGTTTATTACCTACAAGGGAGCACCCATACGACTGTCAGCTGATTTCTCAACAGAAACGATGCAGGCCAGATGGGAGTGGCAAGAAATATTCAACGTGATGAATAGCAAGAACCTACAACCAAGAATACTCTATCCAGCAAAGCTAACATTCAGAATTGAAGGGCAGATGAAGAGCTTCACATAGAAGAAAAAGCTAAAGGAGTTCATCAACTCCAAACCAGTAATATGAAATGCTGAAAGGTACTCTTTTGGAAGAGGAAGAAGAAAAAGGTAAAAGCCAAAAAATTATGAAGAACAAATACATATCTATCAACAAGTGAATCTAAAAATTAAGTGAATTAAAAATTTGATCAACAGAATAAACTGGTGAATATAATAGAATCAGGCGCACAGAAAGGAAGTGGACTGATAATTCTCAGGGGGAAAGGGGTGAGGGGTGTACAGGGAGAGACTGGACAAAAAGCTTACACCTGTCGATGAGATCAATGGGAGGGAGCTAAGGGCAGGGGGAGGGGTGGGAGCTGGGTGGAGGGGTGCTATGGAGGGGAAAAAAGAGAAACAAATGTAATAATCTGAATAATAAAGATTTAATTTAAAAAAAAGAATTCCTATTTACAGTTCACAGCAAACCCTTTAAAGGCGATGTAATCAATTTAAGTACATAATTTCTTGACTAAAAATCATAAATTCTAGCATTTCATTATGTTAATACCCAAATGTGTAAACTTTATCCTATTATTTTTCTTCCTAGTTTTGATCACTATCATATGGTACAAGGCAAAGATACACGAATTTCAGATTTTTTTTTTCTAAAACATTCACAGGAACCAGAACTGCAGCCCCTCATATTTGGGCTTTTCCTTTCCATGTACCAGATCACTGTGTTCAGAAACCTGCTCAACATCCTGCCTGACAGCTCAGACTCCTACCTGCACACACCCATGTACTTCTTCCTCTCCAAACTGTCCTTGGTAGACCTCTGTTTAACCTCCACCACCATCCCAAAGATGCTGGTGAACATCCAGACACAAAGCAAAGCCATCATCTATGAAGGCTGCATCACACAGCTATATTGTTCACACTCTTTGGAGGTTGGGACAACTTCCTTCTAAGTGCAATGGCCTATGACATATATATATGGCCATATGCCACCCACTGCACTACACACTCCTCATGAAACCCTGGCTCTGTGGACTGCTGGTTCTCGTGTCCCGGATCATGTGTGTTTTAAATTCCTTGATACATAGCTTAATGATATCAAGAGTGTTCTTCCCTGCAGAATTAGAAATCCCTTACTTTTTCTGTGAAATATAGCAGATGATCAATCCTGCCTATGCTGACACCTTTCTTTTTTTTTAATATATTTTATTGATTTTTTACAGATAAGTAGGGAGAAGGATAGAGAGTTAAAAAAATTGATGAGAGAGAAAGATAGATTAGCTATCCCCTGCACATCCTCCACTGAGGATGTGCCCACAATCAAGGTACATGCCCTTGAAGAGAATCAAACCTGGGACCCCTTAGTCCACAGGCTGATGCTCTCTCTATCCACAGAGCCAAAAGGTTAGGGATTTGACACTTTTTTAATGACACAATGATGTATTTTACAACTGGCTGGTGGCTGGTGGACCCCAGGCTGGGATCCTTTACTCTTACTCTAAAATAGTGTCCTCTATATGTAGAATGTCATCGGGTCAGGGGAAGTATAAAGCATTTTCTACCTGTGCATCTCACCTCTCAGCAGTCTCCTTACTTTATTGTAACATCCTAGGTGTGTATATCAGCTCTGCTCCTACCTGAACCTCACAGGCAAGTTCAATCACCTCAGTGATGTACAGCATGGTCACATCTATGCTGAACCTGTCCATCTACATTCTCAGGAACAAAGACATAAAGATGGCTCTGAATAGCTTCTTGGGGATGGCTGATATGAAAGAGACAATTTGGGGCTAAATAAGTGCCCTTTATTGCATGGCTCAACCCATTGAAACCAGAAGTTGTGATTGATCATGTGGAGGAGAGCTGGATCCTTCTCTTTATTCCCAGGCATGTCCATTTTTTGTATTCAACTTCACTATATAACACAAGTAATAACGGTTATTAAGCTTCTGCTATAATATATACAGTTTTCTGTTTTTACAATTTTTATACAATGTCAAGAATTTTCTGAACCTTGCTTTAGAAATATTTGGAAATTTCCATATTTTTCATGGGACAATTTGGGTTTCTCTAAAATAATTTCTTTCCAAGTGACATATATTATGCTAAGCCAGTGGTTGGCAGACTCATTAGTCAACAGAGACAAATATCAACAGTACAATGATTGAAATTTCTTTTGAGAGTGAAATTTTTTAAATTAAACTTCTAATGCCACTTCTTCAAAATAGACTCGCCCAGGCCGTGGTATTTTGTGGAAGAGCCACACTCAAGGAGCCAAAGAGCCTCATGTGGCTTGCGAGCCACAGTTTGCCAATCACTGTCCTAAGCTATTTTCCTCTTGTTTTCCTGAAAAAATAATCAGGATTTATTACTCATATGGACAAAAGTACATCTGGCATCTAAGGACTTTTATTTCATTTTATTTTACAGGAAAATGTAAAACCAGTTTTCACGTTGCATCTGTCATTCATTTTTACATCACTATCTCTTCCTAATAATGTAGATTTTAAATGTTGTTCCATTGAAATCTCAGCCCATTAATAAAAAAAAAAGATATTCATTATAAATGCCTGGACACTCTCGGGGGCCTTGAATTCTTGTGACACTGACCTGAGCCAATGTTGTGGCTGGACCAGCCCTTGTGGTTCTTACTCTGATTGCAAGTTGCACACAAGAAGCAACCTTCAGGGAACCTGGTAAAAGCAAAGTCCATTGTTCACAAATCCTGCTCACCCACCCTGCCTGAAATCTACACAGGAGGCCATAGGGAGAGGGGAGGGGAGAGTAGGAGGAAAAGGAAGAATGAGGAGAAGCAAGGAAAAGCGGGAGGAGAAGGATGAAGGGGAGGGGGGTAGGAGAGAGAGAGCACAGCTATGGTCTCTGCATCTATTACAGTCCAAGGGTAGGATGCATAGTTTCAAATTTTCACTCTTTCTTGGTGAATTTAAAACTTCAGAGCAGGTGTTATCGAGTGTAAAGTGAAAAGAAGAGTGGCTCATGAGGTCACTTATCTGTTATCCAGGGCTTTCCATAAGGAAAACTTCCTGGGCCAGGTGGCCTGGGCGCTTATCTGATAGTAGTGTCCACACAGGTAACCATATGTTTATTCAATATGGTTATCTTTCAAATGAATGACTTGGAAATTAAAAGTTCAGTGTCAGGCAATTACACTACAAACATTTTGTTACAGTGCAAAGTATTGCGTTTCCCTTTTTTTTTAATTTTTCATTTTGTACTAGACACCCGGTGCAAGACATTTGTGCACTGGGGAGTCGGGAAGGAGGGGTAAGGTGGACCCAGATCTAGAATTCTCTGCCACTAGCAGTCCTGCGGACCCCCTTTCCACAGGCAGAGGCTGTGCCTGACCCAAGGGATCGCGCCTCTGTGCCATGCGGTTTCCTCTGACCCTCTGGGCTCAGAAATCTCGCAGTTCTTCCCATACCAGATCCCTGATTTTACCAGTCTCCAGGTGTCCTCTGCCCTTCTTGGCTAAGAATTGTCTCAACAGCTGTGTCTTCTTTACCAATTCAGAGTGGATGTTATCTGATTTAGTTGCTCATTCTATCTGGTCTGGAACACGTCTATCTATTCTGCCGCGTTTTTGTCTCTCCAGCTCAATGAAATATGAACACAAAGATTTTAAATATAATAATATTACCAAGATGGAGATAAAATGGCGGCAGAATAAACAGACGTTCCCTGACCCTTGCCCTGGAGCAGATAAGCTGAATATCTAAAACGAATAACATGCCACCTGAATTGGCGAAGGAGACTTAGCTGGTGAGACAGTTTGCAGCCGGGAAGAGCTTAGGACCCCTGGACAAAGGTAAAATCAAGCATCTGGGCAGGTGAGTCTGCCAGACCTTGAAGCCAGAGGGTCAGAGGGAACCCGCACAGCAACAAGCCACATCCCTGGGAACAGGCACAGGGTCTGCCTGTGGAAAGAAGGGCCACAGACTGCTGGACCGCAGGGGATTCTGGAACTGGTCCGCAGTCACCAAAGGCTGACCCCAAAGGGTGCAGCCTGAAGGGCTGGCCTGACCACCAGCACCAGCAGGAGAGGAGCACGCAGAGGACCAGTCTCTCCCCTCTCTGTGGCCTGAGCCTTTCTTCACTGAACCTAGTTCATAGGACCTTTGGACACAGACCCTTACTCGTGGCTGAGGTGAGGGAGAAGGTGCAGACTCTTGGAATTTGAGGAGAGAAAGGGATCCAGGAGAAGGGGCAGCCAGTCTGGCACTGAATCATTCCTGAGCCTGGGACCTGGGCAGCCATTTTGTCCTGAAGAGAAAGCCCCTCCCTCCAGTTTCCAGGCAACCAATATAGCCACATCCAGATCCCACCCTAAATGGTACCAAGGATTTTTTAAAAAGTCTAAACAGTCTCCGAGAGTCCAAAGGGACTGGTCCAAAGACAGTACAGAAGACTGGGATCTTAAGTTAGCCAAAGGAACGACACTTCACATTTTCTTTTTTTTTAATTATTTATCTCTACTTTTCTTATTTTTCCTTTGTATCCCTGTTTTTATTTGTTGCTTATTTTCTACTTCATTTTGCATTTTATTCCATCACTCTATTTTGTTTTATTTTTACTTACTATTTTTTATTGTTTATACCATGTTTAAAATCAATATTTTTGTAAATTTATTATTATTTCCTTCTCGTTCTCTTTCTTCCTATCCATCCATCACCTTTCTACTTCCTCTACACTGAACTGAGTACCTCCCCATATTCATCCAATTCTTAACCTTATTTTCTGTATATAAGCTCAGCCTCTAAAGATTCTGCCTCCACCCTCTTGGCTAGATGTTTGGTGTTTGTATTTTTGTGGTTTATCTGTTGGCTCTGTGGTGTTTTCCCCATATATTCTCCTTTTTCTTTTCTCTCATCTTTTTCTCTCCTTTTGATATCTGTGCCCTTTCTTCTCTTCCCTAATTCTCTTTTCTCAGATGGTTACTTATAATGGGGTCATGGGTGTCGTGAGTATATTCGTGCTTTGTTCCCTTTTGTTGTTTCTTGTCAACGTGAATTTTATCCTGGCCAGGAACTAGAGAGTGAGCCTCATTAACTAGACAACAGGAGAGGAAACCCCATCGACCAACAGGTAACTACAGAGGCAGGAAGAAGCAGCAGTGAGGGAGAGAAGATGAGTGAGGGAGGGAGAAAAAGAGGGGTGTGTGGTCATGTGGATGTCTGTCTGTACATGTGAGTAAGGCACGGTTAGATCCCACAGGACCTTCGGTGGCAGGCTAACCGGGCTCACCTAACTAGGCAGCCTCTGCTACCATTGTAAATAGTCCTGGGAGGCCGGCTTGTCCTCAGAGGCCTAGGCTTTTCGTAGGGGAGAGCTGCTATAACTGGGAGCCCAGCCTCACCTCCACCCAGGGTGCGATCAGAGAAGACCTGGGACTCTACAGCCACCCCTGCCAGGGACATGCTACCTTGGCTGTGGTCCCAAGGTCAACGAGTCTCCAGCCACCCTGGGCGCAGGCTCCTGTGAGTTCTGAAGCATGCTCCCCTCTGACAGGTCCAACACATTAGTCCAGGGCACTGCAACCACCTGAGCAGCAGACACATGAGAAGCCTAGTCCTGTCCAAGGAGCAGCAGCCCCTCAAGCAGCCCACCCCAGGCCTAAGAGCAGCAACCTCAAGTGGCCTGCCCACTAATGAGGAGAGGCAGCCCCGCGCAGCGCACACCTTGCTCCTCTCTGAGGAGCAGCAGCCGCACCAGCAGCCTGCCCTCATCTGAGAAGCAGCAGCTGTGTGAGCAGCCCACACCAGTAGGAGGAACAGCAGCGCCAGGAGCAGCCCACCCCCATTTGAGGAGCAGCTCACCCCAGACCGAGGTGCAGCAACCACATGAGCAGACCACCCACATCTGAGGAGCGGCAGCCCTGCACATCCCACACTGGTCTGAGGAGCAGCAGCTGTGGGGGCAGCCTACCTCCATCCGAGGAGCAGTAGCCGCACGTGCAGCTCACTCCCACCCAAGAAGCAGCAGCTGTGCAAGCATCCCATCCCCTGTCCAAGGAGCAAGAGCTGTGTGAGTAGCCTGCCCCAAGCAACCCGGCTCCATTCAAAAAGCAACAGCTGCCCAGACAACTTACCCCAGACCAAGGAGCAGCAGCCACACAAGCAGACGCCCACCTCCAAGGAGCAGCAGTCGCACTCACCCTGCACCTAACTGATGAGCAGCAGCCGGGTGAGTAGGCCGCCCCCATCAAAGGAGCAACAACCACACGAGCAGACCGCCCATGTCCTAGGAGTGGCAGACCTGTGAAGCCCACACTGGACCGAGGAGCAGCAGCCACAAGCAGCCTGCATCTGTCCGATGAGCAGCAGCTGGATGAGCATCCGCACCCCCCACACACACATCGAGGAGCAGCAGCCGTGCATGCAGCTCACTCCCACCTGAGGAGCAACAGCTATGCCAGTAGCCCGTCCCCAATCTGAAGAGCAGCAGCTGTGAGAGAAGCCCACACCTGTATGAGGAGTACCACCCGGGCAAGCAACCTGCCCCTGTCCAAGAAGCAGCAGTCTCACAAGCAGCCCACCCCATCTGAGGAACAGCATCAGCATGCAGCCAGCCCCATCCAAGCAGCAGCAGCCATGTGAGCAGTCAGCCCCTGTCCGAGGAGCAGCAGCCATGTGAGCAGCACCACCCCATCCAAGGAACAGCAGCTGTGTGAGCAGCCTCCCCAACAAGCCAGAGGAGACACTGCTGCTGCAAATAGCACCCACCAGAGGAGCCACTGCCACGATTTAGTGGCTCCTTCTATCTGCTCCGGGACACGTCAGTCTATTCTGTGGCCATTTTGTCTCTCCACCTCAATCAAATGTGAACTAAAGGATTTTAAGTATTATAATATTACAAAAACTATACTAACATAGTATGATATCACAAAAGTTGTGGGAAATATTTAAACTCAGAAAATAACAGGATCTTTTCTATTATATTTTAAAATATTTTTTTCTTGGATCTGTTTTTGTTCATCGGTTTCTGTTGTTCATTATATTCCACAAATGAGTAAGATCATGTGATATTTATCTTTCTCTGAGTGGCTTTTTTCGCTTAGCATAATGCTTTCCAGTTCCATCCAGGCTGTTGGAAATAGTATGATTTCCTTTTTTAGAGCAGCATAATATTCCATATGTAGCTGTACTACAATATTCTAATCCACTCATCTGTTGATGGGCACTTAGAGTGTTTCCAAATTTTAGATTTTGTAAAGTGTGCTGCTATGAACATAGGGGTGCATATATCCTTCCTATAGGTGTTTCTTATTTCTTGGGATATTTTCCTAGAAGTGTGATTGCTGGGTCAAATGGGAGTTTAATTTTTAATTTTGGGGGGAAACTCCAAACTGTTTTCCACAGTATTTGCATAGTCTGCATTCCCACCAGCAGTGCAAGAGTATTCCTTTTTCTCTGCATCCTCGCCAGCACTTGTCGCTTGTTTATTTGTTGATCATAGCCATTCTGACAGGTGTGAGATGATACCTCATTATCATTTTGATTTGCATCTCTGAGATGATTAGTGACTTTCACCATGTTTTCATATATCTCTGGGCCTTCTTTATGTCCTCTTTTGAAAAGTGTCTATTTAGGTCCTTCACCCATTTTTTTTTTTTATTGGATTGCTTATCTTCCTTTTGTTAAGTTGTCTGTGTTCCCTGCATATTTTGGAGATTAAACCCTTATCAGCAATAACATTTGCAAATACATTTTACCATGTGGTGGGCTTTCTTATTGTTTTGTTGATGGTTTCTTTTGCTGTGTAGAAGCTTTATCTTTTGATGTAGTCCCATTTTTTAAATTTCTCTTGAGTTTCCATTACCCTAGGAGCTATATCAGTAAAGATACTAATATGACATATGTCTGATATTGTGTTGCATATGGGTTCATCTAAGATTTTTATGGTTTCCCATCTTGCATTTAAGTCCTTTATCCATTTTGAGTTTATTTTTGTGTATTGGTCTTCTCCCTTCTGAATCATTTCTAGGTTTCTATCTTTGAGCTCACTAATTTTCTCTCTTCCATCTGGCCTGCTCTATTTCCAGTGCTCTTTAATTCATTCCTCATCTAATTTATTGAGTGCTTCAGCTCCACAATTTCTGTTTGGTACATTTTTATATTTATAATATATTTAGTAAATTCTTCCTTCTGGTCATTAATTTTCTTTCAGAGCTCATTGAATTACCTTTCTGAATTCCTTTGTACCTTATTGAGATTCTCCATAACTGCAATAGTAAATTCTTTGTCATTGAAGTCACAGGCTTCCATAACTTTGAGTTTGATTTCTGAAAACTGTTTTTTTTCTGTGCTTCAGTGTTGCCTTGGTTGTTCATGGTATATGCTAGTTTGTTTCTCTGTCTGCAAATTTGAGGTTGTGAGCTCTTTTCTAGTGTTTTGCTCTCAACAATCCAACAGATTGATTGGTGGGACATTTTCTTTTGTTTTTCTATAAATAATGTAGCAGTGCCAGTTTTCATTTTCTTCTACCTGCTCCATTTGGCCTCTGAAATTACAGTGCAACAGCATTAATTTGTTTAAGGAAAGTGGTGCTCACCCACTGGATGGTGAGTGTCCCCTCTGTGACTGGTTCACTCAAGTCTAAGGCACCAAGAGGGTGGTGGGAGTATATGGCGGGTAGTGAAGAAAAGGTTTTACCAGTTGGCAGTGCTAACACCTTGTTACTAATGGTGGCCCCATTGTGTATTTGAAAGTATCTCTACTGCCTCTACTGAGCGATTTCAAAACGGGTGGAAAAGGCAGTGGAACTTCATAATTTTGTGACTACACCCCTCCTGCCAGCAATGGCTCTTGACCCTGCTATATTGTTTCAGGCATCTCAGTTTTCTCTACCTGGTTCTGTTGAGTTGGGTGGGCCTAGAGAGACTAGTTTATGTTCTTCTGGCTCTTACCTTCCTGCCAGCATTGGCAGACAGCACCTCTGCACTACCAGGGCCTCTCAGCTTTTTATAGGCAGTTCTGCAGGATGATTGGTTATGAAAGCAAGTTCTGGATCTCTAAGATACATATACACTTCCTGCCAACAATGGTTGGCACCACTGTTAAGTATAAATATGCCTATTCACATCTACTAAGATCTGCCATTATGAGGAGGGGAGAAGGAAGATATTTTTCCAGGGGGGACTTCTGAACCTTTTACAATCCAAGATGCTACTCTTGTTGCACTTAAGAAACCATGAATGAAAGAGTATATCTATTTTAATACTTATAGCTGAGCTCTACAATATCACTTACTTTTCACATCAACTCCATAATGTAGGTAAAATTTCCTGAGTTTGTAAATAAAGAACCAAAGGCCTAAAAGTTTTCTTTCTTGACATGAGGGAATACACTCAAGAGGCAAGTGTAAACTTGTATATGCAGAATCTGAACTACTGAGTCTAACATTTGACCCCTAATGTCTCAAATGATATGTGGGAGGCTCTTGGTAAAAAGACATGAAAACACCTACATGTAAGTCTAACACTGGCCCACAACATTGATACTCAAAGTGATATACAGACCAGGACATGTAGCACTAGTATTAATAGTAACTGAGAAAAAGTTACAAATACAGCACTCTGATTAGAGGGGTTAGAGAGAATAAAATGAGGCAGAGAAAAACTTTTTGTGCTTAGCAGATATCTTGCAGAAAGCTTGCAGCCTTGAGTATCTCATAGCCCAAATAACCACTCACCATCTGATGCAGGGAGGAACCAAGGATGGACCAGACAGTTAGGTCAGCAGAGCAGCTTACAGTTGACAAAAATTAATAAAAATCTCTCTCTTCCTGCTCTCTTCACTGATGCCTTTCTCGGCCTCAGTCCATCTGCACCCAGGTACCTAGAATAAAAAATCTCTTTTGATACATGATGGCCTCATGTCACAGGTGCGCAACCCTGGCCCACTCTGAACCTTTCACTGGATCCACCATGTAGCTGCTGAAGCAGAATCCACTATTGAACAAGATCACCGAGTGATTCATTTACACATTGATGTTAGAGAAGTTATAGCCTAGAATGTTGTTTCTCAATCTCCCCACTATTAACATGTGTTCTAGATAATTCTTTATAGTGGGGATGTTGAATAGCATCCCTGGCTTTTGAACCATTTGGTGGCAGTAACATTTTTCCAGTCGTGATGACCAAAAATTTCTCCAGGCAATGCCAAATGTCCCTGCAGGCTAAACCACCCCTGGTTGGAATCCCCTCATCTAGAACATGAGAACTAGAAAAAAAATTAATGGAGGGCCAAAAATATTTCATCCCTTACTCAATCATTTTGGCCAGATCACTTCACCATCTGAGTCACATGTCTCAAATGTAGAATGAGATTTATAGTAGTATGGGCTTTAACAAATGGAGTTTTATAGAAATTAAATGAGATCATCTATATAACATTCTAAGTTTGGTTCATAGTACACAAAAACTTCTAATATATATCATATTATTAATCAACATTTTATAAATGAAGTGCTAAATGAAAGTTCTTAATTTCTGTTGCATAAACAAAACCCCAAACCCAAGGTTATTGTACCCATTGTTTTATAGCAAAGGAAGACTCTTCCATTCCTTGTTGAAGAGGTTACTAACAATTTCCTGAAGATCTCAGTTGTTCTGTTATGCCCAGTGTTCAGGATCCCCAAAAACCCATCAGGAAGGAGCTGAGCCCGATGCAAAAGCAAAAGAACCTTTATTCATGCTAGCATGAGCTCCTGTCTCTGGCAATCACCGGTGCAGGAAAGAGAGTGTGGGGACGGAGAGAAAGGGGGGGCAGGGAGAGTTGCAGAACAGCGGGTACAGAACAAAGGAAACATGACATTAACAAAAAGAACGTCATGGAGTCGATCTAATTTAGCTCTATCAGTTCCTAGCCACAAGTCAATACTTTGGAGGTCCACAAGACTTAGTGTGGATAGGCTATTCAATCTTAGATATAGAGAAAACATTAAACCAATTTTGGGATAAGATGCAAGGATATTAAAACTCCAGAAGACAGGTGAGTTTACAGAGAAGAAATATTCAAAACTGGATTCACCAGACTTCTAATTTGGCCTCTTGGGAGGATAAACAGCAGGAATAATTTCCTCTGTGTCCATACCAGTGTCTCTCAGGGAAGTAATGTGCTCAGAAGAGGAGTAACAATGGAAACAGTGCCTAATGAGCAGACATGGGGAGCTGTATATATCTCTTCTACTGCAGTCACTCATAGTGGCCGTCCTTGAGCTGGACAGGACATGGTTGTTGCTTTTGGATTCCTATGTCTGGCACTGGATCTGATGCTTCCCTCCTTCCTGTTGTTCTGTCTGGAAACAGCTCCACCATCAACCATCCAGAATTCAGATTTGCACACAGAGACCTCCTTCTCAGAAAGCCCACTCAGGTGAGTCAGAAGGCCCATTTAGGTACTTCACAAAATGTTGAGTGATATTGGAAATGGGGAGTTTTTACATGTTTATTTGGTAGACAGACTCATTATTTGTAATTAATTTATTTAATATATATTTTGAAAAAAGAAGTGTCTTTTGGACGCAAATATGTTGTTATAGTTAAGTGATGACAAAAGAAGTTCAATTGAATGAGAACTAATAAAGGGATTTCAGTAAAATTAGAACATATCTGAGTTTTGCAGTGAAGAGGAGCTATAAAATAGAGAATTACGTTTGAAAGCCTGTGCAGTGAACTGAGGCCATTTCTTTCAGTGTTTACGATGGAATGTATTTGAGCTTGCTCCATTTTTAGTAGAAATACTCAGACCAAACAAGATAAATATTACTTTGCAACATTTCTTTAGACATATAATTCACAACATTGTTTCTGCATGTTAGCTATTTATATGAAAATTTGTATTTAATATAGAAAAAGACTATGCTGAAGAGCTTTAAAATTATTACCTAGAGGTGGGGAAGCAATAGAGACATTGGAAGGCTTGAAGGAAGGAACTATGCTAAGCTTTTATATATAGTAACTAAACCTGTCAACTACCTCCAGATAAAGGAAATTTCCACTATTTGAGTATGTTAAAATCTAGAATTATCCAGTTGGCTCTCCATGGACAAACAGCTAACATATGGTAGGTCTGAAATTCAAAAGCAGTTTTTTTATTTCTACAGTTTTGCATTTGATATCATTTCACCATTAAATATCTACTGCTGTTGTTATGTATTGCATGTTTCAATTGGCTCATTTTTCTAGTGGGATATTAAATCGGTAAGGCATCTTCACATTGCAAGATATCATTTTTTTCTCCTGAGTATTCATTGTTTTTTGCTGCTTTATTAATTATCGTGGGCATAATGGGCAATAATTATTTTAGTAACTGAAATATGAAGGCTGCCAGAACCAAGGAAGCTTACACCTCATCACAAACTCTCAACAACTACTTGAGCATTTTATTTTATTTTTTTTAATCTTTATTGTTGAAAGTTTTACATAGTTCCTTCTTTTCCCCCATTAACCTCTCGATCTCAGGCCCTCACCACCCCATTGTCTATATCAACAGGTTATGCATATACATATACAAATTCATTGGTTAATCTCTTCCCACCCACCTTTCCCAATCTGTTCATGCTTCTGTGACTCTGGGTCTATTTTTGATCAGCAATTTATTTGGTTCATTAGATTCCTTATATGTGTGAGATCAAGTGATCATTATCTTTTCTGACTGGCTTATTTCACTCAGCATAATACTCTCCAGGTCCATCCATACTGTTGCCAATGGTAAGAGTTCTTTCCTTTTTATGACCATGTAGTATTCCATCGTGTTAATGTACCACTGTTTTTTTATCCACTCATCTGTTGACAAGCACTTAGGCTGTTTACAGGTCTTAGTTATTGTAAATTGTACAGCTATAAACATAGGGGTACATACATTCTTTCTGGTGAGTGTTTCAGGTTTCTTAGGATATATTCCTAGAAGTGGGATAACTGAGTCAAATGAGAGTTCCATTTTTAATTTTTTGAGGAAACTCCATTCTGTTTTCCACAGTGGCTGGACCAGCCTGCATTCCCACCTGCTGTGTACTAAGGTTAAGCATTTTTTACATCTTTCCCCGCTCTGTATTTGAGGTGCTTTTTATGATTTCTTAAATCAAGGACTACAAATAGTCATCTGAGTACACAATCCATGTTTACATACAGGTTCATGGGAGACTTACCAACTGAATTTGATGCTATTTTCACATTCTTCTGGGTAAAGATAATCTGATGTTGACATCTTCCTTGGATCAGTTCTTTTCTAATTATTGTGGCTTGAGTAAGTAGAGCTTTTAGGAACAAGACCCTAGCAGGTTACTCTGAGGGTCGGGTGTGTGTGTGTGTGTGTGTGTGTGTGTGTGTGTGTGTGTGTGTTGGTTGGTTGTTTTGTGTGTGTGTATTTTGTGGGGCCTGAACAGTTGAAGAGCAGCAGTACCTGAGCCCATACACTCTAAATATGACCCTTAAAAATAAAGGTACCAGAACGTGAGGAAACAACTGATATTGAAAAGTCATTTCAACTGAAAGGATTTTTTTGGAAATAAAATGATACATTGATGGGAACAACAAGTAATGAAGGGCTTCCCCGTGTCTTAAAGTTTGAGCGATAGCAAAGATGCCACCTCATTCCTCAACTTTCTCTGACCTCTTCTCTTACCCCTCTTGCTCACTCCCCGCTAGGCACTGGTTCCTTTTGGAGCCTTAAATATCTGAGACAGTGTCATTCTCAGGGTCTTTGCTTGGCTCTTTCACCAACAAGGCACACACTCCCCCTGATATCTTTGTGTCTTTCTCTCTGATTTCCTTGAGGTCTTTGTTCAATGTAACTTTGTTTGCAGGGCTTTCTGAATTCCCAGTAAAAAAAAAAAACCCTCATCCACTGTCTCTTATAACTATATTTTCTTCTCAGCACCTTTCTCAATCTGACATGACTTGTTTCATTGTATATTTGCTTTCATCATCATTATATTCTGGGATTTGTTTCCCAGTTTCCTATACACTCTGCCTAGTGATGACCAGTATTCAACATATATTCCTAAAGTACAGCAAAGCAATTTTCATTAAAACAGTGCATTACATGATCTCCTGGGAAAAAAGTGTATGTGGGATAGGAACTCCTAATGAAAGATATCAGGGGAGATTCATAAAGATGACAAGATCCATTCAAAATACATATATTGATTCTTGCCCTGGCCAGTTGTGCCCAGTGGTTAAAGTATCAGCCCACTATAGGGTCTCGAGTTCAATTCCTGGTCTAAGAGCACACACCTTGGTTGCAGGTTCAATTCCTGGCCACAATCGGGCTTTGAATTGGAGGCATCATTGAATGTGTCTCTCTCATGTCAATGTTTCTCTCTGTCTCTCTCTCCCAACTTCCACCCTTCCACTCTCTCTAAAACAATCAATGAGAAAAATATCCTCAGATGATTTTTCAAAAAGGTATATTAATTCGTGAAGAAAAAATACGTATGGTAGTATTTCAACTATTACTAACACTGTTTTGTATAAAATTAATCATATATTTCTGTTCTTAGTCATCATCTCTACCACATGGTGCAAGGCAATGATACCTCAATTTCAGAATTTATTCTCCTGGGAGTTTCGGAGGAACCAGAACTGCAGCCCCTCATATTTGGGCTTTTCCTCTCCATGTACCTGACCACTGTGTTGGGAAACCTGTCTATCATCCTGGCCGTCAACTCAGACTCCCACCTCCACAAGCCCATGTACTTCTTCCTCTCCAACCTGTCCTTGGTAGACATCTGTTTCACCTCCACAACCGTCCCAAAGATGCTGCTGAACATCCTGACACAGAACAAAGTCATCACCTTTGCAGGCTGCATCACACAGATTTATTTTTTTGTACTCTTTGCATTGTTGGATGAATTTCTCCTGACTGTGATGGCCTATGACAGGTATGTGGCCATCTGCTACCCTCTGCACTACACAGTGATCATGAACCCCCAGCTCTGTGGACTAATGGTTCTGGTGTCCTGGATCATGAATGCCCTGTATTCCTTGTTACAAAGCTTGATGGTGTTGCGACTAAGCTTCTCTACAGTCTTGGAAATCCCTCATTTTTTCTGTGAACTCAATCAGATTATCCAACTTGCCTGCTGTGACACCTTTATTAATAACATGGTGTTGTATTTTGGAGTTGTATTGATGGGTGGTGGTCCTCTTGTTGGTATCCTTTACTCTTACTCTAAGATAGTGTCCTCTGTACGTGTAATCCCATCAGCTCAGGGGAAGTATAAGGCATTTTCTACTTGTGCTTCTCACCTCTCAGTTGTCTCCTTATTTTATTGTACAAGCCTAGGAGTGTATCTCAGCTCTGCTGCTACCCAAAGCTCATATTCAAGTGCAGCAGCCTCAGTGATATATGCCGTGGTCACACCCATGCTGAACCCTTTCATTTACAGTCTGAAGAACAAAGACATAAAGGAGGCTCTGAAAAGATTTGTTGGGATTACAGGCATAAAATGGCCAGTTGTCCTAGGGATGAGCAAGTGCCCATGGTTGCAGGAATCAAAGTCTTGGAATCAGAAATTGCAATTATTTTATTAGCATGTGGTTGTAGAACTTGCTTTTTTATTTTCTTTCTGGAGTTTCTATTTCTTATTTTCAACTTCTCTATACAATTTAAGTAAGCACTTTAAATATGTTTTTATTGATTTTAGAGGGAAAAGAAGGGACAGGGATAGAGAGTCAGGAAAAAATGAATGAGAGAGAAATATCAATTGGTTGCCTCCTGCATGCTCCCTACTGTAGGTCGAGCCCACAGCCCTGAACCAGGAATCAAACTGGTGACCTCTTGGTTCATGGGTCGATGATCAACCACTGAGTCACATCAGCCGGACATAAGTAACCACTTTATTAAGCTTTCTGCTCTGTTTATGAACTGTTTTCCTCTGTGTCTTTGTTCCTACTTTTACAGTTTTCCCAACCTTACTCAGAAATACTTAGAAATTCCAGTTTATTTCATGGGCAACAGAGATTTCTTTAGACACAGACAACAGCATGATATTTGCCAGAAGGAAGGAGGTGAGGTACTAGAAGGTAAAAGGCACTAAATATATGGTGACAAAGATGATTTGACAGTGGGTGATGGATACACAATGCAATATACACAACATGTACCATAGAAATATACACCTAAAATCTATATGGTCTTGTTAAACAATGTCACCCCAATAAACTTAGTTTAAAAAGTGAATAATTGGTACATCTACACAGTGGAATACTGTGCTGCTATAAAGAGGAAGGAACTCCTACCATTTGCAACAGTATGGATGGACTTGGAAAGCATTGTGCTGAGCAAAATAAGTCAGTCAGAGAAAGACAAATATCACATGATCTCTCATTTGTGGGATATAATTAACAAATAAACTGATAAAAACAGATCCAGAGACAGAGAAGCATCAATCAGACTGTCAAACCTCAGAGGGAATGTAGGAGAGAGTGAGAGATCAACTAAAGGACTTCTCTGCATGCATATAAGCACAAACAATGGACACAGACACAAGTGGGGTGAGGGCATGAGTGAGAGGAGATTGGGGAGGGTGAGTAAAGGAGGAATCAGGACACATGTAATATCTTAAACAATAAAGAATTTTTAAAAATTAATAATTTCTTCTCTGATTACATACATAGTTATATGTATTTTTATCTTATTTTATAGATTGACTAAAGACCCACTGCATGAAATTCTTGTACCCTCTCCTATCTAGGACCCCTCAGGAATGTCCAACTGCCAGTTTAAGCCCAATCTCGTTCCTAATTGCCCTACCCTGGCAACCTGATCACCCCTAACTGTTTTCTCCTGCTGTTCTGATCACCTTAACCTGCCACTGTGGCTTTGTCCGGAAGGATGTCCGAAAGACGTCCAGTCTAATTAGCATATTACCCTTTTATTAGTATAAACTAAAGGCCCCAGGCACAAAATTCATTCATGGGTAGTTTCCCTAGGCCTAGCCAGTAATCAGGGACAATCAGGTTCCCCACCTCCCAGCCTCTTCCTTCCCTCGCCACCTGCATGCTACCAACACAGCTGATCACCCATCATGTTCCTCGCCACCTCCTGATGGTCAGCACACATGATAGCAAGTGATCAAACTCCTAGTGTCACGATTGAACTCCTGAGGGGACACTTTGCATATTAGTCTTTTATATAGAGAGATTAGTTGTAAGTGGTATTACTCATGTGTAAAAATCTTCACTTAGCTACACAGATAATTTATATAATTTCATCCCAGGAAAATCTTTTTTGTTGTTGCTGTTTTTCTGTGTTTTTTTCTATTGTTATTATAATTACTCTTTTTGTTTTTTAGTTTTCATACTTCTTTAAGCTTTTTAAAAATCTTTATTGTTGAGAGTTGTACAGATATCCCCCTTTTATTCCCCACTGCCGCCTCTAACCAGATCCTGCCCCACCCTAGGCTTCACCACTCTATTGTCTATGTCCATAGGTAATGCATATATGCATATGAGATCTTTGGTTAATCTCTCCCCCCGCCACACTCCCCCCTTCTGTCTGAGATTCATTGCTCTGTTCCATATTTCCATGCCTCTGGTTCTATTTTATTCACCAGTTTATTTGTTATTAGATTTCTTATACATTTTTTTCATTTATGATTCAGTTGTTGATAAATATGTATTTATTGCCACATTTTATTGTTCATATTCTTCTTCTCCTCTTTCTCCTTTTCCCCCTCCTCTTCGTCCACCTCCCTTCAACATTTCATATAATATTGATTTGGTGGTAATGAACTCCTTTAGCTTTTTCTTGTATGTAAAGCTCTTTTTCTGACCTTCAGTTCTAAATGACAGCTCAGCTGCGTGGAACAATCTTGGTTGTAGATCATTGCTATTCTTCATTGAACATTTCTTGACACTCTCTTCTGGCCTGAAAAGTTTCTGTTGACAATCAGCTGACAATAACAATGGCAATTATACCCTGGTGGGTGACTAACTGCTTTTCTCTTGCTGCTTTTAAAATTCTCTCTTTGTCTTTAACCCTTGGCATTTGCATTATGATATGTCTTGGTGAGGGCCTCTGAGGGTTCCTCTTGTTTGGAACTCTGAACTATCTGAGCTTGTAAGTCCACATCTTTCACCAGTTAGGAGAATTTTTCTGTCATTACTTCTTCAAGTTGAATTTCAATAACTTTTTTAAGTGTTATTTTTATTTTTTATTTAAATTCTTTATTGTGTAAAGTATTACATAAGTCTCTTTTTCTCCCATTGACCTCTTCCTGATCACTCCCACCCCCACCACAAGTTCTTACTCCGCCTGCTGTCTGTATCCATTATCTGTGCTCATATACATGCATATAAACCATTTGATTGATTTCTTATCCCCACCTCCTTGCCTTACCCCTTAGGTTGGACAATCTGTTCAATGTTTCTGGCTCTATATTTGTTCATCAGTTTATGTTGTTCATTATACTCCACAAATAAGTGGGATCATGTGATATTTATCTTTCTCCAACTGGCTCATTTCACTTAGCACAATTCTTTCCAGTTCCATCCATGTGTTGCAAATGGTAAGAGTTCTCTCTTTTTTATAGCAGCTTACTATTCCATTGTATAAATGTACCACAGTTTTTTGTTTGTTTGTTTGTTTTTTCTTTTAAAACATGATTTTAATAACTGCAAAGAATTCTCTATGTCAATATACAATAATTTGAGCAGTTGTGCTTTTTAGATGATTTTTTAATCGGCTATTGTAATCAGTGCTACTATGATTTCTTTCCAGTTTATTAAGAAAAGTTTGACATAGTTTACTGTATAAGTTTAAGGGGTACAGCACAGTCATTTAGTTTATGTAAATATAGTAAATAGATAACCACAATAGGTTTAACTGACATCCATCATCTCATATACATACATTAAAAAATAAGAAAAAGGAAAAACATATGGTTTAACTGACATCCATCATCTCATATACATACATTAAAAAATAAGAAAAAGGAAAAACATATCCATATGAAAAACATATCCATATGATGAGAAGTCTTAGGATATACTTTCTTAACATCTTCCCTATGTAACACAGTATACTCATATTGTACATATTCCTAGTACTTATAACTGAATGTTTCTCAGTTTCTGGGGTTTTGTGTTTGTTTGTTTTTTGCATTTTTTTCCTGATCACCTTTCTCCAATTCTGCTTCCTCCACATCTTCTGCCTCTGATAACCACAGCCTGGCCTCTCTCTTTTCTTTTCTTTCTTTTTTTTTTTTTTGTTTCGTTTTTTATACCACAGTTTTTTAAGCTATCCCTCTGTTGATGGACACTTAGGCTGTTTCCAAATCTTAGCTATTACAAATTTTGCTGCTATGAAGTTAGAGTTGCATATATCCTTTCTGATTGGTACAATATCTGCAAATCAATAAACATGATACATCACATAAACAAATTGAGAGATAAAAATCACATAGTCATATCAATTCATGCAGAAAAAGCATTTGACAAAATCCAACACCCTTCCTTAATAGAAACTTTCAACAAGGTGAGAATAGAAGTTTCACACCTCAACATAATAAAAGCCATATATGACAAACCCACAACTAACATCATACTCAATAGGCAAAAACTAAAACTATTTCCCCTAAGAACAGGAACAAGACAGGGATGCCCACTGTCACCATTCCTGTTTGACATAGTACTGGAAGTATTAGCCATTGCAATTAGACAAGAAGAAGAAATAAAAGGCATCCAAATGGGAAAAGCAGAAGTAAAGCTGTCCTTATTTGCAGATGACATAAAAAATCCGAAAGACTCCATCCAAAAACTAATAGACTTAATAAATGAATTTGGCAATGTAGCAGGATACAAAATTAATGCCAAGAAATCGATGGCATTTCTATACACTCATAGTGAACTTACAGAAAGAGAGAATAAAAAAGCAATCCCATTTACCATCGCACCAAAAAAATTAAGATACCTAGGAATAAAATTAACTAAAGAGGCAAAAGACCTATATGCAGAAAACTACAGGACACTGAAAAAAGAGATAGAGGAAGACGTAAACAGATGGAAGAGAATACCATGCTCATGGATTGGGAGAATCAACATCATCAAAATGTCCATACTACTCAAAGCAATCTATAGATTCAATGCACTCCCAATTAAAATACCAATGGCATATTTCACAGACCTAGAAAGAACTCTCCGAAGATTCATCTGGAACAACAACAAAAAAGACCCCAAATACCCAAAGCAATCCTGAGAAAGAAGAATAAAGTAGATGGGATCTCAATACCAGATTTCAAGCTGTATTACAAAGCCACTATTCTCAAAACGGCCTTGGTACTGGCACAAGAACTGACATATAGAACAATGGAATAGAATAGAGAATCCAGATATCAATCCAAACCACTATGCACAATTAATATTTAACAAAGGCAGCATGAACATACAATGGAATCAAAACAGTCTTTTCAATAAATGGTGCTGGAAAAATTGGACAGATACATGCAAAAAAATGAAACTAGACCATCAATTTACACTATACACAAAAATAAACTCAAAATGGATACAGGACTTAAACATAAAATGAGAAACGATAAAAATACTAGAGGAATCCACAGGCAGCACAATCTCAGATTATGCTTCACTAATACTGCTGCTATGGAAATAGAAGCTAAAGAGAATATAAATAAATGGGACTACATCAAAATAAAAAGCTTTTTCACAGCAAAAGAAGCCATCAACAAAACAACAAGAAAGCCCACTGTATGGGAGAACATATTTGCAAATGTTATCATTGATAAAGGTTTAATCTCCAACATCTATAGCCAACTTATACAACTTAATAAAAGGAAGATAAATGATCCAATTAAAAAAATGGGCAACGGTCCTAAATACAATCTTTTCAAAAGGAGACAGAAGGAAGGCCAACAAACACATAAAAACATGCTCAAAGTCACTAATCATCCAAGACATGCAAATCAAAATGACAATGCGATATCATCTCACACCTGTCCGAATGACTATCATCAACAAATCAAAAAATAACAAGTGTTGTCAAGGATGCGGAGAAAAAGTAACCCTCGTGCACTGCTGGTGAAAATGCAGACTGGTGCAGCCACTGTGGAGAACAGTATGGAGTTTCCTCAAAAAACTAAAAATGGAACTCCCATTTGACCCAGTAATCCCACTCCCAAGAATATATCCTAAGAAATGAGGAACACCAATAAGAAAGGATATATGCACCCCTTTGTTCATAGCAGCACAATTTACAATAGCTAAAATTTGGAAACAACCTAGGTGCCCATCAGCAGATGAGTGGATCAGAAAACTATGGTACATCTGCACAATGGAATACTATGCTGCCATAAAAAAAGAATTCTTACCATTTACAGCAACCTGGATAAAACTGGAGAGCACTATGCTAAGTGAAATAAGCCAGGCAATGAAAGAAAAATACCACATGATCTCACTTATTTATGGAAAATAAAGAACATTATAAACTGATGAATAAAAACATAGATACAGAGGCAGTAAAGCATCAAACAGACTGTCAACTTACATTGTTAAGGTTAGGGAGAGGTGGGAGAGATAGAGATCAACCAAAGTACTTGTATGCATGCATGTAAGCATAACCAATGGACACAAGACACTGGAGGGTTAGGGCATGCAAGGGAGTGGGGGAAGGGGCAATGGGAAGATATATATATCTAATACATTAATAAAAACACACACACAAATAAGATTGCATACAGTATGGGTCTGTATGATTCTAACAAAGTACACAAATACTTTCTAGCAAATCAGATCCAGCAGTACATTAGAAAGGTCATACACCATGACCAAGTAGGATTTATCCCGGGAATGCAAGGATGGTACAGTATACGCAAATCAATAAACATGATACATCACATAAACAAATTGAGAGATAAAAATCACATAGTCATATCAATTGATGCAGAAAAAACTTTTGACAAAATCAACACCCTTTCTTGATAAAAACTCTCAGCAAAGTGGGAATAGAAGGATCATACCTCAACATCATGAAAGCCATATATGATAAACCCACAGCTAGCATCATACTGAATGGGCAAAAACTAAAACCATTTCCCCTAAGAACAGGAACAAGATAGGGATCCCCACTGTCACCATTCCTGTTCAACATAGTACTGGAAGTATTAGCCATTGAAATTAGACAAGAAGAAGAAATAAAAGGCATCCAAATTGGAAAAGAAGAAGTTAAGCTGTCCTTATTTGCAGATGGCATGCTACTGTACATTAAAACCTGAAGGACTCCATTCAAAAACTAATAGACTTAATAAATGAATTTGGCAAAGTAGCAGGATACAAAATTAATGCCAAGAAATCAATGGCATTTCTATACACTAGTAGTGAACTTACAGAAAGAGAGACTAAAAAAGCAATCCCATTTACCATCACACCAAAAAAATTAAGATACCTAGGAATAAACCTAACTAAGGAGGTAAAAGACCTATATGTAGAAAACTGCAGGACACTGAAAAAAAGAGTTAGAGGAAGACGTAAACAGATGGAAGAGCATACCATGCTCATGGATTGGGAGAATCAACATCATCAAAATGTCCATACTACCTAAAGCAATCTATAGATTCAATGCACTGCCCATTAAAATACCAATAGCGTATTTTACAGACCTAGAAAGAACTCTCCAAAGATTCATCTGGAACAAAAAAAAGACCGCAAATAGCCACAGCAATCCTGAGAAAAAAGAATAAAGTAGGTGGGATTTCGTACCAGATTTCAAGCTATACTACAAAGCAACTATTCTCAAAACCGCTTGGTACTGGCACAAGAACAGAGACATAGACCAAAGAAATACAATAGAGAATCCAGATATCCACCAAACCACTATGCTCAATTAATATTTGACAAAGGAGAATCCAAGATGGCGGCATAGGTAAACACCTATACTGCTGCCTCGTACAACAATTTCAAAACTACAACTAAAAGACAGAATGGACATCATCCAGAACCACAAGAAAGCTGGCTGAGTGGAAGTTCTACAGCTAGAGGGAAGGAGAGGGGCTCATGAGGACCCAGAGGAGCTGCAAAAAGCTGAGGTATGGAGACGCGCACGTGGAGAGAGCAGGTGCCAGAATACCTGGCTGGTTTTCTCTGGCAGGAGGGAAACGGAGACTCTCAAAGGCATTGAACCCCTTATCTTATGACACTAAACCCCAGATCCAACCGAAACTCAAATGGGGGGAGTTTGGACTGCGAAAAGGGAGAGGTGCATGGAAATTTAGGGGAGTCACAAAAGATCAGAGGACTGGTGGCGCGCACGGCACTGCGCAGAGGACAGATTGCTAATTGTGCCGCTGGCTTTTGCGAGTGGGCGGGAGACAGACCCTCCCAACTGTGCCACTTCTGACTCCACTAACCCCCTGTTTTGGGTGAAACCCTGGAGACCTAGACTCGTGTGGTCCTGGAGTGCAGGGGAGCCGGAAAGGCAGCGGTCTACAGGCACTGTGGACACGCGCACAAGGATTGCTCCAGCGATTACCCAGTCAGGTGAGACTCAGGGGCCATGGAGGGCGGCGCCAACTGGAAGGCAATATGGTCCCTTAAGCCCTGAGACTCCACCCATCCTAAGCTCAAAAGAGAGGCTTCTGCAGTTTTGCAATTCTGGTATCATAAGGCTGAATCCAACACAGACGTTCTCCCAGCATAGGGAAAATACCGAGACAAGGGAAGGGATCACAAACATAAGAAATGGAGGAAAACAAATGACTGGATAGAGAGTTCAAAACCACGCTTATAAGGTTGTTCAAGAATATGCTAGAAAAGTTGGATAAAGTTAGCAAGAGCCAAGAGAGATGAAAAAGGACCAACTAGAGATGCAAAAGAGCCAACTAGAGATGGAAAAGGTCCAACTAGAGATGGAAAAGGACCAACTAGAAATTAAACATACACTGACTGAAATAAAAAATATTATACAGAGTCCTAACAGCAGACTAGAGAAAGGCAAAAATCAAGTCAAACATTTGAAATATAAAGAAGCAGAAAACATTCAACTGGAAAAGCAAGAATAGAAAAGAATCCAAAAATGTGAAGATAATGTAAGGAACCTCTGGGACAGCTTCAAGCGTACTAACATCAGAATTGTGGGGGTGCCAGAAGAAGAGAGAGAGCAAGATACTGAAAACTTATTTAAAGAAATAATGACTGAGACTTGGGAGAATCCAAGATGGTGGCATAGGTAAACACCTATACTGCTGCCTCGCACAACAATTTCAAAACTATAACTAAAAGACAGAACGGACATCATCCAGAACCACAGGAAAGCTGGCTGAGTGGAAGTTCTACAACTAGAAGGAAAGAGAGGGGCTCACGGAGACCCAGAGGAGCTGCAAAAAGCTGAGGTACGGAGACGCGCGCTGAGAGAGCGGGTGCCGGAGTACCTGGCTGGCTTTCTCTGGCGGGAGGGAAACGGAGACTCCCAACGGCATTGAACCCCTTATCTTACAACACTAAACCCCAGATCCAGCCGAGACTCATACAGGGGGAGTTTGGACTGTGAAAAGGAAGAAGTGCACGGAAATTTAGGGGAGTTGCAAAGGATCAGAGGTCTGGTTGCGCACGGCAGCACGCGGAGGACGGATTGCTGATTGTGCCGCTGGCTTTCGCAAGTGGGCGGGAGACAGACCCTCCCAACTGCGCCACTTCTGAGTCCACTGGGCCCCTGTTTTGGGTGAAACCCTGGGGACCTAGACTCGTGTGGTCCTGGTTCGCAGGGGAGCCGGAAAGGCGGCGGTTAGAGGCGCTGCGGGAGCGCACAAGGACCGCTCCAGCCATTACCCAGTCACGTGAGACTCAGGGGCCGTGGAGGGCGGGGCCGACTGGAAGGCAAGGCGGTCCCTTAAGCCCTGAGA
Source organism: Lasiurus cinereus (assembly GCA_011751065.1). Lineage (NCBI taxonomy): Eukaryota > Metazoa > Chordata > Mammalia > Chiroptera > Vespertilionidae > Lasiurus > Lasiurus cinereus. The sequence goes on from JAAGEH010000343.1 coordinate 1,017,720, forward strand.
CTCCACCCCTCCCAAGCTCAGCAGAGGCTTCTTCGGCTGAATCCAGCACAGAAGTTTCCCCGGCACAGTGAAAATGCCGAGACAAGGGAAGGGATTACAAGCAAAAGAAATGGAGGAAAAAAAACGACTGGATATAGAGTTCAAAACCACGCTTATAAGGTTTTGCAAGAATATGCTAGAAAAGATGGATAAATTTAGTGAGACCCAAGAGAAGATGATAAAGACACTGACTGAAATGAAAACTATTATGCAGAGTACTAACAGCAGACTAGAGAAAGGCAAGGATCAAGTCAAAAATTTGAAATATAAAGAAGCAGAAAACATTCAACTGGAAAAGCAAGAAGAGA